>BSBK01003065.1:0-515575 GCA_027943335.1 Chamaecyparis obtusa | reverse complement strand
TATACATATACATATACATATACATATACATATACATATTACATATACATATACATATACATATACATATACATATATATATACATATATATATATACATATACATATACATATACATATAGATATAGATATACATATACATATAGATAATACTATATATATATATAGTATATATATATATATATATATATATATATATATATATATATATATATATATATATATATGTGTATATATATGTATATGTATATATATATATATACATACATACACATATATATATATTTATATATTATAATATATGTATGTATATATATATATATGTATGTATATATATATATGTATATATATATATATGTATGTATATATATATATATATGTATTATATATATATAGATGTATGTATATACATACATACATACATACATATATATATGTATGTATGTATGTATGTATGTATGTATGTATGTACATACATACATACATACATACATACATACATACATACATACATACATACATACATATATATATATATATATATATATATATATATATATATATATATATATATATATATATATATATATATATATATATATATATATATATATATATACACTACCATGCTTACAAACACAAATTAAAATTTATATTTTTTTAATCTTCTTTTAATAATCATTTGATTGACAAAAATTAAAATGAAAAAATCACATACTCATTATTTTCAGTTAACCTTTCAAATATTATCACGACTCCTCCAAAAATACTTCATAGTGCTTGTAATTCTTAATTATTCCAATTTTAAATTTTACTTATTTTAAAATTATGATATTTTAATTATATTTATGAAATATTAATTATAATCTTCATTTTTGTAGACACTAACAATTGTCTGTTGTCTGCATGAGATAACTTTTGTCTAAATTACTTAAATAATCTTTATTATCTAATTAATAAGGGTCATTCTTTCTAATTTGAATTTCAAATTTCCTCATTTCCCTACAAATCCAATAATTGAACAATTGTAATTAATTACTTAATTATTTTTTAATATTCTTTCAAGATTTTCTAATTATTCTCTAAGAATTAATTAAATAATTTCTATTATCTAATTAATCTTTTTCTTTAAGCTTTGATTAAATAATCATCTTATTTAATTAAATATATACTTCCTCACTTTTGTCACCATAATTAAGTGATTATTCTAGTTACTAATTATGTCTTTTAAAATTAAATAAATGATTAATTTATTTAATTTTTCTATTACCCCAATTCGAACTCATTCTTCTGAAAATAAATAATTTTTTTTGCTCGGTAATAATTTTATATTTTATTGATTAAAAAAGTATGATGCATAAGGTTTACATGTCATGGAGTGTACTTTCCAAAAATGACTACCAATAGCATTGTCTATAAACTATTCACCTACTAGCAATCTTTGTTCCATCTTATCAACATATAAAGTCATGCCCGCTAACAGACAAAAGGACACCATATTCACAAAACAAAGGACATATAAGTTGCAGACCCATATTTCACAGAGCTAAGACTTTCAAACAACAAACTACAAGCTAATATCTAGTCGTACTATACCAAAAAGGGCTAATAGGATAGACTAAACTAAAATTGGCTAACAAAAATAATTCCATTGATCTTCAATGAGATTCCTCCTTGAAAATATTCATCTTGTAGATTGTCTTTGTACATCCATCAAGAATGAAAATACATCCTTTGGTGTCAATCTGGGCCTTCTTGGCCCTCCTCAACTCATTCTCCTTTTGTCTCTTCTCTTCTTCTAGCTCTTGAATCAATTCTTTCAACATTTTCCATCCACCATGAGCCTCTTCAATGTGGACCTCATTCCTCATTATTGTGCTCCAAATCAAAAGGGGTTTGAAGCTTTCTATTGTCCCCTCAACTTTTTACCAAATTAGTCCATCTATTCTTAGGCTGACCCCTAATTCTACCATGCTAATGATGGGTATCATCCCTCTATACCACTATGGTTTGACACATGAGCACATTACCCATAATTCCTCCTCTCGCATTCCTACCTACAAACCCCACGATAAGAACCCTGAAGAAACATCAATATTTTTTCTAAATCTATGAATAGTAGTGAAGAATTCCTCTCCTAGTATCAGATCAAGACATTTCCAAAAAACATGGGTCATCAATGGTAGAAATCCTTTTTAGTCTCTTCATTTTTTATGCCCCTTTGAACACTTGCACTTGGTTCCTAGTATCTAGAGAGAAATTTGATTCCATTTTCTATGTGCCCTCGCTCTACTTCAAAACTTAGATTCTAGACTACGTCCTATTTTGTTATTAACTAGTTTTCCCTTCTTTTGGCCTCTACACACCTAGGTATCTTCTTCTAGATACTTCTATTCCAATTTCCAATGCTCCCATTAAATTCTCATGTCTCAATGAACTTATCTAATCTTATGGTATTCTTTTTTCATGATTTCACATGAGAATGGTGTCACCTCTATCTAAAGCGATGATATCTCCCTATCACTATTTGTAAGCTCTGCCAATGACCACCAAACATATAAAACACATACAGTTTGAATTATAAACTAGCTAGTCAGACATTAAATATGAATTTTCTCTAAACCACGATCTTCCTAGATCCTCGTGATCAATTCATTTCTCTGTCCTAATGTTCCAATTCTCAAATATGTGTCTTTCATGTGTTTGAAAGTATTCATTTAATGAGTCATTTCCCTTATCTTTCAAAGACATCTTTCCCTTTGACATAGTATCAGCTACATCATTGCCCTATCTCCTTACATGAATAATTTTAAATTCATTAAAGTTCTTAAGAAGAGATTTGATCCTTTGGATATACTTGTTGATGTACTAAACTCTTGATTCTCCTTTGATTATATTGTTTATAACCACTAATGAGTCTCCTTCTAGGTGTAGCTTATAAAATTTTAGTTTTATTATTGTTTTTATTGCTAATAATGTTTCTTGGACCTCAGCCTCATTATTGGTCCCTTTCACTAAGCTTTTCACCCCCAACATCAAGATGTTTCCTTTCCAATCTCTCACCGCAAATATTACACTCAATGAACCCAGGTTACCTTTTGAGGCTCCATTAAAGTTAATTTTAGTCCAACCCATATCTGGAGGAATCCATGAACTTCTTTAACACTATCTGATAGAGGTTTAGCCCTCATTAGCCCCTTCACAAGCCAAAATATTTATTTAATTTATTCTATCTCATGCACAATTAAATAATTTTTCTAAATTATTTAATGCTAATTATTCCTCCCCTTCCACCCCTCTAATTGTCATTAACTAATAGTTCCTCTTTTCAATCAATTCAGTCTAACTAATCAATTAATTTAGTCTTCCCAATCATACAACTAGTCCTCTGATCAATCTTTTCAGTATGCTCTCAATCAAGTTAACTATTTAATCACACATGTCATGCAAGTAGTCAACTATCAATTTGTCTTGGTCATCTAACCAATCCATCCAGTCTTAATTATTCCTAGCCATTCATTATCATACAACACCCCTAAATTTGAACCATTCATTGAAGTCTATGATTCTATGAAAGAGGGTGATTCCTCACAATTTCAACAAACCACAATTCTTAAATTCTTGTGCTTTCATATTTGAGAAAATTGGAGAGCCAACATTACATGAGGAGAGAAGCAAGGGATAACTATGGTAAAATTATCTTTATTTGATTTATAGTTATTAGCTAATGATTTGTGCATGATTTATTTGATTAATCTCTCTTGATTAGGTATAGAATGTTTGTGACTAGATTGGATCTTTTGTGGTTGGATTCATTAATCTTGTTGCAAGTTTATAGGTTCAACAATTTTACCCTTGTACACTCCTATGAACTTGACGTGAAATGATTTTATTACTAATTTTTAGAGTCATTTTTAGATTTATGTAGATTTAAATTGATTCAATGCAACTGTAGATGAAGTGTTGCAAGTGCATGTTTCCAACCCATAATTATAATTTCATGATACACAATCATTATGTTATCTCACAGGGTTATGTTTCTATTTTCTATTTTGTAATGCATTCAACACAATTTCTTGCTTAAATGATGTAATCATAGTGAATATAGGTAAAATGGCATCACCACTATTCAAATATAAATTTTTGGGGGAAATATGAGATCTACTCCCGAATCCAAATTCCAAAAGGAGAGATCCAATTTGATCAACCAAAAGGTTAATGCACAATCAAATCAATCTATGGAGAATATAAAAGGTAGAGAAAAACCATATATTTCCCTATGGTTGAATTATACTTGAAATTTGAAATAATTGAAATACAAATAATAACCTCAAATTAGGGAAAATTTAGAAAATGCCAATTTTTGAGGTCTGTGTGTACTTTCAGGCAATTTTGCAACCTGTTTCAGACTGGAAATGCCAAGATGAAGAAAACCCAAAAATATTTTATCTTTCTGACAACAGGTAGTCTTTAACCCTCATAAAAGGTCAAAGGCTACATTCTTTATTTGAAGGTCGAATCTAACTTTGTTCACAGCTCTCAAAATTTTGGCAAAAGGGTAACCAAATCTACTCTCAAATCCAAAATTCCTTACCTGTACCTGCAAGAAAAATGGTTTTGTTGTTTGTTTGGGGGGTTTTCCTTGGTCAAACCCCAGTTTGGAATCGACCTTAATATTGAAATTGAAATGGAGAATGCTAGCAAGTAGTAGAAGTAGATCTAACAATAAAACTATGATATTCAATAGCTATGCAATTATATTTCGAATGTAAACAAGTATGTTGATATGAAAGCTTGAACATAACATCAATAAATGTAAATCAAACCTCCATGATTGTATGCTTGGAATCCACCTTGAGGGAAGAATGAAATGGATCTTGACGATGAACAAAGGATATTGAAGGAAGATCACACCATCATGATGGCTAGATCTAGAGTTTGAATGATGAATCTTGAATGCTTGAACCAAATCCCTTCAATGCCTTGAATGCTTGAATCCTTGATCTTCAATGGAGAACTTGGATGGAGAAGAGGACTTGAATGCTTCAATAGAAGAATTCTTGAATGATTGCTTGATCACCAATGACTCCTTGAGAGTGCTTGAGCATGAAAACTTGATTGAGAGATGGATAAAATGAGAGAGGAAGGCCTCCTTTTATAGTGATCTAGAGCGCAAACCTCTAGAGAAGGCCGACATTAGAGAATTAAATCCCAATTAACCTTAACCCCTAGAAATGGACCCATAATTCAAATTTCAACTTGAATTATGGTCCAATAACAATAACCAACTAAGGAGGGAAAACAATTAAATTAATTTTGAATTAAAACCTTTTTGAACTTGGATTTGAGGGCTCGACATTGATTTTTGGGCCCACAGGGACCAAATCTGAAAAATAGGCACCTATTCTGGAGGAGGTCAAAGATGAGCTTGAATCTGACCTAGTCACATATAAGCTCAATCTTGACCTAGTCAGGGTCGAGCTTGACTCTGACCTAGTCAGGATCAACCTCAACTTTGACCCTGTGGGCCTAGATCCAGCCAAAATCAGGATAGGAGGTCCTGGGGATGCTCGGAGACCTAAAAATGATACCAGAATGGGACAAAATGCTAGGGATAGGCATAAAATTCTATGATGACTATGATGAAGGCCAGGAGGACCTTTTTTTAAGTCCTACCTAGAAAATAGAGCCATGGAAGAGGGAAATTAAGGAGAATCCTCGAGATCCTAACCCTAATTTCACCTAAAATGAAAGAATCAAGTGCAGAAAAGAAGTGGAAAGCGGGGAGAAAGCTAGATCAAAGCAAAGATCAATTCAAGGTGTCTGATATGACCCCAAACCACTTACTCAGAGGGCTAAATGCTCTTAACATGGAAGTGCTTCCATTTTAAGACGATACATTAAGCCCCCACTTTAGCAAGAGTATGGACTCGATGCAAACTCTTGGTAAAGGAGAAGAAAGAGGAGATCCAAGTGGACTCAAAAAGAGATAAAATAATACTTAGCTAAGGGGTACAAGCCCCCAGACTAAGGATTCTAACTTAACATACATGTATGAGGGTGCCAAAAGAACAAGGGTTAGCACAAACAACCCAAATCAATTAGCATAAGAAACCTTGCTAAGAAATATTTCTCATACTAATATTATATTTGGAAAGCTATCATAAAAGCATAAATGATTACATAAGAAAGACAAGAGAAACACTATAAATAACATAGCTTCATGATCCAGTCCTACTAGCATGAAAGCAAAAATAGAGAAAGGGAAAAGAGTGATTACCTTGTCTAGTAAGATGCCCACCTTACCATGAATCACCCTGGAGGGAGAGCCCAATAGGTTCACCCATAAAATATGCTTGCAATTGTAACACATCTTTTGATAGCTTCTAGAATACTCATAGATCCACCTTCTTGTATCACTATGAATATGAAATGCGTGTCTCCTTAGGGTTTAGCAACTTATGTGCGTTACCTTCGAAAGATTTAGCATATAGATGCGTGTCTCTTCAGGATTTAGAAACTTATGTGCATTACCTTCCAAGATTTAGCATATTTGAAATTGGAAATGTTTGTCCCTTCAGGATTTAGCAACTTATGTGCGTTACCTTCTAGGATTTAGCAAAATTGAAATTTTTAAAAAATGCACATCTCCTCAAGATTTAGCAACTTATGTGCATTACCTTCTGAGATTTAGCATATAAATAAATAAATAAAACTATAGTACAAGGGAGACCCTATATATGCCCCCCTCCTTAATATGGAAAAAACATACTATTTTGACATGTTAAGGAAAGAAAAGAGCAAGGATAAAGCCTTTCTTCAGCATCAAGACAATATCCATAGACAACACCTAGTCCAAGCCAAGAAGGTCATAGCTCCTATGAGGCCATGGAAGGGACGAATGTAAAGAGATATCATGAAAGAAGTGAAAAGAAAGTAACCCTTATGAGGGATAGCACACTATTTATTTTCCAAGGTGAGAGATATATCAACCATGGAAACCCAATGTCAAACAACAAAAGAGGTTGTTATCAAGGACATAGATCCTCGATGCAAACCAAAATTTTCAAGTATGATTGGATATCACATAATAGATAAATAGTTCTTAACCAAGGAAAGAGGTGAATCTCAGAAAGATAGAAAGGAAGGAGATGGCATCCTTGTCCCCCAAGTGTAGGAACAAAGATGGAAGAGGATACCTTCTTCACAATGCAAGGAGATATCCTATTTACAACAATGTACACCATATTCTTAGCAAGGGATATTGACCCCTACATCCAAGAGTATAGATAATTGTGAAAAGGATATGTCACTCATGGAAAAGGATCCTCAAATGAAAGAAATCTTATCAACAAGACCCCCATCATAGAGGAGTGCTTTAGATAAAATATCAACTTTCAATAGTAGGAAAAAATATTTGATCATCAAGCCCCTTGTAAAACAAGAGGAAGAGGAATCTTTGGAATGAGGGAAACAACCCTAACACCAAAGCAAGGGTGAGAGTTTATAAAGAACATAACTTGCCACATAGAGAAGAAGTGCCGACTTAGGACAACAACTTCTCATATAAGAAGGTTATCCATAGTCAAAACATTTGTCAATATGATGAAATAATATTTCAATATAAACAAATACCACTAAGCTAAGGAAAACCATTCCCTAGGCAAAGAGAGAGAAGGGAGAACCTTTCCCCCCAGGGATGAAAGGCAAGGGATATCTTTGAAAAACACATGTCATAGAAAAGATATCTTGAATAATAGAACAGAGCAATAGATGAAAAAATATCATAATATAAAACATGAAAGAATAACCAATTAAGCTCAAAGCAGGAACATAATGGATTCTAAAAAAAGAAATATACTTCTTTCCCCCCAATCTAAAGGGGAAAAGATCTATGTTAGATATGAATGAGGGGTAAAATTATGAAGAAATCTCAAAGGAGAAATTTCTTTTCTTTTATCTTTATGGATTGAATAATAAGGAGAAGGTACTTTGAAGAATATTTGCACATCTACATCATGAAACATAGTTTGAACCTCAACATAAGTGTGGGAAGAACTAGGAATAGTAGATGGAGAATTAGGAGTCAAATTAGGAAAGATAGGATTAGGATTAAGAAGATTAGGAACACTAGTAAAAGTGTAGGAAGTGATATGAATGGAAGACACCACTGGAGGAACACTTGGAACCACAATTGGAAAAGGGTTTGAATACATATAAGTAATATTATGGTAATAATGATGTGAGGTAGGATCTTGATTTCCCATAAGATCACCACTAAGAGGAAGAGCATTAAGAGAATTTAGATCTTTCTCTGCTAATACCTCATCACTAGAAGGAGTCCCAAATGAAGGTGAAGGATCTATAATGTCTTCTTTCTCATAAGAGAAGTATATTTTAGAGAATATGTCATCTGCTTGTATCAAAAATCCTTCACAAGGAGGGGATAAATCAATGTATTTATCCAAGGGTTCATCCCAAAAAGTATAATCATCCACAATGGTTTCATGAGGAAGAGAGTAATCAATATCCAAATTCAAAGGCTCATCCCAAATAGGAGAATTATCATCCCTATCCATTAAGCGCATTGTAGGAGTGTCATAAGTCATTAAAGCTTGATCCCTAGAGGGGGAATAAGAACATCTATTAGGAGAAGAATCAATCCTCAACTCATCTCCACAAAGAGAAATATGATGAAGATATAGATCAAGGTCATCATCTTTCTCTAATATATCCCTGTAAGGTAATTCAAAAGAGGACAAAGCAAAATCACATGCACTAGATGAAATCTTGCTAGGTGTAACGCCATGCAATGGTAAGGTACGAGGAGGATGTTGTGTAATCCCAGAAGTTTTGGAAAATGTTTGAAACAACTTGTGGAACATGATAAAAAATAGATCTAGATATATCCAAATGTATTCAAATGAAATTTTATTAACATGAAAAGGCAATCAAACACAATAGAGCATCTAATTCCATAAAGCAATGTAAATGTTTTTTGTATTTTTGAAGAAATTTTTTTTAAAATTTTTTTTTATTTTTCAAATATAAATGCAAGGGCATAAATAAACCTAATCTTAAGGCAAGAAAACAAAAGATCTAACACCAAAGAGAGAGAGAGTAAGTATGTCGGGTTCACCAAAATGAATAGAGGTAAAATGGCATCACCACTATTCAAATATAAATAAATGGGGGAAATATGAGATCTACTCCTGAATCCAAATTCCCAAAGGAGGGATCCAATTTGATCAACGAAAAGGTTAATGCATAATTGAATCAATCTTTGGAGAATATGAAAGGTAGAGAAAAACCCTATATTTCCCTATGGTTGTATTATGCTTGAAATCTGAAATAATTGAAATACAAATACTAACCTCAAATTAGGGAAAATCTGGAAAATGCCAATTTCTGATGTCTATGTGTACTTTCAGGCAATTTTGCAACCTGTTTTGAACTGGAAATGACAAGATGAAGAAAACCCAGAAATGTTTTCTCTTTCTGACAGCAGGTAGTCTTTGACCCTCATAAAATGTCAAAGGCTACATTCTTTATTTGAAGGTCGATTTTGACTTTGTTCGCAGCTCTCAGAAGTTCGGTGAAAAGGGTATCCAAATCTACTCTCAGATCCGAAATTCCACACCTGTACCTGCAAGAAAAATGGTTTTGTTATTTTTTTGGGGGGTTTGCCTTGGTCAAACCCCAGTTTGGATTCAACCTTAATATTGAAATTGAAATGGAGAATGCTAGCAAGTAGTAGAAGTAGATCTAACAATAAATTTATGACATTCAATAGATATGAAATTTTCTTTTGAATGTAAACAAGTATGTTGATATGAAAGCTTGAACATAACATCAATAAATGTAAATCAAACCTCCATGATTGTATGCTTGGAATCCACCTTGAGGGAAGAATGAAATGGATCTTGAAGATGTACAAAGGATCTTGAAGGAAGATCACACCATCATGATGGCTAGATCTAGGGTTTGAATGATGAATCTTGAATGCTTGAACCAAATCCCTTCAATGCCTTGAATGCTTGAATCCTTGATCTTCAATGGAGAACTTGGATGTAGAAGAGGACTTGAATGCTTGAATGGATGCTTGTATAGAAGATTGCTTGAATGCTTTCTTGATCACCAATGACTCCTTGAGAGTGCTTGAGCATGAAAACTTGATTGAGAGATGGAGAAAAAGAGAGTTGAAGGCCTCCTTTTATAGTGATCTAGGGCACAAACCTCTAGAGAAGGCTAACATTGGAGAATTAAATCCCAATTAACCTTAACCCCTAGAAATGGACCCATAATTCAAATTTCACCTCAAATTATGGTCCAATCACAATAAAAAACTAAGGAGGGAAAATAATTAAATGAATTTTGAATTAAAACCTTTCCACACTCAGATCTGAGTGCTTGACATTGATTTCGGGGCCCGCCATGACCAAATTTGAAAAAGGAGCACAGATTCTGAAGGAGGTCAAAGATGAGCTTGAATCTGACCTAGTCATGTATGAGCTTGATCCTAACCTAGTCAAGGTCAAGCTCAACTCTGACCTAGTCAGGATCAACCTTGACTTTGACCCTCTGGGCCCAGATCCAGTGAAAATCAGGATAGGAGGTCCTTGGGATGCCCGTAGACCTAAAAATGATACCAGAATGGGATAGAATGCCAAGGATAGGCATAAAATCCTATGATGACTATGATGAAGTCCAGGAGGACCTATTTGTAAGTCCTACCTAGAAAATGGTGCCATGGATGAGGGAAATTATGGAGAATCCTCAGGATCCTAACCCTAATTTCACCTAGAATGAAGGAATCAAGTGCAGAAAAGAAGTGGAAAGTGGGGAGAAAGCTAGATCAAAGCAAAGATCAATTCAAATCATCTGATATGACCCCAAACCACTTACTTGGAGGGCTCAATGATCTTAACATGGAAGTGCTTACATTTTAAGATGATAGACATAGTATACAACAATGAAATCACTCAACCAAATGTTTCATTTTTTAATTGCAGAGCCACATTCACAAAGAAAGTGATGCAGTCACCTAATAAATGTCCAAAATTGAAAGCCTAATAAAGTTAGCCTAAATGTTTTTCCCAAGTATAGGAGGAAGAAAGAGAGAAGGTGAATAAAAAATAACTTCAAGCATACAATAGTAGCGGAAGAAGATCACAAAAAATATTGGAGAAAGAACCCATGAATAGGTTTTATAACATTGTGATGGGTAATTGTGAAAGGTATAACTTGGTTATCAATGTTAGTAACCTTTATTCAAATTATTTTTAATTCTTAGATTTGGGGATTCTTTTTACTAATTTTGGAGTTGTAGCATTTGGCATTGAATCATCTTTTGTTTGAGTTAGATTAGACTGTACCTCATTTGGTGCTTAAAAGATTTTTTTTTTCATTTTTTGTCTATTGGTAGATTAAATCACATTTTGATTTGGGCTTAAGAATTGATCAATCTACCTGAAAGGTTTGGTGCAATTGCACAATATATTTAGAACCCAATTTTTCCATTTTATTTAGAGATTCTTGCTTTTGTATTTCATAACCTCAAGGAATGACCTCAAAGTGGTAGATCCCTTTGGCTGTTATATAAATAAGAATTTGGACAAACCCTAGTCCTATACCCAAACTATCTCAAGCTCAATGTGTCAATGATAGTACAAGATGTACAAAGAGTGCCTAAGGGCTTTATGTGGCTTATTAGAGGCTTAAGTGTCTACCATTGAATGTCATTAGGATGAGTGCCATAGATATTACTAGATACCTTATTTTAGAGGCCACCCTTTTTTGTCTAAACATTGTGAAATTTTTAGTGTAAGGGGAGGGAAGAATCTTCCCTCAAGATACTCACCATAAGGATCTCGGGAGGTTGATTCAATTGAAGATAAATCTTCTTTGATCGGACTCTACAAAAAGGGGAAAAAAATGAGCACACCCTAGGGTGTGACAGGATTCTTTGAGCTGGTGGAGATTCCAAGGTATGGAATGAAAATATTGCAATGAAACCTTGTCCTTAGGCTAACACTATTTTCAAGTCTTTTAATATGTGATAAGGCTAGTGGAAATCTTGGGGCTTGAAAAAGTCATTGAACATACACAAAGAACTATATTCCAATTTTTTTCAACAACCATATTGTCTTTTGTGTGTGTGTGTTTGTAAAATTAATTTATAATTAGGTATTCAGAAATAGAAAAATGCAATTGGCAGTCCCACTGCGTAATTGATCCCTAATTTTTATGCATAGTACTCAAAAGTATTTTCATAGACCACTCATCACAATTGCCACATATATGTATTTCTATATTCTAATATGAGATTTTTATATTTTGCTATGTAATTGCATTATGCCACTATTATGCAATGCAATCACATATACCTGCAACACATCTGCCAAATTCTAAAATGCATTTTTTGTATTTTTGTAATGCAATTGCCTAATATACCTTATCTTATAAACTTGCAAATAAAAAAAAATTAAGGTTACTGGACAAGACCCCTAAGACTTGTTCAACCAAAAAACATAATAATTTACATTTCATAGGTTGCATACATAATTTAGGAATTCCTTTTAGCTTCATTAAGGTTTCCTTGTTGCATACATCTTTCAGGGTCTCTTTTTGCATAAATCATTAAGGTTAACCTTGTATATTCCAAAAATTCCAAAGAAAATCACAAAAACATAGGTCCCATTCCCTAGGTTTTGATTTTTTATCTTTAGCATTATCTTTAGAAACTAGAGGGCTCACTTTTTGGCCACTTCCATCTTGATTCTTATAATAATTTTTACCTCCTCCAAACCAACCATCTTTTTGTCACAATTAATACATTGTCAAATTATCAATATTTTTTCATCTTGTCATTTTGGTCCCAACTTGGAGGTCAAGATAATTCTTCCAATTACTTAGGTTGTCTCCTATAGTTTTGTCCTCAAATTTTCAAAAATTTCCTTTTAGGTCCCTTTGTTCACACCCTAGTCTTATGCCTTAGACATTTTCTTAACTATTTGCATTCCTAAATTAGTATTTTATTGAGTCATCATAATCATCATTTTGTATATTGTATTTACCTTAGTCTTACATTTTTAAAAATAAAAAATTCCAAAAAAAAGCATTTTACCTAGTTTTCATAACTATAATTTTCCCTTTTTGCAAATTCATAATCTTATTCCTAGATTGCATCCCTTAAAGTCACTTGCACATGCCAATCAAAATATTGCAAAAGAATAAAGACAAAATGGATCAAAACAATGACCCTAACTTTAACCCGACCTATACCATAGACTTTTCATCCTCAGACTTTAGCATGTAAGGAACCTTGCAATGATACCATGGAGGAAGAATAAATTTACAAACATCACGCCCATTACCTCCTCCGAAACATGAACTTTGAGTGAAAAACATTAGGGCACAATGTACCCCAAAAGAGATTGAAATGCACTACAAGAACCTATAATTATGACCATTGTTGACATTTATACTATTATAGAACAATTGAAATAGACCCAAAAAAACTTAATTAGGGCTACTCATACAACTATTTCTTCTCAAATATCTTTGAGTGTGCCCTCTAGTAGTGTATCTCATTATGCAACACACATCAAAAACTCTATAATATAATTTGGAACATAGTACAATAACCCACTCTTTGCTAGTAATCTAATGACAAGTGTCAAAATGACTACCATTGCATCCTCAACTATGTCACAATATAATTTTATTGTCAATCATTAATCTATAGTAGAAAGCACCACAAATACTATGTGAACAAAAAATCAGATGATCACCTCTAATCCCTTGGGGATCTATGAGCATTTAAACTAACACAAGCTCCAAAGGTATTAGTGCAAACCAAAATAGTCACATTGTTACCTCACAAGGAGAACCTCCCTACCAAGTACCATGTGTCATACTTCAAGATGCTTCTCCTAATCAACAATCAAACATTTAAAACTAGGGTATCAACAAATTTGAGTGGATATAATCCTACAACAAACCCAACATTTAACTATTTTACACCACCTCAAGTTGAAACACCATCATATGTTTCTACATCAAACCAAAAACTTGTGCAACTATATAAATGGAAAAGGGGGAAGCAAGGTAATATAGGTAAATCACCTCATGTTTTCACCGTTATACATTTAGAAGAAAGATGCCCCTAATAGGCTCAAGAGGAGACTCAAGCGCTAAATGAGGATAATGATCCTTTGCTAAAATGTGATTGAATGAAGTTAGGAAAGTTAAAATGAAAAGAATATATAATGTAAATGATTGATTAATCAAGTCACTAAAAAATTGGTGAAAATAGACTGTAACAGATAAACAACGAGCAAAAATTCACAAAAAAAAAACTAGAAGATAGATTTGACCCATGGCTGAAATTTGAGCTCAAATGACAATATACATGTTAGAAATGGTGACATGTACCTTGGACATGGTGAGAATGATGAATTGTTCTTGGCATTTTCAACTAAATTTTTCACAAATCATCTAGTTGTTTTTGATCCACCCATATCTTTTCTGATGGCTTTGTAACCTCTTCCTACACATAGAAAAATGGGGAAGAAGGTTGGATAAAGGGGCTTTCTACAATCAAACCCATGTTTAGGAATCAACCTTCAAATGAAATGAAATTAAGGAAAGCATGATGTCATATAGCATAGGTTAGATCTAGAAAATGAAGCATATCATAACTTAGTGATGTAAATACTTCTCTAAATGTGATCAAATATGTTGATGCAATATCTTTGAGTAAACACAAAAACCCAAAAAGGAAATCATGAAAGATAAAACCTTATAGAATAGATGTAATTCACCACAATGTTTGATTAATGAGAAGAGAGAGAAGATTTGAATGAATGTAGGTGGATGTGGATCTCCTTCCTTGATAGAAAATTCCTTTTCTTGGCCTCCTATGGGGAAATAAGATAGATCTATGGAAGAGAACACCTTGATTTCTTGAGAAGAATGAATTATTGAATGCTTGAATTTGATGGCTATTGATTGTTTGATTTTATTACTTTCACCTAATAGCTTGATCATGATAATAGAATACTAATAATGGATAATGGATACCAAAATGAGGATAGATCAAGGTTTATATACATCTCACATCATTTCAAAGGTTAAAAATTAAGAAAACCGACCATGGGATGAGATTCCCTCCAAGACAATGGTATGGTCATCCAGGCCAAATTTGGGCCCCATTCTCGTAGGACATGTCACCAATGGTGACATGTACCTAGGAGAATAAGTCCATATTTGATCTAGGTGCTAGGATATAGGGTATGTGCAAGATCTCTGAGTACAAATCACTGGGTTGGGATAGGTCATGAAAGCCACAAATAAGTATATAGGGCCTAAGTGAGGAAATAAATCATATAATTAGAGGAAAAAGAGAGGAACAAACCTATAAATAAGGGCCAACCTTGACATTGAGAAATATTTCAAGGAGGGGTGGACCCATATTCAAATTTAGGTATGCATTAAGTATCATATGGAGTCCTACCATATAAAATACACTAATGTGGGCATAAAATAATTCTTAAATTGTATAAAAATTAGGTGCTTGCAATTTAGGATGATACATTTAGCCCCCACTTTAGCATGAGTATGAGACAAGCTCATGCTCATGGTAAAGGAAGAAAGAGATGAAAAGGATAGAAAGAGAGATTACCATGGATGGATTGAAAGGAGATAATACATCACTAAGTTCAAGGATGAAAGCCCCCCAAAAAAGGATGTCAACTCAAAAAACTATGCAAAAGGGAAAGCAAACAAAACAAACAGAAAGAAAAAGAAAAAATACACAAAACACAAAGAGGTTTTAGTACCAAAAATAAAACTCCAAATCGATTAGTAGAAGAGACCTCGATTGAAAGTATCTCAACCACTAATGTCATGTTTGGAAAGCTATTGAAAGAGCATAAGTGATCACATAGAAAGGGAAAGAGTATCACCAAAGATGA
This sequence comes from Chamaecyparis obtusa, assembly GCA_027943335.1. Classification (NCBI taxonomy): domain Eukaryota; kingdom Viridiplantae; phylum Streptophyta; class Pinopsida; order Cupressales; family Cupressaceae; genus Chamaecyparis; species Chamaecyparis obtusa. The sequence continues at coordinate 499,598 of BSBK01003065.1, read as the reverse complement.
TACAAAACTTCATTATCTAACACACTAGCATAGCTATGAGAGCATAGAAAGAAGAGAGAGACCATTCCAACATGCTAGCAAGTTGTGTTATGCTAGGTGATCCATTGGAGAAGCAGAGAAGGATAAGAGTAGAAAGGATATCAAGATGTGTTATGCTAGTTCCACTAATCCAAAGAAAGAAGGATAATTGATGGTCTGGAAAGTTGTGTTATGCTAGTCAACTCTACCTTGACAATTTGTGCATGGGGGAAGATTTAAAAATTTTCACTTAGGGGCAACTTAAAATATTTTAGTACACATGGGTGACTTAGGGATCAATCTTATGGAGAGAATTGTCTCTGTGTGGATCCATAAAAATGATCAAGCCTAAGGAAAGCATTATCTCTAAAGGGATCAATAAATGAGATCAATCCTAATAAAAGCATTGTCTCCTTAGGGATCCAAAAAGAAGAAAAAATGTGATGAGTCCTAAGGAAAGCATTGTCTCCTTAGGGATAAACAAAAAAAGCTGCATAATATATTAGCGAGGATGCATGTACGCCTCCCTCCTTATAATGGTGAGATAAGTGACATAATAAGGAAAAGAGAACAAGGATACCTACTTCCAAAAACAATAAGATATCCTTAAGACAACAATGTATCCATATCCTTATCAAAGAGTGAAAACTATTGTTAGCTAAGAAAAATAGATAATCATGAAAGGATATCTGCAAGTGGGAAGATACCCTTGAAAGGAAGAGACCTTGGTTACAAGACATCTACCTTCAAGAGGAGTTCTTGAACAAAGACAACATCTTCAAGACCAAGAGGGTAAGAGAACAAGAATGCACCCTTTTAGCCCCCTATTTTTAAGTGAAAATGGATTCTTGGTGAAGGGTGAAATTCTTTAAGCCTTGAAGTTAGGGTATTTATTTAATTTGAACATAGTTTTCCAATAAAGGAAGAGGTTTTGATTTATGATACACATCTCTTGTATAAGAGATAATCCTATATTATAACAAAATAATTCCTTATAAGAAAATAATGCTACATGACAAGAAAAAATGCCACTATACTAAGGAAAGTCAATCCTTAGAAAGAAAAGGAAGAGGAAGATGAGAAAATGAATCCTTTCCCCCCAAGTGTGAAGGAAAAGGAAAATATAATACATTGTACACCCTTAGTGATAGTTCTCTTATAATAGACATGCATTTTAAAATAATAAGTTGTAAACTAGGATGCAAATCTCCTAAAAATGAGAAGGTCCTAATGTAAAATAAACATATTTATGCAAGAAAGGACATTAATATTATAAGAGAAATAAATAAAAAAGGAGTTAATGAATGAAATAAAAAATATACAATGATGAGCCCCTAAATGGATGATTATTCTATGATAGACATGCCCTTTGAGGCACGGAAAATATTGTTAAGAAAAGATGTAAGTATCTTGCATGAAACAAATAATACCATACCAAAAAGGATGTACCATCATAAAATAACACAAAATCATAAAGAGAAGATAAAGAGAGAAAAAAGAATAAGAATGACATATTATACAAGCTATACACTTAAAACAAGGAAGATTTTTGCAAAGAAGGATATCAATCCCATTAGAGAGAAAGATCCTAAAAAAAAAAGTCTATGTATGGAAGGATATCATAGTATAAAAGAAGTAACCAACAAAGAGATAATGGATCCCTTGAAAGGAGAAAAAGATGAGATAAAGAGACCTTGTCCCCTTGATGTGAGGAAATAAGGAATAGTTCCTATTATGATGCTCACAATGCATATTATGCAAAGTAAAGAGCCCCCAATTTACATAATGGAGAGAACCATAATACGATAAAAGATATTCTAAGGTATATCTTTGATATCAATAAAAAGCATAAGATCCATTATTAAAGAAAGAAGATATCTAGCTACCAAATCTTGAGAAAATTTCCTAAATTCAATACAATCAGTGAGAGAATGTTTATTGCTATGATGAAATTGAAATAGAAACTCACCATTAATAGGTCTTTGATTCTTTGGAAAATTTATATAAGGAAAATGAATTTTAGGTTCATATGTAATTCTCCAAAATATTATTTTAGCTAAAGCCAAGAGGTCATCAAAAGGAGACGTGACAAAAGATGGTGTTGGTAAAAGATTGTCAACCAAAGATTTTGGTTGAGATGAAGAAGGAAAAGTATTATCTAGATATATGAAACCTAGACCACACCTAGTGACCTTTGTAGGAGGATCTATAGGATTCTTAATGCCTTGTTCATAAATGCCAAGTCCTAACCCATTGTAATCTTGTTGAGAGGTGATATCATATCCCAAATTGTAATTATCTTTTAATGTAGAGGTTGAAGGGGATTCATCTTGAGATTTATTGAAGTGTGTGGTATAAATAGGAATAGGAGGAGGAATAATCTCTTTAGGGAGATTCCTATCACTATTATTATCATCTTTAGGTTTTGAAGAAGAAGAAGGCTTATCAAGATCTTCTTGTCTACTTAAAATCCTTGGAGCAAAATCATCAAGAAAATGATTAACATAAAGATTATGAATAATTCTTTCATAAAGGAGAGATTATTTAAGATCATCCAAATAATTGCATATACTAGCTTCCCTAAGACTATCTATTAAAGTGGGTTGAGGAAAAGGAGATATAGGTCTCACCAAAATAGGATCATTAGTAGCTAGATCTCTATCATCAGTATCGAAAAAGACTTTTTCCTTTTTATCTCAACCCTTCATTATTTTGCCTCTTAATCATGTCCATTGATTTTGCCTCTTGAGAATCTTGAGCACATGGATCAACCAAGGTTTAATCTCTACCATTGCTGATTTCTTTTTGCCTCTTAATCTTGACCGTCTACTCATTTCTAAATCCTTTAAAAGGAGAATCTCTCCTAACTTTTAGATATCCCACCCTCATAGCATTCTTAGCTTCTTGAGTTATTTGAAATCTTATTGCAGGTTCTTGGAGTCTTGGCATCTTAGCATATTGGAATCTTGGATTCTTTCAATATTGTCATCTTGGAGCTATTGCATTCTTAGATCTTCCATAGTGAAATATTGAATCATCATTTAGCTTAGCTTTGTCATTTTAGTTCTTGCATCTAGCTTAATCCATCTAGTTTAGATCTATTTTCTTTGTATTTCTTACATATTATCTTAGATTCATTTACATTATCATTTGAATCTTCCATTCTATAGTGCACCATGTAGGGATCTTACTTATTGGGTTCATTTGAGATCCACCATCTTAATCTACATGATTCTTGCACACTATGGATATGAAGCTATAAGCTGCTTCTTGGGATTTCCTTCTTCCTGGATTCTCTCAAGTGTAATGCTTTATATAAGTGACCACACTTTTTGGTTCACATTTTTGGCACCCACCATGGGGAAAACCCATGAGTTTTGGATACTCACTTTGGTTTTTAAGGCTAACCCTTGTGTAGGTTGAGTTGAAGACAAAAACCATAGGTTTTTGAAAGATTTGATCATATCTCACAAATGGCTTGGATTTTTTATCTAAATTTTGTTTTTTAGGTTGGAGATGGTTGAGTTGTGTCTCAGTCCAAAAATCAGATTTTTATGATCATTTTCTGCAATTTATAAATTTTTATTGATTTTTCATGAAAATTTATTTCTGGTCGCAAATCATTAGATTTTTTAGTTAAATTTATATTTTTGGAAATCTCTAAGAATTCTATAGGGGGTTAGTTCTTTGTGTTTTTAATTTAGATCCAAGAACATAGCTCAAATAGTTGATTTATGAAAACTGATCTATTTTGGTAAAATGAGTCTCTAAGGCACATATTAAGGGATATTTCTAAAAATTTTACATTTTTTGAAACCTCTCATATTTTTAACAGGGTTATCTTCTTTGCATTTCTATTTTTGGGGCCAAAATTATAAAAAACAAATTAGATCTTGTTGACTAGGTCAAAAGCAAAAAAAAGTGTGATGAGCTTGCACTTTATTTGCACATAGTTCAATGCATGATAGTGATTTCTTGAAAGTCTTTGATATTTCCTATCTCTTAACAAGTGTTTTGCATGGTTATTAATTTTATTTTCATAATTTTTATTTCCTTTTCCAAAGTAATTGCATTGATAAGACTAATAATATTGTGGTTTTGGAGTTTTCTTTGGAGGTATGTAACTAATCTTGTGTGTCTTTGTTAGTAATGCTAATTTTTCATAGGCACATAGCTTAATTAGTTGTCTTTTGGTAAATGATCATGTGCTTGATGTGTTTGGGAGACACTATGGATTAGACAAGTATGCTCTTTTCCTCATGGAAAATTAGAAATCCAGACCTTCATTAGTTATCCTTTTACTTTCTTGCATTTACCTTTAGAGGGCCTACCAAGAGATCAATCTTTTGGGAATGACCCAAGTGGGGAACAAGAAAACCTAGCTACTCCATCCCACTATAATCAAAAGCTTCCTTCAATCCAAAAAGAGGGGAGACTTGGATATTTTCTACTTCCAATGCTTCTTCATGTTTAGGGCCTAGTTGCCTCAATCTTGCTAAGCAAGACTACACTTGATTGGGTGTCTATAGGGCCATCTTGGTCTCAATCTTGTTTACAAGACTACAAGGGAAGTATATTCAACTTATATAGGTTCAAGAGGTCTCAATATTTCTTGTGAGACTATACATTTTCAATGCTTTTTGGACTATAGGCCTTGATTTTTCTTGTGAGACTACAAGGGATAGTCATGAACAAAGGTCCTTATTAAATACTTTAAATTAGAGGCTACCCTATTTTTTAAAAGTATCATAATATTTGTGCAAGGACTGATCCAAGTGGTTTCCCAGATCACTTCAAGATTATTCACCATATGTATTCCTTTGGAATATCAAGTTGTGGGTAATGGTTTTGATACTAGCCATTCCTTAGGTAGTTCTTACTTGATGTATTTTCAATTTGTGCTAGACTCATGGAAATATTTGTGAATATACACTTGACACTATTGGAATATTGCAACAAACTTTAGACCTCACAATTGCTTGTATCATGCAAGGTTTCTTTGTCCCCTGCTTGATTGTTTGAAGACTACTCTATGCATCACATTTTCTTTAAAAACTTGATCTTGAAATTCAAACTTGCTGTCAAAATTCAAAGTTGTAGTCAAAACTGGAAATCATTGTCTTAATATTACTTGTAGTAGTGATAAATATCATACGAGTGTTGTCAATCAGGATTGTGCCTTTAGCTTTGATAATGAATCTAGCTATTCGGTTGAAATATGAAAACTCTCTCAGGTGGTGGGTTGTCCTAAAACAAGAGATGAATCTCTAGAAGATAGGCCGGTTCCTAAGTAGTGATCACCTAAAACTAAATGTGCATGTGGGAAAAGGGATGAGAAAATGTAATGAATACCTATAAACTAAATGAGGTGATACACCAAATAATTTGAATATAACTTTGAATTAATCAACATGAATCACAAAATATATTGATGGCTCTCAATACTCAAACAAATATGCAATTGCAACAATGATTCTATGCAAGAACCTAAAATATTTTGCTTTGAAAGGGAAACTAGGCTTCACCAATTTTCTGCAAAAGGTTAGGACACAAATAAAGACCTTTAATAGAAAGTATCAAGATTTGAATATGCAATGAGGAATATAGCTTAAATAAAGTGTAACACAACATAAAAGCAAGAAAATTCACAATATTGCACTCAAACCAATGAGAAGGAACCACTGTATCAATATAATCAATGTTGGAAAAATCTCTACTATAAAATGCCTTACAATTTTCTCCCAAGTCTACAATGTGCAAAACATGTGAGCCAAAAAGGTCCTCCATAATGAGGTGAAAATACAATAAATAAGCCACAGATCTGAAAGGGTCTGATGCATGAGAAAACCCCATAAAAACATGATCTAAACTACTAGAAACTGAAGTCTAAGTGCTCCTCTAACTCCACCAAGCCATGTCTAATTGAAAAAGCACTCAAAACTGCCCCAAAACTATTCTAAATCTTCAAAAAGCATGCATAAAATATGGGGTTTAGATATGAGGACAAATCCCACCAAAATAGGGATGTAACTGCATAAAATCATGAGTAAACTACTAGAAAAGGTCTCCCAACTGAAGATGAATTGATGGCTAACCCCAAAACTACTCCAAAGAGCTGCAAATAGGCCTAAACTGCCCCATAACTAATCATGAACATAGAAAACTCCATCTGAGTGAGCATGAGGCAAGTGGTCAACTAAAGATCCCTCCCTAGATAAGCAAAACATAACCTAAAGCCAACTCCTAGGTCAAACCTCCTAATTGCACTCGAATAATTAATAATATTTTCCTTATAATATTGACAAACTATTATTATTATTCATAATTAATGTAATTATAACCATTTCTCCAAGATCTCTAATTATTTATTTATTAAATATTAATTATGATATTATGATATATTTAGTCTTTAAAATGAATAATATCAATATTCATTTAAAAATTAGATATATTATAATACATTCATTGATATTTAATAAATAAATAATTAGAGATCAAAAAATACTTATCTACTAATAACAACTCTATCCTAATATACCTAATTTTAAAATGAATATTCATTCAAAATTAGGCATATTAGAATATAGCCGTTAATGAGAGATAAATATTATTTAAAATAAACCATAAAAAAAACAAAAATCTATACTTAATTAAAAGATATTTGTCTTTACATTATGGCGCTCTATAACTGTTTGAAAATTTTGGGAGCTCCAGATATGGTTTCCTGTCCCGAGCATAGACATAAGGTTCATGTTGGGGATTTTTCACAGGGTTCCTAGGGGTGTGGTGGCTCCTCTTAGGCCATCCCTTCTCAAAGGGATGACAATGATTTTTTATCACAACGTATTGTGTTGCTGGGGTTCAAGTTTTTGATAGGAAATTCATCTATCGTTGATGTGTGACGACGGGATGAGTCAGGGCCTATGGGCATGACAACATGCAAGCTTGAGTCTCTACCTAGAAATGGTGACCCCAACATGGTCAATCATAGTTGCAGATTCTCCAGGGGCTCAATGTTGCGTCAAGGAATGGAAAACCATTTTCCTTTGTCTCATTTTGGGCGTAATATGTAGGTTACCCCAAAATTGGGTAAGCAAAGGCTTTTTGAGGGTAGCGACGGGAACCCTTGTAGGTTTGGCCCTATTTAGGGGAGATCAAATGCCATGGGCATCAAATTGGGGATGAGTAGCGGGTCCTGAAAATAGGTAAAGCTCTCTATTGAGAACCAACAAGTGGCACTTTTAGGGCCTGCTTTGTGCCCCTCATCCAAGACTGTTACAGTTGATTTGAATGAGGCGGAAGAGGAAGAAATTACTCATAATCTTTCTTTTTTCTCTGAGCTGCATGTCTTTGGGCATTTTTGGGGTTTTGGCCAAGTTTACATGACCTTCACTCCTAGATATCAGAAAAATGGGTGCCCATCCTTGATGGGTATGCTCAAATCTACCCTATGGATAAAGGTTTTTTTGTGGTATTTTTTGAAAATATTAAAGACAAAAATAGGGTTTTGTGTGAGCAGCTCTGGATTTGGGAGGAGAATTTTTCTCTGATGCTGAAACCGTGGCATCCTAATTTTTTCCCAACTACTGAAAAATTTGACAAAATCCCTCTCCGGGTATGACTCCCTAACTTGCCCCTACATCTTTGGTTTGATTCTCTTCTTGAATCTATTGGTAATTCTTTAGGGGTTTTTGGGTGATTGATGAGGGATCATCAAACCTTCTACATTCCACATTTTCTCATATCTTGGTTGAAATGGATGGATCAGATGGTTTTCCTTCTGAAATTTCAATTAAATTATCTAAGGGATGTTGGGTTCAATCTATAGATTATGAAGGGATTCCCTTCAAATGTAGAAGATGTTTTCAAATTGGGCATATAGTAGTCAAAAGTGATAAGGAGAGAACAAACAAGAAGTCATCTTGGTGGAAATATGTCTCTATTCAGAACTACACAGTTGAGAAGAAACATGTGAAGCAAAGGAGCTTCTCTCTGCTTGTAGTGGAGGATATGACACAAGTTTCTCTTGAGACACCTTCTCTATATCTTTTGCAAAAGAAGCAGAGTGAATGTATTGGTATATCCGAGGCTGAACAATTGGCTCCTCAAGTGGATGTTGGAACTCCGAAGGGTAGAGAGAAATGTAGATTGGAAGATCTTCAAGAACAAACTGATGTGGAGCATGATGGTAAGGTGCCTCTTAGTGTGCAATCAATTGAAAAGGATGTTGGGAAAGATTCATGCTCCTTGGTGTGACAGTCGAAGGCTGCTAAATTTGAAGATGGTTGGCATATGGTTACAAGGAAGAAAGATAGAGCTCCCAAGAAATTGGACATGATCCTTAGGTCTCATACTAAAGGGGATTCTCGTTGTATTTCTTAAACTTCTAATGGTTGTGAATTTGTGAGTTTCTTTTGTTTTCTAGTCCTTTGCTTTCCTTCTGTGCTTCTGTTTGGGATGGTGGTACCTTGGGTTGTTACCACTCTTGCTTCGGGGCATGCCCCTCCCATTTTCTTTAATAAAATAACGTATTATAGATAAAATTAATTTTAAAAATGATATTCTTTAAATTATTTATTTTACAATCTTAAATAAATATCCTTTTTAATTAAACATAAATATTAGTTTAAAATTTTTATTTAAACCAAAAACAAAACTTTATTAATACTAAATATACAAATTAATGAATATCTTTAAACAATATTCATTAATTTACATATTTAATATTAATAGAATATTGTTTTTGTTTCTAAACAAAAGTTTTAAAAATCAAAGACCTAACATTTACGGGCTATGCAAAGTAAAGAAGACCTAAAACATATCACTTGGTCTCATTCTCTTTGCATTTCACTTGTTCTTCATTGATGCCCCTTTTCTCTCCTCCAGCCGCCATGAGGGTTTGGAACTTTGTCTGCTATTGTGGGAGTCTCTCATACAATGGTTGCCACTATTGTTGTTGGTTTACGCCTCCTTTGTAAGGTATTTGCTACAGAATGTTGGGGATTTACTTTTGTTTCTTCTAGCTGCCTTTGTTGAAGGATTATCTCTGCACCATTTTTTCTATCACTGCTAGCATCTACTATTTTTTGTTGTTGTTGAAAACATAGCCTCTATTTTCATTTGCTTTGATTTTTTAGAGGCTCTCACTGTATGTTTCTCTTCAACTCTTAGCCTTCACTAGTATTTTCTTTGATGCATGAAACTTTAACAGGAAATGAAATAGTTTTCTTTCTTGCAAGAAACTCTACCTTTCATTTGAGAATTTTTGGAAAGAATTTGGGTTTTCTCTGCTATAACTTTGAACACAATTTTTTTGTTGAGATCTCCTCATGGCTATAGCATAACTATGAAGACCAAATTTTTTCTTTAATTCCTTTTTTTCTTTGGGACCCTCCTGCACTCCATGAACTTGAGGGTTTGGGATGAATGTATTTTATATAATGGAAATAAAACCATGTCTTCTTTTATCACAACTCATGGTTGCCGTTCTTTTATAGGTACTTCCATAGGCACACTTTTTTGAAGAAAAATGAGTATCTTAAAATCTTTTTTTTTCATTCTCCTTCCATGGCATGAAATCTGAACAATCTTTACGATGTATAAAACATTTCTAGCTCTGAACTGCTTCTTCTTTTGTTATTTCTCTTGTATTGGATGTCTCTTTACTGATGGTTTTAGAGTTTTTTGATGACTGAGAATATCATGAACTTTGTAATGGCTTCTTGAGGGTTTTTTCTGGTCTGTTGCCTTTTGCGGATACTTCATGACTTTAATCAATTCCTTTGACAATTCTAGATATGCATAACCTTTATAATTTGTTGAAAAACTTCCTCTTCTTTGAAACTTTCTCAAAAAATATTCTCTCATACTGAATCCACACATCTCCTCTCCTTCAATCTGATCTAGCTTCTGATACTGGATGATAGCCTAAGGAATAAAACCTCCTCTCCCACTTATAGATGCTTTAAGGTTTATTGAGGTTTGAATTTTGAAGCACATTCAATGTTGAATGTCATATATTTGTAATGTGCCTTTGTCTTTTCCTTTGCCTCATTGTTAAATAAAACACAACCTCAGAATCTGATGTCAAGGTTAATACTACTTATGATGTAATAACAGTCAAACAAAAATATAAAGCTCCATATTTTTTTTTATATATGGTTCTCTTGCAGCTCTTACTGTAACTGTACATGCCTTCTCTTTTACTGAACATGTAACTGATTTCTTTGTGTAGATGTCATTTGCAAACATATGACATGTTTACATTATATATTCTCTGCTTACATTCTTGTGACTCTATGGAGAATGCACCTTAATCTGTGATTGCTGATCTTATTTGAGAATACACCAAAAACATGACTTTGAAAATCTTGGTATTATGTCTGTGATTTTTAGCATGTATTCTATTGTTGTTGTTCACTCATTGGTCTTCAAAAATGATTATGAACAAAAGACTTATCCTTACCAGTTAACCTTTTGATTGCTACTCCAAGAAATAACTAGCACCCCTATGTTGTTCTTATTTGTTGTCAGCTTGTATATTAATTGGCTACCTACCACACCCTTTATTTCATCACAATGGAAGCTTTCTTTATTCTCCCATATGCTTAAGTTTGACATGCCATGCATCCTTGAATGCAAATGTGCTTTGTATATGACAACCAATATTTTGTAAAATAATTTTTGTGTGACAGAGTAGGATAATTACCTCCTGTAGCAATCTGAGAACCTTGAAATGAATTGAAAACCATCCTGTAGCACTTGTATGTTTGATTTATTAGGTTAAAAGGTTTCATGACAAAGGTCATGTCCCTTCAACAACCAGTCTTCTGCAACTCCATGATTTGACTAGAAGGTCCCATGCGTGAAACTTATGCATGCCCCCTCAATAGCCTCCTCTAGTCCTCCGGTCTTTGCCTCTACATGACTTCAGTCGGAAAGTTTCACACTTGTAATGTATGTGTGTCCCTTCAACAACCTACTTGGTCTTCATACCTGAATTTGTACATAAAGTAAACAACATTAGTATAAAAAATGATTTTCTCTCTATTTTCATCCTTCTCCTTTGCATCATTTAATACTTTATTTGCATAAGCACATTTCTATTTATAGAGTAATGTAGGGGTATTTTAGGAAAGCTTCCATTGCTCAGTTCTTTTGAACTGACTCTCTTTTCAATTCTATCTTGTAGATTTGTCAAAGCTGGGGATGTGGCCCAAATCTTCATCACAAAGTCAAAGATCGCTTCCCTCTATCCCTTTACTTCTTCATATTTCCAATGTGTTTATTCAGATAGAGTTTTAGGGGTTGCCATAGCTTGTGTGGATCTGAATGCATTGTATATATTCTGTATAATTGAAATATGAACATTATCATTGTACCTTTGTAAAATAGTATTTAAATAATATTCAATACATTGCACTATTTTGGACTTCTATATCAGATTTGAGTAATAGTGATCAAATTATTAATGTTTCTACATTATGTACTTTACTTTTTCACACTCAATCAATTCTGAATGCTCCAAAATTAAAATATACCAAATGTACCTTTCAACAATGTTGTCTAAGCTTTTCCAATTTGAGCATGACGCAAAAATTGGTAACAACGACATTCTAGAAGATCATCTATCCTTAAGATAAATATCATCTATCAGTACTGGGGTCTATCATTTGGCCTATCATTAGGAAATCGTATCATCCTGAAGTATCATCTACTTTACTATGAAATTTTGTATGACTTATTATCCCTATCTAAATGTCATCTAGCTTCCTAAGGTTTGTTTCCCAGTCATTGATCCAAGTTGGTTTTCTCTAAATTTTCTCTTAGCTATCTTAGGAAGCTTATACTTAACCATCCCTAGTATCTTGGTCTGAAACTAGCACATTAGGAATTGCCTTTAGCTAATGAAGATCACTTGTATCTCTTGACTATACTCTTTGTTAGTGAATGGCTCACATATCCACTCTTTTCATATCTTTTCTTTTGGATGCTTGCATCTTATCTTTTCTTATTCACAAGTGTCGTACATAGGGAAATCTACCCATAGCTTAGGCATCTTGTGGTAAGTTATCATTGCTCTCTCTTTTATGCTTTTTCACTTTTGACAAGTGGACACTTTTCTTATCTAGTTTGAAAATCAAGTCATTCTAAGTTATCCTATTTAGCTCTTGATAATCTTCTTTCATCCCGGTTAGGAATCATGGCTCCAAAAATGTACACTAAGGAAGAAGAGAGAGAAATGGAAGCCTTATATAAACAATCCCAGTCTTTGAAAGCTCACTTTGAAAGATTGTAGAAAGAACATGATACATCCTCTAATAAATATTCATGGCTCAAAAGGTACACTAAGGAAGAAGAGAGAAAAATGTTAGCCTTATCTAAACAATTCCAATCTTTGAAGTCTAGAATCCAACACTTGGAGAAAGAAAAAGATTCATCCTCTAGCCAACATTCTCGAAAAATAGTCTATCCTTTATTTGCATCTTCAAGCGAGGCCACACCACACTCTCACAATAACTTTATCTTTGAGAAAAATCAAATTCCTAACAAACCAATTTTTTATCAAGATTCTCTATATGACCAACCTATCTTTGATTCATAACCTATCTTTGATAAAGAAAATGAACAAGTAGAGAGAATATTTACTCCTTTGGGAGAATCTTATGAATCAGCATTGGAAAAACTCCTTGAAGGAAATCTCATCACATTACCTCCAACTACTTCAAGTGGACATTCATTCATACATACTTACTATGCGTATCATCGAAATAATAAGAATAAAACTTCAGATTGCATAGAGTTAAAACATTAAATTGAAGACCTTATTTATGATGACATAATTGGAATTAAAGACCCTAATGACTCATTTAGTGAAGATACTACTCTCAAGATTGATCAAAATCATGAACCTATGTCTAGTAATGGTTCTCATGCCACCTCTACTTTAGCCATCATACATTCATCTCCTAAAGAAGAAAATCCCTCCAAAAATTTTCCATTGGACAAAGAACATAATGCTTTTCATGCTGCATATCCTCAAGTGCTACCTCTAAAAGAGATCCAAGCTAATATACCTCTTTCTGCAAGCCTCTTCCATGATTCAAAGGTCATAGACCCCAAGATTCCTCATGCTTCAATTCCTAACATACCTATCCTAAATGTTCCTTCATCAACCCTTCAAGAATCCCTCACACATACCCAAAATCCTATTTCATCCTTAGTAGTGATTCCATGTCAAGAGGACAATCTAAAGTGTGAAGAAATAAATATCACTAAAGATCAAGATCAAGATACCATCCATCCTTATCCAATGGTTGACCAAAGTATTATATCCTAAGAATCTCATGATGATCCCCTTATATCCATTCACCTCTTCCATGAAGATATCCCCCCACCTCATATATCTTATTCATCTCCCAAGCAAGATCAAGATACTCCTTCCATCATCTCTAAAGAGCTTATTGAAAATCAAGAGAAAAGTAATCTTCCTATATTATCCAAAGATCCTTGTCAAGATCAAAATATCCCAGAAACTCCTTGTCATAATCCTTCATATCCATCTCAAAAATATCCTATCTTTCCTACTCCTCCACATAAGAATAAATCACATCCAGCTTTTGTTTCTCCTATCCAAGATACTCCCAAGCCTATTGGTATAAATATGGACCTTACAAATCAAAGCCTTAGCCATGATTGTCACTCTATGGATGTTGATATCCCTATCCATTATCCATTTTCATCATACAAATCCATCCTTGGTCCTTATATCCCAAAGCTAAAAACTTCAATCCTTCCATCCATATTGGGTCATTATGTCCCTCCATACACAAGACCTCTCGCTCCTAGTTTGTCATCCACTTCCCCCATCATACCTCAAGATCAATGAATACATACATCTTCTATAAATTTCCATCCATTCATCCATCTAAACTCATCGTATTATCCTCTTTCATCGACAACTCCAAAGTCTTTTGGAAGCAATTTGGATGTGCAACATAAAAATAAAAAATATAAGAATCCACTTACATATGAAGAATCAAGATCACCATGTCCTATTAAACCAACATGTGACTAAAAAGAAAAAGGAACTATTCAAGAGACCTTAAGGGTTCTCAAAAAAAAGAATAAAATAAAAATATATATGGGTTCCTAAATCCATCATGGAAGAATTGTGATCAAAATCATCTAAAAGTAAAGAAAAATCAAAAGCTATGTGGATTCCTAAGTCTCTCTTAAAGGATTTGAATATAAAAGAAAAATCAAATTTGACATCTGAGCTTCCAAAGACTTCCACTTTGTATTCTTCCAAGCATCGTACATCCTCTCCATCCATTTTGGGTTTTTGTGTCCTAAAATCCACATCACTTCCTACATCAAAACCTCAAGCTATTTCATCCATTTTTCCTCCATTATTCCACTACCCTTCAAGGTGTGTGTCGATGTTGATCTTGGAAATACTTCTTATCCTCCTATTCATTATCTTTCCATCCCCTTTCTCACACCCACACATATAAATATGTCTTATCCTCTCATTCATTATATTTTCATTCCCCTAATCTCATCTTATGCATAAATCCTTAGTCATCATCTCATTTCCCTACCATCACCTTATCATCATCCTTGAGCATACCTCTCAGAGACCTTGGCCCATTGTAGCATATCTTTCCAAAGAAGCATTATCCAAAGATCATTAGGCTTGACTTCCTCCAAAAATCTAAAAATAAAATTAAAAAACTGAAAAATGAAAAAAAATACAAAAATACAAAAGTACAAAAAAATAAAAAAATAGAAAAAGTGCCTTGGTGAAAACCTGGAAACAGGTGCCTTGGTAGAAAAATTATAGAGAAATAAATTCATCCCATGGTGAAAACCACTAATTTTGGCACCTTGGACAAGTACCATGATGAAAACTTGGCAAACAAACATGATGCGTAGTTCCTCTATCTTGCACTCTACAGTTGGGTCAAGATGCATCCACTCTACACTTGAACTATCCATGAGAATATTTTATCCTTCTATTTTCTATCCTTTTCATCAATCTATCCACTTGCTTCCATCCATGCTACCCTATCATGATCTGGCTTATCCAAAATTGGCCATCACTATGCTTAAGCATATTTTATATATTATCTTAAACCATTCACTCATAATCTCCATCATCCTTTATCCTGATTGTGCTATCCTATCACTATCATATCCAATTGACCCCTTGGTCTTGATAAAAATGAAGAACAATATGTATATATAATGAACAATTTGTGAATAAGAGTATCTTTACATATCCACTCTTTGGACCAAATACTTTCATGAGACCAGGTCATTATCCTATATGCTACCCAACACTACTTCATGAGATTATATTTCTATATTTTCTCTTTCCCTAGCTTAGGTACTCTGGACAAGACTATCCATGAGGGTTACATTATCTTTTCGCTTACTCCATCAGCTTGCTAATCCATCCATCATGTGCTATACCTTGCTAGACATTGGGGGAAAACCAATGTGATCTTGCTTGAGAACTGGTAATCTCTAAAATATTAAAAATTAAAAAATGTTCCTAAATTTGTTTTTCTAAAATTCATATAAAATCTCTAAAAATTCTTTAAAAATCATATAAATCTCTAAAAAATCATAAAAATCATATAATGTCCTGAAAAAATCATTATCTTGGTAAAACCTACAAACAAGCGCTACTTGCAACCCATGCTCTTATATCTATCAGCATGTTGCTTTGCACTCTGAACCCTTTTGACTTCCATCTCCAATCTCCTTGATCTGGGATTGATCTTTTTCTAGGGCTAGAGGCATGAACTATATTGTCCTTTGGTGCATGATGTTGTTTCTTAGTAACTCACCCCAAACATTATTTCTCAACACTTCCTTTGACATCGAGTGTTTCTCAACACTTATCGAATATGCTACCTTGAGTCGATGCTTTATCTACACTCTACAATTGTGCGATATTTCTCATCTATAGGCATGAGTCCTAGTGAGTCAATGATTATATTTATCTTTTTACACTATGCTTAAATTAAAATGATTGAGCTATGCTTAATGATATTTTCTTTGTATGTTGTCTGTTATTGAGGATTTTTAATAATGTTCCCTCCCTGGTTTCTCCATGATGTTACGACTAGAGGACTAGGGGCATAGGGCATATTTTCTTTGATTTTTGCCTGTGGTGTGATTTTGATGATCTTAAGTTGTCTAATAAATTGGGTGACTATGGTAAGAGCCTCCATCATTATTGGAACACTGCACATACCTTGACCTTCTATACTTGGACCTTAGGTGAGGTTGGAATTATCTCCTTGACTGTTACATTATGTTTTCTTACACAAGAACCATTCAAATCATCTTGGATTCCTATGCCTTGATGCTTATGGTTACTTGCAACATTAATTTGGAAACCATGTTCAGGTCATCTTGGCTCTTATGCCTCAATGCTTACATATGTTTCCTACATTATATTCAATATAGATCATATTTATATCTTCATAGCTGCAATTGCACTAGTGATGGTTGTATGATCTTGTAATGTCCCTCAATAAGGCTCTATGATGAAAATAAGGACCAAGTAAGATCCCTACACTTTGCACTTGCATTTTTCATACTAGGTTACATCTTAGTCTTTGCATTGCATCTTTGTCTTAGTATTTTCATCTTGCATTGAGTGAGGAGAGAGTCTTTGTCTCATCATTATCAGACAAATTTGGTAATCCTTTCTCAGCATCCTCAATTTATTTTCGGGATCAAAACTGAAATACAAGTTTATTTTGTTGTTCTTATGAGGCTTATCTTTTCATCCTTTGAGGAAAAAATTGATCATATTTCTTCATAATCACTTGCTTTGACCTAATGCTAATGTTATACCTTTCTGGGCAACCTTATTCAAACTGGGGAAAATTTTCATCACTTGATGGTCAAACTTAGTCTTGTGTGCTTATCAATCATCTTGAACCTTATCTTATCCTAATTTGATCAAATCTTTCTCATTTCTACATATCCTCTACATCATTTTGATTTCGATCCCGAGGGGGCAAGAATAATCTATCATCAATTTTTCAAAGCTACAATCATCACTAGGGGCATCTCAGCTTTATCGCTTGACATCAATTTTGGATTCTTCTAATCTTGGACATATTAGTTCTCATCGCATCATATCAGTTCTGGTGTTGTCTTATCTTTCAACCTTAGTCTCAGTGTTCATTTTCATTGCTTCACATCAAACTGTACATTGGAACTCTTGTTTCTTTTTTGTTCTTCATTTGATCAAGTTCGGAGTCAGACCTCTATCACTTACCATGACATCATGATTTTTTGACTCAATGTGTGCCCAGATCACTCACACATTAGTCAAAGAGGGGCAATTTAATCACCCATAAATGGTCTAGTAAACTGTGAGCCCCTTTCCAAACATTAAAATTTAAATACTAGACTAAATCTTGTGCTTAATTAATTTTGCATATTTATTTAATCTCTTATTTCTTGATCAAATCATCATTTTATCATTTATTTGGTTATATCCTAAAGTTTGACCACTTTATCCTAAGCTTTATTTAATTAAGAGAACATGCTCCCTTTTAATTAATTAAAAAATCTTTTAATTAAATAATAAAATCACTTTATCCTAAGACACATTTAATTAAAATAACATGTCCCCTTTTAATTAGATTAAAAACCCCTTTTAATTAAATTATGGAAATTACCTTTCTAAAAATTAAAAATTTAAAAAAAATTTAAAAAAAAAGTGCACTTTCCAATGAGATGGAATCTTTTAACTATTGAAAAATATCCTTGCCTCTTCATCTCAACCACTCATTATTTTGCCTCTTAACCATATCCATTGATTTTGACTCTTGAGAATCTTGAGCACATGGATCAACCAAGATTTAATCTTAATCTTGACCTTTCACTCATTTCCTTTTGCCTCTTAATCTTGACCATTCACTCATTTCTAAATCTTTTAAAAGAAGACTCTCTCCTCACTTTTAGATATCCCACCCCCATAGTATTCTTAGCTTCTTGAGTTATTTGAAATCTTATTGTAGGTTCTTGGAGTCTTGGCATCTTAGCATATTGGAATCTTGGAGTCTTGTAATATTGGCATCTTAGAGCTATTGCATTCTTAGATCTTGCATATTGAAACATTGCATCATCATTTAGCTTAGCTTTGTCATTTTCTTTCTTGCATCTAGCTTAATCCATCTAGTTTAGATCTACTTTCTTTGTGTTTCTTGCATATCATTTTAGCTTAGATCTTGCATCTCATCTTAGATTCATTTACATTATCATTTGAATCTTCAATTGTATAGTGCACCTTGTACGTATCTTATTTATTGGGTTCATTTTAGAGCCGCCATCTTAATCTACATGATTCTTTCATGCTATGGATAAGAATCTATAAGCCACTTCTTGGGATTTTATTCTTCCTAGATCCTCTCAAGTGTAATGGTTTATAAAAGTGACCACACTTTTTGGTTCACACACATCACCCCTGAAGAAAGTGAAAGTCTCCTCAACAAAGGATACAGTATAAGACCTTATTTATCAATAGACATAAATAGTTCCTATAAGGGTTGAAAGAAAAGACCTAACTTCCTAAACACCTGCTTCATGAGGGGTGAGCTACAAAAAACATAAATCAAGTGGATCCTATAGGAGTTCAACACATGACATAGTGATTAATAAAAAGGAAAGGAACCTAATGCACAAACCCCATGATTTATTAAGATCAAACATGCCAAGGAAAGAGAGAATGCCCTAGAAAATTAATGTTATAGTATGCACCCTTGTTCGAGAGGCCATAGGGTATTGTTCTCATAAAAATAAAATATATACAAATAATATAATTTCTTTCTTCACCTATTGACCCAGAGTCCAATATTTCTAACCTCTTTCAATTGGCAAGCCTCTGTGGTTTTATAGAAAAACCCTTCATTGACATGATCAAGAATAATTACAATTTTGTCACAGTCAATTGGCATTCCAAAAAATCTGGCATGAATCACTTAATTCTTGTGCTATGGGAGAATGTATCCTTCTAATTAGTTAATTGTGACATGCCTACCAATTGGGCTCAAAACAAAAATAGTTGCAGCTTGATTAGAGATGCCATGATTGCATGAGCCAATATGAATGGTGTAGAAGGAATAATTATCTAGAATGTTGTTAGTCATGGAATTCCTTACGGGAAGAAAATTCCTTGAGTATTTATTGGCCAACCTCATTAGGGAGTGGACGTCTGGGGGATACATGGTGGAATTTATAACTTTGAGAGGGTGCATCCTCTATAGAGCGGCTAGAAACCTCTTTGATCTAACACATATCAGCTCACATCAGTGACCTTGATGTTTCAAATGCTCCCTATTTGATCATGTGACTGAAGGGTGAGAGTAGGTGTTGTTTTAAGGTTGGTTGTGTAGGAGTCTACATTTTAGAAAATTTTAGGGGATCTCGGCCTACCGAGAGAGAACATCAGAATATTTGGTTCCATAGACTAGAGCCTTATCCATTGGGTTAGGGATTCAACTTAGTTTGGATTTCTCAAATCGGTTATCTTAGGGAGTTGTTTGAATGAACATACAAGGTGCCAGAAGAACATGCATGTAAAAGAGAAGATAAATTTTTTTTTAAACAAAAATCCAAAATATAAAATATAAGGCACAAATCAAACTAGAGGACTCAAGGCACAAAACTAGCTGTGGGAGAGAACCACAAAGAGAGAATAAAGATAAAAGCACAAGGAAAGTTATCCAAGAGATTCCAATAAGAATTACTATGAATCAAACAAACCCAATCAATTAAACCAATATTCACAAAGGAATGGGGTACACCAAGAACAAAAATCAAGTGATGATGGAAAAGGAGACTATGCTTTCCTTACATTCATATTTTTTATTATCATGCCCATGTGTATTATTCAGTGGATCCCTTAATGGAGATAATATTTTACTTAAGGACTGATCCTCCTTTTCTATATCCCTTTGAAGATAATGCTTTCCTTAGGATTGATCACCTTTTTAGGATCCCTTAATGGAGACAATGTTTTTCTTAAGGACTAATCCTTTTGTTTTGATGGGTTCACTAGCATAATACGACTTGCTAGACTATTAATGCCATTTTTTGCAGCAATTCTTTCTCTTTGCATGATCCATAGTAAGGCAATACCTTACTAGGATAGTGGTCATGTCTCTTGCTCTCTTCTTTCTCTCTCTTCTCTCTCTCTCTCTCTTTCAAGTGATGCCTCTTTTATCTTGGTTTTGGATTTTATGAGGACTTAAGTCACTGAGGGGCTTGATTTCTTTTTTTGTCTTTTTGACCTTGATAAGATTGTTCTTATGCATTGATCTACTTTACTATAAGATGATTTTGTCTCATACTCCCACTAAATTTTGGGATAAATGTACCAACCTATAAAGTTAGCACCCATAGTTGGATGCTCTATCAGGCCCCATTTTGGTGACTTAAAAATATAATGTTCATTATGCTTGATCCTAGCAACCCGAATCCTCTTTTCTTGCATCTTTTCTACCATCTGAACACCTAGTTCAAATTTGGGATCAAATTTTGCACAAACATTATGTACCCAAGTATAAAATGTTTTAGTCATTCAGTACTAAGGTTTTTGGCCCACATTTTTCCTAGAGCCCTATGTCGAGGTGTTAGTGGGAAAATAAATCTTGTGGTCATCCTATCTTATTTTTAAATCCTAAAATAATGGATGAGCTACATAAAAAACCTATCCCTCCTCATTTTGATATTAATTGCTATCCTCAAGTATTCATGATTAACAAGCAATCAAGAGTAATTGAGGAATTGGATTCAAGATTTGAAGGCAAGCATCCAAGATCTAGTTTCTCCAATTCATTCAAGTCAATTCCAAGGAAATCTTCTCCATTGAAGAAAGTTTCTCTCCCGTGACGGACAAGTAGAGGAATTATTAATCAAGCAATAAGATCTTTTCTTTCATCTCCATTCATCTCTCCTTCATTACAAGTGATTGTCAAGAATATCTATAGTGAAGATCTTGGAGTGGTGTTCAAAGATCCATGCATTTGTGAGGGCATCCTTGATTCCTATTCAATATTTCAAGGTCAGCTTATTGATTCCAAATATTCAAGCATCTTCATGGGTATGATCAATTTCGACATTCGTTCATGAGGGTTTAACCAAGGTGAATCAATCATTTGCCTTTTTACATACTTTTATTTATGCAATTTCCTTTCATTTTCAAGGTTGATTCCTAAATGTGGGTTTGACCAAGGAAAACCTCTTTTACCCAACTTTTTTCCCAATTTTCTATGCAGGAATAAGCTATAGAGCTATCAAATATTTATACGATAGATCGGGAATAGTCAGAACATCCCTGTAAGTTTCAAATAAGGTACGAAACATTTCAACCACTTTGTACCTAGGTACAAAACAACTCAGTCCTTGTATACCCTCTAGATCCAACAAAAATTTGGTTGGAAGACAGGTTCCAACTTTGAGATCTTAGAACACTAATTATAGGAATTTTTGAGATTTTGTCTATCTATTATTCAGGTCTGATGTAGTATTTTCCCTATTTTGATTCTAGGAGCATATAAATATTCCTTAATTTGCATTTATTATATTATTATCATTTCCCATTTTAATTTTATATTTAGCAAAGGATCACTACCCCATTCAATAGTTAGGTCATTACTTGAACCTATTGGGATGTAATACCCTTCCTATTAATTACCCTAAAATAGTGGGCAAGTATATGATTTTCTACCTATCTAGATTCGTCAAGGTGACATAAATTTGCGAGCCCTTCCTTTAGGCTTGATTGTTGCATTTTGTTGCATGGTTGTGTGTCATGTGGTTTGATGCGGTTTTGGTGTTAAAATGCATTGAGGAATTAATTAAGATTAATTAAATAAGATTAAATAATTACACCTTATGATACATTAAAATATTAAATATAAAGTTAATTAATTGATGAGAATTAATTAATTACCTATGCTTAATAAATAATTTAATTGCAAAGTAAAAATTAATTAATTGAGAAATTTAATAATTATAAAATAAAAATTAAATTTAAATGTGTAATTTGAGTCAAGTGGTTATTAGTTGAGTTGTATATTTTAAATTAATTAAAATTAAATAATGCAACTTAAAAAGTACGTTATTATAAAAGTAGAACTTAACCTTTTAAAATCAAGTTGAGTTATAGTGATTTAAGTTGAGGAAAATTAAATAAATATTTTTTTTAATAAATTAAAGTTGATAAAAAATAATGTTGGAGTTGAGTTCTTAATTTTGAGATTTTGAGTTAAGTAATTCTTGTATTATTTTTAAAGTTGAATTCGTTGTATTTTTGGAGTTGCATTCTTTCAACTCTGGTATTTGAGTTTTCTATATAAGAGAGGCAGGAGAGGATTTGGAGATATTATTGAATCAAGTTTTTGAGAATATTAGGGAATCTTGTAGAAGGAAAATTTGATTTGGGTTTTCTTTAAAAGTTTTGCTTTGATTAGTTTTCAATTATGGCCTTTTGAGGTTTTGAGGGTTTTGAAAGAGTTCATTTTTTAAAGAAAATGCATGATTTTGAAATAAAAATATAGATATGTGCATGTAAATAATATAGATTTGTGTGTGAAAGATAGATATATTCAGTTGCATTTTATGTAGGAAACATATATTCAGTTGCATGTTAAATAAGGAAGATATATTCAGTTGCATGTTAATATAGGAAATATATATTTAGTTGCATATTCTTTTAAAAATATATATTTAGTTGCACATTATTTAGGAAAGATATATTCAGTTGCATGATATTTAAGGAAGATATATTTAGTTGCATGTCATTTAGGAAAGATATAATCAGTTGCATGTCATTTAGGAAATATATATTTAGTTGCATGTTATTTAGAAAAGATATATTCAGTTGAATGTTATTTAGGAAAGATATATTTAGGTGAATGCTATTTAAGGAAGATATATTTAGTTGCATGTTATTTAGGAAAGATATATTCAATTGCATGTTATTTAAGGAAGATATATTCCATTGCATGTTATTTAGGAAACATATATTCAGTTGCATGTTATTTAATGAAGATATATTTAGTTGCATGAACTATTTAAGGAAGATATATTTAGTTGCATGTTATTTAGGAAAGATATATTTGGTTGCATGCTAATTAATGAAGATATATTCAGTTGCATGTTATTTAGGAAAGATATATTCAGTTGCATGTTATTTAAGGAGGATATATTTAATTACATGTTATTTAGGAAAGATATACTCAGTTGCATCTTATTTAGGAAAGATATACTCAGTTGCGTCTTATTTAAGGAAGATATATTCAGTTGCATGTTATTTAAGGAAGATATATTCAGTTGCATGTTATTTAATGAAGCTATATTCAATTGCATGTTATTTAGGAAATATATATTCAATTACATGTTATTTAAGGAAGATATATTCAGCTGCATGTTATTTTAGGAAGATATATTAAGTTGCATGTTATTTAAGGAATATATATTCAGTAGAATGTTATTTAAGAAAGATATATTTATTTGCATGTAGTGGTATTTTATTTTTTTGAAAAAAAATAAAAAATAAGAACTTTTTGGAATTTGTATGTAGCGATATTCTATATTTAGAAATTCTATTTGAAAACAAAATTTTAAATTTCATAGACAAGAATTATTTTAGAAAAAAAAGAATAGTAATGATGTATATAACATCAATACTATAGTTAAATCGTAAAAAAATTTGCTCGCAAGTTGCGAAAAAGGCATATTTTTGTGAATATGTTTCGCATGTTATAAGATGCGGTTCTAAACAATATTTTTCCAAAATAAAATATGCCCTAACTACTTCCAATGCATTTGAAGCCCTAAATCCCTCTATTAGGGTGGTAGGACAAATATCTTCAGATTGTAAGGGTCGTTCCTCCAACAATGTCGACGACCATGTCTTCAATAATGATAATAATTCCTGAACTCTTGTTCAGATTAATGGCAGCTACCTCTGAAGCCAAAGCCTTGGGTTATTCCAATACTAGGGAAAATCCATGTTGTTTCTTTAAGTGAAAACAAAGATCACAAGCAAAATGAAATAAAGCAGGCTAGAAAAATGTATTATCAAAAGACAAAATACTTTAGAGAAAGCCAACCCCATCTAGCGACTTTGAATACCTTTGATGCCATTGCTAGGGTGCCTCAAAATAATAGACTTTCACCTCTTCATAGGAAACATTTGATAGTTTGTAATGGAAACATACAAAGAAAGAATAAGGAGGAGGATTAGACCATGTTCATCAACCTCCGAAGAAGAGCTAAAAGTCATAAGGTTGGGGCAAGGTCTAATACCTAGATAAATCTAGCATGTGCCACAACCGCTAACACAATTCCATTGAGTAAAATACACCCTACACCATGCAATTATCTAGAAAGTATTAAAAATTCATCCCTCCCCCCAGTGCTCAGGAGAAATTTGATCATTAGTAATACAACTACGAATAGACTTTGGGATGATTGTCACAATTACAGCTTGGTAGCTTATTGGGGTGGAAGCCAAATTTTAGATTTTGACATCTCCATTTGGTTGTCAAAGACATTCAAAGGTGAGGTATGTACTACTACTATTCAGAATGGATTCATGTTCATTGAATTCTTGAATCTTAGCTTTAGAAATAAATTTTTGAATGGTCCTACTTTATTTGTTAAAGGGTTTTCTATTTATTTTTTTAAATGGAAGAAAAACTTTGATCCCTCTAAAGTTCCCATCACCTCTTTTTATTGATGGATTGAAATAAATAATTCTCCTATCAAACTCATGAACAATGACATTATAGGGAAAATTGGTGACATGCTAGGAGATTTCAATGGTATATAAGAAATTTTCCTAGATTTTAATGTTGTCAAAATACTAGTAGAATTCCCTGCAAACAAAATCCTTAAGCCAATCAAAATGATATGGAACAACTCCATTTAATTACTTAATCCAACCTTCTTTAAAGGTAATATATAGTCAAAAATTATTTTCATGGACCCTAATCTCACAAAGAAATTTTACAAAGATATTAATGATATTAGGCTTATAGAAAATAAAGGATTTTATTTCAGATTTCTAAAGAATGATGGCTTTGGATTTTTCCAAAATTTGACATATCTAGAAGAAGGTGAAATCCAAACCCCTTCTAAACCCCTACAAGTACCTCCCCACCCTTTAGATTCCTCCCTAGTTAGACCCCTAATTGATCTCAAGTCAAGTTCCCCATCTCCTTATCTTAACCCTATTATTGACCCCTTTCAAAATATTCCCCCGACACTCAATTATCTCCATCCTTTTCCTTCCATACCAACAACAACTCAAGTGACCCTAATCTCATCTCACTCTAATCACCTTCACATGTCCATACAAATACTATCTCCAGTCTTCCGATGTATCCCCCCTTCTCCACACTCTCCTACACCATATTGGTCATGTCCCAAATCTGATCACTGTTCCCCTATTAAAATTAACCCAATTCACTATGTTAGCCCTCAAGAATAAAATCATCTTTAGGTAAGTACACCAGAAACACTCATGGACCCCAATCCAAACTTCCCCTACAATAATTGTAATCTACATTCTAATTAATCAATAAACCTTGTATCTTTAAACTTAATCAATCGGGAGAAATTGGTTCATACCATGAAAATGAAAATGCTAGAGCTTAGCTCCCTCTTGGGAGACATCATTGATATGAAAAATGAGATCAATGAGGATTTGTTAGCTTGCCAATCCCTCAAAGAGAAAATGGTTAAATTTAAAGGGTCCTCTGAACATTGTGTCCTTGAAGTTTCCCTAGAGAATCAAAATAACCACTTAGAGTCCAATATTCACCTATAACTGGAAGCTATATATAACATGATGGGTTTCAAGAATGAATTTAATGATTTTTTTATCAGTGATATACCTTCTCCCTTCCACAATAACAAAGCCTTAGATAATTTCATTCAAGAAGAGTTAGAAAAAGAAGAGATAGAAAATAATATTAACAATGAAATGCATGTTGCTTCAAATAATGGAATTACCAAAATTGGTATTACCCAATGCAAGGAAGGTCTAGCAATGTTGTGGGACCCTAGGAAAATTAAACTAGAATTTTCCTTAAGGAATCAAAACTAGATGGGTGGGCAGGTTAGGAGCATTCACAATTCACTATCCTTTTTTCTCATTAATGTCTATGGCCCTATAAAAACCCCTAGTAGGGAAAACTTATGGCCTGAATTAAGTAATTTCCTTGCTAACAAAAACAACCTAAATTATATTATAAGAGGAGACTTCAATGCAATAAGAAATTTAAATGAAAAGAAAGGAGGAATTCAGTCCACCACACAATCTATGGCAGATTTCAATAACTGGTTTAATTGCAATAACCTAATGGATTTCCCTATCTCCAAATGAGTCCTTTACTTGGAGTAACAAAAGATCAAGTACAAAGAACATTGCAAAAAAGTTAAACAAATTCTTATTGTTTGGGGACATAACCATGTTTGACTATAATATCACTACCTCACTAACATCTATTTCAGGGTCTGATCACTTTCCTCTCGCACTTGAGGTTGTTGAAATACACAAACCCAATAGGAGTTCCTTTAAATTTGAAGATATATGGTACTTTGATGATAACTTCATGACACTCCTAGAAAAATGGTGGGCTCAAAAGTCATTTGATAGATAATAGTGTACTGTTTTATGTCTAAATTAAAATCTCTATAAAAAAAATCCTAGATTGGAACAAACAATGTCCAAAAATATCTTTAAGGAAAAGGAAAAATTAAAAAGTGAATTAAAAGAATTAAAAAAAAGATCCTGGACCAAGGGATGGATAAAAATAGCTACTTAATAGAAAAAGACTTATTAAGTAAGCAATAATCATTACTACTAAAAGAGGAAATATTCTGGAAATAAAAATCTAGAGAAGATTGGCTTTCTAAAGGAGATATATAGGAGCACTGAATTGTTTCACTACAGTACTAAAATGAGAAGGAATGCTAACTGTATTACTTGAATTAAGGATTCCATAGGCAACATCCTTGAGGATCCCCAAGACATCACTAATGAAGCAATAATGTTCTTCTAAAACACACTTAGCAATTGGGACTGTTATGATTTTAAATCTCAAACACCCTTCTTAAATTGCATCCCTAAGACCATTATTTCAGAGGATAACCTGATGCTTAATCAACCTTTCACCATGGAAAAAATTAAATTTGTTGTATTTTAGATGAAACCCAATAAGGCGCCCAGCCTTGATGGGTCCCCCCAAGCTTTTTTCAATGATGTTGGCATTTTTTGGGCACTGATTTATGGGAGCCCATAAAAAAATCTCAATTGTTTAGACACATTCTCACAAAAATAAACAACACCTTTCTAACTTTGATCCCTAAGCAGCCCAAAATAGAAACCTTCAGTGACTTATGACCAAAAACCTTATCTAACACTATATAAAATTATGTCTAAAGCTATGGCCAATAGACTAAAAATTCTCCTTCCAAGCTTCATTTATGAGAAACAAATGAGTTTTATTCCTAGAAGATCCATCTTCAACAAAATAATCATCATCTAGGAACTTATTCACCCAGTTCAAAAAAACAAGGATCCCACAATGTTAATAAAATTAGATATCCAAACGGTGTATGATAAAGTTGGTTGGTGATTCCTATGCAAATGCCTAGAAGCCTTCAGATTCTCTCAAAGATGGATTAACTTGATCTTTAACTTTATATCCACTCCAAACATCTCCATCCTCGTAATGGTTCCCCAAAAGGATTTTTTGACATCTAAAGGGGCCTTAGACAAGGAGATCTAGTTTCCCCTTTCCTTTTCATTATTACGACAGAATAATTTGAAAGGATGATTAAAAAATACCACTTTTCTGAAGTCATTTTGGGCATTAAAGTCAGTGACAATGTCCCAAACATCACACATCAACAATTCACTAATGACACTATACTACCAACCACTTCAACTACTCACAAAGCCTTCAAACATAAAGAGATATTGGAATTATATATGAAGGCATCAGGTCAACAAGTCAATGCTAATAAATCTGAAAATTTCTTTTTCAACACTGATGCATCTATAGAATGGGACATTTGTAATATTTTGGGTTACAATAAAGGTTCTTTCCCCTATAATTACCTTGGAATCCCTATCGAGAAAGATAGCAAATCCTCAAAGACTTGGGACCCAACTATCAATAAAATTGACCAAAAAATGGAAAATTGGAAAGGAAAATGGTTCTCAAATGTGGGTTGCCTTACCATGATAAAATATGTCCTCTCTTCTCTACCCTCTTACCAAATGTCTTGCATGTCACTCTCAAGAAAGGCTAGGAAAACCATTGGAAAAAAGATAAAAAATTTCTTTTGGCAAGGGGTATCAAACAATAAAAAATTATCCTTAATAAGTTGGGATAAAATTTGTAAACCAATATTTAATGGAGGTATTGTTATCAGAAAACTCAATTGGAAAAATAAAGCTATGGGCGCAAAACTTATTTGGAACATGTATCAATCCCCCAATAACAAATGAGTGAAAATTCTTTATCACAAATACCTTGATCCTAGAGATAATACTAAAAGTTTTAGAACCAATAAACCCCCTAAAGGCTCTAGGGTTTGGAATTTCATGCTAGAGTGCAGGAATATCATTTTTGACAAACTAACTTGAGATATTGGTCAAGGTTACAAAGCTTTGTCCTGGGAGGACTCATGGGGCAGATATCCTCCTCTTGCTAAAACTATATCCCCAATCACTAGAAACACTCTCTCCAACCTTTGGGGCATGACTCTAAATAACTATATTGAATTTATAGAAGGGGACTCTTGTTTAAATTGGAAGTGGAAACCCATGGACAACACTTTGTTATCGCCTTTAGCTAAGAGAGAGTTGATTATTTCCCTTTCTTCTAGATCCATCAACCCCAAATCTTCATAGAGCTCTCTAGTTTGGTTGGGTTCCGATTCAAGCTCATATAAAGTCAAATAAGGAAACCAATCAATCGTGGATAGTCAAAATTGGAAAAAACCAAATCTACCCCTCTATCTTTTCTGGGATAAACTATGCGTCCCCAAATTAGGTATGTTCGCTTGGGCCACCCTTCAGAAAAGCATATTGATAGCTTAATGGTTTAAAAAACTTGGCTTTAAAGGTCCCTCTTGATTTGATCCACTCTGTGAAGCCCAGGAGGAATCGGTGGATCATGTCCTCATCAATTTCCCCTATGCTCAAAAGTGTTGGTTTTGGTTGATCAAGAAACTACAATTTTAATTCCCTCTCTCAAATAATATTTATGACCTTTTTAAAAGTTGGCCTTCGACTTTAAAGCATTACTCTTTGTACTTGATCTCCATAATTTCCCCCTTAATTATAATTTTGGAGCTATGGAAAGAACACAATCATAGATTTTTCCAGGAAAAGAAACTTGAGATGGAACATCTTCTCAATAAAATAGAAGCTAGCATCGTTGAAGTCTCCAATAATAGAATAAGACATATTAAAGCATTTGAACTAATTTTCTCTCAATGGGATAGTGAAGTCCAATGTGAGTGGCACAACCTTAATGTCCCTCTCCATTTTGGAGTAGGGGGGAATGAATCTTCAATCACCTACCAAAAATATAAATGGTCCCCTCCCAAGAATTATTGGTACAAGTTAAACTTCGATGGGGCCACCCATGGTAGCCCAGGTAAAGCTGGCATTGGATGCATCATACATGATTGGAATAAATAGATATGTAGGAGGTTGGCCAAACCAATTAACATTTCCATGAATAACTTTGCTGAGCTAGAATCTCTCTCTGAAGGACTCAAGATGTGGAAGGCCCTAAACACTAAGAAAATTGTAATTGAAGGTGATTCACAATTAATTATCAATGCCTTCAAAAATGGACATACCCCTAGCTAGACCTTAAACTCTAAACTCCAAAACACCATTGGAACTCTTAAATACTTCACTAATATTGGTATTAAACACATTTAAAAAGAAGGAAATGTTGAAGATGACAAGTTAGCAAATCTAGGTGTCGATAGTTTACTGACATATGAAATTACCAATAGTTTTCCCAATTAACTCCATTAATTTATTCAAATCATGGTTATTCATACATGAATCTAGAAGTATGGTTGGTTCACTAATAAATCTATATGGTATTTATTTAAGATATGTAATGAATCTTTAATCAAAAAAGAGGGGGAGGGGGTTATATGTTCAATTCCATATCCTAAATAGATTAACATATTAGTTCATTGTTGAATTAACCCTGCTTCTAGGCTGATGTATTAATAATCAAAAAGTGGGTTGCATCTCCCTAGCAGTATTTTCTCTATTGTAGGGAATGAGAAGCACAAACCATGGTTAGAAGGCTAAAATCACTACTATATTTGCATAAATAAATGTATATGCATTGAATGTATAGTTGCGGCTAACAACACAACTCATAATACATACAGTTATTTATGGACAGATAGAATGATTATATCATCTACTTACTATATGGTTAAAACATTATCTTTTATTGTGTTTTGGACATGAAAAGATTTATTTTTACTATCCTAATATTTATAACTTCAATGATTTGTATAAATGTAGTAGTTATCATTTACTTGAACTTAAAAATGAGAAAAAACCCTACATTTATAATCACTACTATAAATATCATAATTTAATGGTGAATGATACCAACTAAGTCTTTTATCTTCACATGTGAGTATCTCTCTCACCATGCTTTGTCATTATGACTATTTGCCTCAAGATATGCCCGAAAGGTTTTCTCATCATTAACCAGGAGTTCCCCACCTCTTCTAGCTAGCCACATTCAAAAAATTCTAGATCACTCCTAGGTTTATAAAAAATGACCCAATCCCTTGAGTTCCTCTCCACACATCATGGAAACTATAGGACTTGAGCAATACAAATCCACAAAACTCAAAGATCACATGCATACAAAAACTTGTTAAAAGGAAGTAGAGACAAGAAGAGGGCAAGGCTTTGACTCAAAAATATGAAGAAGAAAATATCCTCAAATAAATGAATGAATAAAATATACAATGGATCATCCTTATAAAGGAGATCAAAAGCCTTGAAAGACAAACCCTAGTGCATGTAATAATTAGTTTAACTATTACATTACTAATGCATGCATGTTTATATTTAAAACAACTAGTGCATGAGTTTAGAACAACTAGTGCATGTGTGTTTAAATATAAACAACTAAAGAAAATGAGTTGGCATCTTAAGAAGGGAGTAAAGATTAATTAACATAATTAATACTTTACTCTAACACCCCCCCTTAAGATGAGCAACAATGTAGCTACAAATAATGAAACAAAAAACAAAGGAAACTACAATGCTGAAAGCATAAAATGGGTCCCGACAACATGGCTTGATGAGGTACCTAAGTACAAAAGAGAGTCTCTATAAAGTGGAGAAATAGAGAAAACCACATGGGAAAAACTCTACTCCAAAAAGAGACAAAGACCAATCTGAAGGACTGAGGAAGCCTCCAAAACTAGGAATATTCCATAAAATAGGAACAAGAATGAACATCTAGAACATCACTAAAGCAAGAAGATGCAAACTTTGTCAAGAAGTAACTACTGATCTGAAGATCCTCCACTAAAATAGAGCATGACCAGGTAGAGAAGACTGTAATCTATATGAGTGCCCTCAAATGACACTACTCGAATTAGGAGGCAAACAAAGGAAAACAACTGAACTCGAAGATACAGGTGGTATAAAATACCAAATCCTGAAGAGCTGGTCAATGAAAGATGGAAGAGTGCCTCTAAAAATAGGAAAGAAAGAGTGTCTATATGATAAATGATCCATCTCACCGAAATGTATAGGTACCCAGCCACTGCATCCACCTAGTACATAGGAACAAATACTAAATACATAGCTCACACTATCGAACCAAGGAAGTAGAAGAACGATCAGTAGAAACCCCCCCATAATGCTGACAAGGGAGAGGTGAAAGGTACACTAAAAATAGTGCCAATAAGAACTGCATCGTGAAGAACCAGGAACATCGAAGGTCTAGTGATAGTACAGACATAAATAAAGATACCCTAAGGCTAATGTCATGGAAGGAACACTCACTTGACAAAGGTAGATGGCAAACAAAGGCAAACATCAAACCCCCCAATGGCACTTTATAATGGAGTGCGAGTACAAATAGCACAAACATGTCCAAGATTCTAAGTATGCAATAGAATGACACTTTATCTCAGTGCATGTGCATAAAAGAATGCTACAAGAGTGAAGTATACACTACTCAAAGAAGAGCGAAGGTTGCTAAAATAAAAGAACAACCTAAGAAGAGCCATCCCCTAAAGGGAAGAGATCCCAGGACCTGTAACAGCCAAGATATCCACCAGAGTGCAGAAATGCAAAAAGATGAATAAAATATACCTAGAGTAGAATCTGGGAAAATGACTCATAGTATTGGAAAGCTCTTAGAACAAGCTTTCCAATGATATCTCTCTTTCCTAAAACAGAGTTTGGATGCGCAAGATAGAGCTTCCGGAGTGCAAAACTAAACATCTAGCTTTGACAGCAAAAAACACCATCAAAAAAGAAAAATCAGATATTTAAACCTCTAGATCCAAATAGAGCTCAGAACCAAATTTTTGACGATATCTTGTTTTCCCGATTTCGACACCGTATGCTCAAGATATGAGCAAAATACCAAATAGTGCGCAAGAGGGCCCAAAAATGGTGCAAATGATGATGATGCATGTTGACATCATCAAATGACGAGCTTAAATTTGATAGCCAAATGGTTGTCACTGCCCAAAATAGAAAAAAAAATTATTTTTTTTGCAAAATCGCATGCGCGCCTCAGGATCCGTGTTAGGTCATTCAGATTTTTACCTCAATTTGCGTGCCATTTTTTTTTTCTTTTGTCTTGATTTGTGTGTTAGACAATAAATTTTTTACCTCATTTTGTGTATCAATCTATACAAATTTTTCCTTGAGAAGCGTGCTGATCTATACAATTTCTACCTCGTGAAGCATGTCAAGATTATGCTACAAAAAAAAGCCCCAAAATGCAAAGTTGTCCAAATTAGACATGCCTAATATAGAAAAAGGGGTTTTTGGGCGCTACGAGCTCAACGGTGAGGTCCGTTTGAGCTCAAAGTGCACCAAAATTTAGGGACCCCTAATTTCAATAAAAAATAACCAAAAAAACCCTAATCGGAATCCTTCAAATGCGAACAAGTTGTAGTAGATTAGACTCTGATACCATGTAGGATTTGAGCAATACAAATCCACAAAACCCAAAGATCACCTGCATACAAAAACCTATTACAAGGAAGTAGAGACAAGAACAGGGCAAGGGTTTGACTCAAAAATATGAAGAAGAAAATATCCTCAAATAAATGAATGAATAAAATATACAATGGATCATCCTTATCAAGGAGATCGAAAGCCTTGAAAGGCAAACCCTAGTGCATGTAATAATTAGTTTAACTATTACATTACTAATGCATGCAAGTTTATATTTAGAACAACTAGTGCATGTGTATTTAAATATAAACAACTAAAGCAAAAGAATTGGCATCTTAAGAAGGGAGTAAAGATTAATTAACATAATTAATACTTTACTCTAACATAAACTAATATTAATATTTTCAATGCTAGACTATTGAGGGAAATGTCCTACCATGGTCGAGTCACACCAAAAAGATGGAATATGATATTAAAATCAAAGGATGATCTAGTGAGTAAGGGTGACATTAAAGGATTAGGTGATATACATTTTAACTACAATTACACACTTTGAACCAATGGTGATATCATAGGTACTTTCATCAATTGTTTGATAATTGTAGGAATTAAAGAAGAAACAATTATCTGGTTATGCAAGGAAATCCTTCTTAAAAGTTGTCCTAAAGATCTGGAAAAATCAATTAAAAGCATTGATGATAGGAACCTCATTCCATGGACAGAAGTATAAATAAATTAGCTGAGATGGATGTAGTAGACCATAGGCCTATCCTCCTCATAAAGGATCAAATTGTCTTTAATCTTAATTGGATGGAGATGGAAAGGATCTAATCCTTCCTAGCTAATTGGTTGAATCCATCTCCCTCTAAGGATACTAAATGACTCTTTACTATTACTCTGTTGAAAGATATAAAGTCCCTATCACATTCAAAAAATTGAATGTGTAAGGACTTCAAATCAAGCTAAGAAACTCCTTTAAGAGGAGGAGCTCCAGGAGGAGTAACAAAAGTCCACGAGCCAAATCTTCATGTCCAACTCTAAGGATAACTCCGAGGAGGAGTTAGTACTGATAAGGCATACTTAAGCCACATAGTGACAATAGTCCAGTTATGTACAGTAATAGAAAACATTTCTCTAGTACAATGGTCTAGTTTATAAATAATGTAAATATACGAATAGTAATAGGTGTTTAGAATTGGTCTAAGTGAGATATTGGGTAGCTCTATAGTATAGTCCCCTAATCTCAATTTATTGTTGAATGTTTTAGGGGTTTGTGAGATTTTCTATGTTTATATATGTCATGGTGAACTCTCCATCATAGCACAAAGACAATCCCAGACAATTAGACTTCAAGTTTGGTTTTTCCTTGAATGTCTTAGATACTAAAGTTATTATAAAAACCCATCTATTATAACTGGTTTTATGTTGTACTTATTTATCTCAAAAATAACATTATTGTGATGAGGATTTTGAAAAGCTATAGGTAATTCCTCTAGAAATCATAGGTAGTGTGCATTGGCCAATTTTCCAAATGGCAAGGTCTATGGATGTTTGAATTTTAAAAGAAATCATGTTAGACTAGTATTTTAAATTCTATCTCGAATGTTAATAACTTAACCGAGTAATTAGTGTTTGATTTATTATTAACTAACAAGTATTATGGGTCTCTAGCTTGGGTTAGTGTTAGGTTAGAGCTCTCTAAGTTTTAGGAATATTGATATGAATTGTATACAAGGTATATTTGATACAATTTTCAGTATTTTGTAGCTTTGATAATCTCTTATATGGGCATAAATTGTGAAGAGATGACCAGATAAGAGATTATGAAGCTAAAAAATGATGAATTTTTCTCTAAATCTATTTTGTATACAATCATAATCATTGGGTTCCAAGAGACAGGTGCTCTTGCAAGGACTTATTATGAATTTTGACTTAAGTAACAATATTATTTTGAAGAAGAAAGTAGACTATTATTTTTTGCAGGTATAATATTCATGGAAATAGGTAAAGTCTATACATTCTATAGATTTGAATATGACACTAGTAAATTTTAGCCTATTTTTTGATGAGGTTTAGTCGATTATTAGATGCCTATTGGTTAGATAATCGACCACAATGTTCATTATATTTTTTTAGTCAAAAATACCACACTTGAAATCCCCATTGCAATTGCAACGTCAATAATGGTTGAACTATCGATGGAAAGAACGTTGAAATGATTGATTCAAACTTAGAAGAATTGTTGGCTAAAGTGTTATCTCTGCGACCAATGTAGGTCGAAATTGTGATGTAAAGTCATCGCAATAAATGTTGAATGTATAGTTTTCTCATTGATATGTCTATTCTTTGTTGGTTGAAAAAGCGACAGGCAATTTTTTTTGAATATATATATATATATATATATATATATATATATATATATATATATATATATTATCAAATTAAGCACAGCAATATTATGTCATTTTTGTTTACTGTTTACAAACAGTCACACATTTTCTATCTTATTTCACACAAACATGTTCTTTCCCGATCTACAAAAGTGGAGACACAAACAACCCCTCTAACTATCGGACTATCATGATCAATCCCCTTCTTGGCAAGTTATTTGGAAGCATGGTAGAACAAAAAATCAGTCAATGGGCTGAAATAGAGGAGAAAATAGCAAAGGGACAAGCTGGTTTTAGACCGAAACACTCCATAGATCACGGAGTGACTCTTAGATACTTAGTTGAGAAAATATGGGACACTCTAGGTGATGAGGCTTTTTGGTACTTTGTTGACTTCAAAAAATCCTTTGACACTGTCCCTCGTCACAAATTATGGAAAAGAATGGAAGAGTTGGGAATACCTATGGTGCTAAGGACAATAGTACACAGACTATATGAACACGTTAAGGCCAAAATCAGAACTATGGATGGGTTATTAGAGTGCTTTGGCAGCCTTAAAATCAAAACCACAATGCCTTATGAGATCTTATTGGAAGAAGTGGGTGCCTTTCCCTAAAAAATCTGACCCATCATTGATTCTCATCAATGCACCAATTTGGATAGTAAGTCTAGTTTAATTTGTCTATGGATTGAGACCTTAAATTATTGAGTTGCTCTTTGTTTCGAGAAGAGTATAGCATTCTCTACTTAACATGGCCAACCATGTGAAGGTGGAAGCTCATCTAGCCCCTCCTAGGAGCCTCCTATGACCCTTTACAATATTTTAAGACCTCTAAGATGTATTCTTGGGGATTGTAAATGGTTGTAAAGGGTCATAAGGGGTCCTGGGACACAACAACTGAGAAACATAATTGTAGGCATCATGGTCACAATTTTTTGTAGACAATGTAATTGAGTTGTATACCCAGATGATGCAGAGAAACTCCCGCACCTTCGATTCCAAGTTGACTACATCTATTGCTCATGAATACAAGGTCCTCCAACAAATGAATTCAACTTGGTATTAGAGGTGCGGAAGTTGCTTTGCATCGCTTGGGTACACAACTCAATTACGTTGTCTCTAAAAGATTGTGACTATGATGCCTACAATTATGTTTCTCAGCTATTGTGAAATCTACATTTATGTTTCTCTCATTTGCTGGTGTAATTCCTCTTTGAGTATCACCTTTCTCCTTTGCATCCAAAATGAACTCATTCCAATCCCTCACTAGAATAAAGGGAGGACGCTCAAGCTTCAGCGAGACTTCATACCACACAGTGTTCGTAGATTACATTCAATGCATTATTTACATTTGTAAATCAGTGTTGCGTACAAATCTGTGGACAGTGCATGGTACAAAGCCTCACGCAAGCTTGAAAATGATAGTCAATCCATAATCACAGTCAAGGAACAAATGGAATAACTAGGAAAACACTATACATTAAATCATGTGATTGATAGCAGATTGGGGGTCACCTGAGCCATAAACATGAAGAATTATTCTAAAAAAAGATGTAAACCATATATATGTGCACTTGAGGTAAAAAGAATTTATGTCATATCCATATTAAAATATTAGTTACAATATGAAAATACTAAACTAACTAATTCCTGAGTTCATCTCTGCATATGATCGCAACAAAGATATGCGATTACAATACAGAGAAGGCATCATAAAAATATAATTTTGGAATGTGCCCTAGCTTGACACATTTTGTACTCAAATCCTTCATTGCAGATAAGTGTTGATGGGTGAATAGATGCAGAGGAGTTGTCATCAACCCAACTAAAGTATTTGTAGCCATTATTTCCCTATGATGCCTAGTCTACATTAGTTCTTATATTATAATGAATAGTATTTACATTAGAAACATTAAATATATACATATTAGCAACCTTTTTTCTATTTGGGCAGCATCAAAATTATCATCCAGGGTTGTTCAGTGTCTGTGAAGTCTTCAACACACTCTGCCCACCACCACATTGATAGTTTGGCACATTGACAAGAGTCATCGAGCCTATATATCAATAATGTACCACCACATCATTACTACATTTATTTATTTTATATGATTATTTTTATATGAAATACACCAAGGAGTACCATCATAAATATTAACCATTTACAATAATGAAAAGTAAACCTAAATCAAATAGCTCATTTTTTTATCAGCATGTGTAGTCTCTATGTATATGAAAAATGAAAGAAATATGAAGCTGAAATAAAATAGTGAACAAAATAGTATTCCACATAGATTGAATGAAATATACCATCAAAAGAAGGTGACAAAATCCTGCCATGAAGCACAAACATAGGAAATCAAAAAGGGACAAAAGACAATAAATAAGAAAAATCATTATGACTATAGAAAAATAATTTATACTGTAATCAAAAAAAGAAACACTCTTTGTCAACAAATTTCAAAATCATTAGGACTATAGAAAAATAATTAAGACTATACAAAATCAAATTTTAGAAATGGATGGTTTTGATGCTTTGCCATTACAACAATTGAGCATTCATCATTTGGTATTGTGGATTTCATTTAAGTATGTCAACAATGTTCAAAATCCTGTCACCAAGCACATACAAGAAATAAGAAAAATCATTATGACTATAGAAAAATCAAGTTCTAGAAATGGATGGTTCTGATATTGCTTTGCCACTACAACAATTGAGCATTCATCATTTGGTACTTCTTGGTGTATTCCATTTAAGTTTATCATCAATAAAATCTATTTCTCTGCATTTTTGTATCTCACTATCTTGATGGAATAATCAGGGAATCCATAACTCCGATGGTTGATGAAATGTGTGTATTGCTGGATACAATTGTCTGAAGGACATTGTTGGATTAGCTATGTGTTGTCTTTGATGTCACATAAATGTCATATCAATTATCATTCTCAATGTCTACCAAGTTCAGTCGGTCAGCTAAGCGGTTCTCAGTGTCTACCAAGTTCAGTCGGTCAGCTAGGCGGTTTTTAGTGTCTACCGAGATCTCTTAGGTGTCAAAAGGAAACAGTGTTAACCGAGCCTCCTCGGTTATCGAAGGAAAATTAGTGGTTACCAAGCTCTCTCGGTCTCCGAAGGATGTTGCAGAATTTGCTGTGGTTACCGAGTTCACTCGGTCACCGAAGGAAATCTTTTCAGGATTAATGTTTACCGAACAAGGTTGACCCTTCAAAGGATTTTGTTATTATAGTTTGTTTATCCAAGCCGACTGTTGTAATAATTATTAGTGTCGACTTGACAATCTATATGTTAATTAGAATGGCATATATATATAGAAGGTCAAGTGGTGAATAGGATAGATATAGCATGTAGAAATCATTTTGAAGAAAGGCATGTGAAAATTTTGAAGGATGGTAGATATCCTTGAGGAGAAGCAAAGATTTATTTGATCAGTAAGGATCTAGTGAAGTAGAATAGAGATCTATATTCAGAAATTCAGTTGTAGGTCATTTCATTGTTACTCTCTTACAATTGTAGCAGTGATATCAAAATCTCTTAACCGAGTTGGTTTAACAACCATTTTGTAAATCCTCTAACAAGGTGACAGTTCTATTGAATTGTTTCAAGACCTCTTACAAGGCCACTCCTAGCAGGGTGATTAAATCCTCTAACAAGGTCACACCTAACAGTGTGTTTTGTAACCTTTTACCGGGTTGGCTTCTAACCGGGCATCACTTCAAAAGAGTGAAAAATAGTAACTAGTTACATAGGTGGTTTTTCCCATATTGGGTTTCCACGGTAAATCTGGTGTCTCTTATGTTCATGTTATTTTCTTTATTCATGTAATTTAATCAGTGATGAATGCTTAAGAACAGTTTAATTATTACACACTTCAAGGATCAAGTTTCAGCATTTCTCTGTATGTTTACCGAGTGACAACAGTAAATAATTTGTTAAGATATCTAAGGGATCAGTGGTAATATTTTTGTGGTTAACTGATTCACCCCCCCTCTCAGTTACTACATCTATATTTCCAACATGTATATATACATATGTGTATATACACACACACATGTGTATATGTGTGTATATATATACAAATGTGTGTAACAATCAAGGAATCCATAACTCCAATGGTTGATGAAACATGTATATATACACACACACATGTATATATACACATACATGTGTGTGTATATACACATATATACATATACATGTGTGTATATACACACATGTATACACATATACATACATGTGTATATATATATACAAATACACACATGCGTGTATATATATACACACATTTGTATATATATACACACATATACACACGTGTGTTTGTATACACACATATATACACATATATATATTCGTGCAGGGGCACCTAAATAGCATAGGCCCCTTACCATTTGAAATTTTTTTGTGTCATGCTCTTAATGAGCTTTGTAAATGCAATAAGGGTCTGGGGACCAGTTTGAGTGAATGACAATGAACTAGGAGGTTAGAGGACCTAGAAGTCCTTTGGGATGGGTCTTAGACTAGTTGGTTACCTCATTGAGAAGAAGTCATACTATACCAACAAAGGTTGTTCAAGGTATTTTTGAAGTTGTTTTCAGTTGATATTAGGCATTCAACACCTAGGAGTCACCTAGAAGGTTTCATAAGCCTTAGGAAGCCAAGAAATAGCCTACTTGGCAAAAGATGTAAAAGGATGTAAAAGTTGCAAAGTGCAACTTTAAATCTTTTCAAATGTTGCTGGACACAATTCCGCAACCACCTCCTAAAATGGTGGAATTGACATTTAGTCCAATGCCAAACCTAATCATGATGCCTAAAGACCTAAGAGACCAAATATAAGCCTACCAAAACCCTAATATCTCCATAAGTGTGATTTTTTTGTACGGACAGTGTGTTAGAGAAGTAAATCTATGTGTGTAAAGTTTGACAAAGAGCTAATGAAAGCTTCATTGTGTTAGATGGGTCATATGGGGGTTATAGGTTAGATTGGAATAAAAAAGTTGTCTTTAAACCTTTTATAAGTCTTTAAGTATGTGAATTAGATGTTATGTTATCGAGTGGATAACTTTTGTTGTCTACTTGACAACAATCTTTGGTTTATTTTGTTGACAGTCAGTTTAGACTGTTTACGAATAGTTAAAAAAATAGTTATTTGGTGGTTGTTAGGTTATTTGGGGAGAATGGAGTCTATTTTGAGGGGGGATCCATGTGAGGAAGGGTGTGAAGAAAGGTGGTGTGAAAAACCATGAAGATGTAACAAGGTTATCATCAATACAATCTATTTCTCTGCATTTTTGTATCTCACTATCCTGAAGGAACAATCAGGGAATCCATAACTCCAATGGTTGATGAAATGTGATTGAGACTTGGTGAAGTAATATAAAAAACTCCTCCATTTCTTATTTTCATGTTTATGTATTTACCTTAGCATTTGATTTGATCTCAAGGAAGAAAAATTGACTGGCGTGACTATGACTGGATTTTAGAGGGTAAAGTCAATAGTTTAAGGTTGTATTCCTTAATAAAATATGGCTAAGGTCAGCCACCCCACAAAACCATGGTACCAAAAATATGGCTAAGGTCCTAGATATCTTCCATAGACTTGTCCTTGTACACAACATGGGTGTCACACATCTTTATGTCGAGGGATATTCTCTGATTATAATTGAAGCATGCAAGAAAAGAGTTTTCCAAAATTGGTGAATCCATTATGTTTAGCAACAATCCTGGATGCTCCTTCATAAATTTGATAACTTTAGATTATCTCAAATACGTATAGAGAGGGAAATATATTATCTGATCTACTTGCAAATTGGGCATGTGCTAGGGATAAAATGGTGTTTTCTAATGACATTAACCCATTATAAATTTACCTATAGCTAGAAGATATAGTACTCAAGGATCGAGGTTATAGTGGGAATTAACGGCCAGTTTGGGTGCTGGAATACCAAATGCTAGATATAGTCAATTTTGGAAGATCCTACAATTCTGGAAGATACAAATCCTGAAAATGATTTCTGGAATATGGGATGACCTATTTGGTTCACCTGAAAGATGACTAAGAAGACGCATAAGGAATTTTGCTTCTATATTTTAATTTCTTTAAATATCATGTGTATACATTTATATATACACACATACATGTGTGTATATATACATATATGCACACACGTATATATATACACATACACACATGTGTGTATATGTGTATACATGTGTGTATATACATACATATATATATATATATACACACATACACACATATACACACACGTGCATTTATATATTTAGTTCATATCGATTCCCCTTAATTTTTAATTTAATTCATATTGAATCCCCTTAATATTGGTTCATTTTCCTCTTTTAATGTTCAGATCCTAGAGTTCGAATGTGATCTTTGGTTTATATTTATGTGAGATCTGCATTTATTCTCTTATGGATGCCATATCACTTCAAGATTATTCTCTGATGTCTCATCTATTATATATAATTAAAGCTATGTTTGTGATTTAATAGCTTTTGCATGTGTAATATTTCCTTTCACCTTTTATGCTCTATTATTACAAGTTTAGGTGACGCATCCCTTCCTTTTATGATGGGGCTCGCATGAGTTAGACTTTACATCACTTGTATGGATCATGTCGATTATTGATTTCTTATGTATGAAAAATAAAAGTTGGTACTTGTTTTATTCATGTCTTCAAATGGGGAAGTGCATTTCATGATGGTTTTTTTGAGATTATAACTAGTCTCGGCTCCATTTCTGTCATTTTAATACCTTTCTTATAGCATAGCCTCTTTTCCCTTTGTTTTGATATCATGGCGTTACATAGATATGTCGATGAGTTTAGACCATTGAATCTTCATGTCCATTTCTCAAGCTCTTCTCTGGAAGTGCCT
The DNA here is from genome assembly GCA_027943335.1 of Chamaecyparis obtusa. Classification (NCBI taxonomy): domain Eukaryota; kingdom Viridiplantae; phylum Streptophyta; class Pinopsida; order Cupressales; family Cupressaceae; genus Chamaecyparis; species Chamaecyparis obtusa. Next base: position 457,011 of record BSBK01003065.1, on the reverse strand, counting down.
TTCGAAGGTAATATTACCGATGAAGCCCTTGCTTCCATGTTTATTATTCACTGCTCAAAATGTGCTCGATGTATTCGGAGAATCATTAGGGATTCGGTTTTGTCTCCGCACTTTAAAAGAATTATTTTTCCATCTCAAGTTGTTTCGGTCTTCTGCTCTAACATTTTGGATTTATCTCAATCTTGGACTTTGTTGATTTCCATTGTGAATTGGTCTATTTTACCACATTTCATTCAAGAAAATGATTTTCTTTTAGTAGTTCAAAAGTATAACTTTTGGTTAGAAGATGCTCATATCGGAGGTGTATTCCCACGTCACCCTCTTTTTAATTCAGACAAGTATATTATGTTGCTTGTTGCTGTTAAAGATTGTATTGCCTCTTCCTCCATTATGCCTCTTGATCATCTTCTTAATAGTACTCCTTTTTATGCGGGTCATAGAGGAAAGGCATTTGTAAAAACATATGCTCTGCTTGGTTTATTGACAAATGCTCATACCTCAAATTTGGGTTCAGTTCCTCCTATGATGAATATAATCCACTTGGTAGTAATTCAGGTTCTTTACCATTCCCTAGTATTTCTTTAGTTCCATTGTCATTTGGATTGTGTTCTTCCCCTGCTCGTGTCCCGGATTCACCTCCTTCTACTCGCGCTTTGGTGTCACCTCGTGTATCTTTGGGTTTGGGAGATCCACTTGTCTCTCAAGTTGACCATCTTTGGAGCTCTTTGTTCTTATCTCTACCCTCACAGTTTGGTTGTGGTAGTTATGTTCCATGATGTTTTAAGATGCTTTGTTGTATAAGTCTCTTTTTGTCTCCACCAAAATCTTTTTGTGCAGGTTTTCTTGGTGCAGTTTTGCTTTCGCAGGGGTGTTCATTACTATGTTTACTAGAGCAACCTCTCTGTCAAGTTTATAATGTACATGAGATGACAGGATGACTCTTTACTTGGTTTCATACCCTCTTTCACAGGGGTCCACTTCATTGTAAAGGGGTTTTGGGGGATTGGAATTATAATTCGGCATCCTTATTGGTCGGGGTTTCATCAGGTAGTCTTAGAAATTATTATTTTGAACTTGTTGTAATACAGAGACAGAGAGCTAATGAAAGCTTCATTGTGTTAATTTTTTAACTGTAATCATTTGGCATTGTCTTTTGGTTTTTGTAGAGTATATTGGATTCACTAGTTTAGGTGTGTGTGAGTTTTCATTTCATAGTTTGTAAATACTTTTTTTTTGCCAGTTTTTTGTCCTGAATATTCTTATGTATTAAGTAATGTGTAATATTCTAGAGGATTTGAATAATGTTACATGATAGTCATTAATATCTCTTACTCTATTCTAACTTGTATAGGGATCATCTTGTCCTTAAATATTTTGTGTCAGTTACAAATTGTCCATAGCAACATAGTAATCATGTTAGATATAATAAATTTTAGTAGAGATAACATTATATCATTCATGTCAAATGATCATAATCCAAGCACCATACATCTATCAAAGGTTAACTATGAACAATAACTTGGTCATCCCTTTCAACTTCAACCCAAATCATAAATTATTTCTATAAAGTGAGGTAATGGCCCATTCACATATCCATCTTAATGGCCATTAGTAACCTAATAAAAGATAGCTGACACAAATTATTATAATGCAAGAATCATAGCCTAAAAGTTCACTTAAATGGAATACACAATACCAAACTCATCATTTGGAGTTTGGTGAATAATAGCCTAAAGGTTCATCATTTTGAATCATAGCTTAAAAGTTCACTTAAATGGAATTCAACTCTATTGACATTTCATAGGGAAACCAAAACATAAACTTGGTCTTATCACACCCATAATTCAGAACTATCCTCTTAGACAGGGTATTCACCAGTTAATTCTGTCCACTGTTTTAATCTTTCTCACCAAGTTTTCCAAAGGACCAATAGGGATAGTAAGGTAGTCTTGGTTCTAATAGTTGGGCAGTAAGTCTCCCAAATGGATTGGTTCTGAATCTCCTCCAAACTCCCAATATTCACAAATCTTCTCCAAAGGGTAGGAGGCCTAAATGGTTGGTTTAGTGAAGGAGGTGCCACTTAGACATAATGCATGTAATGTCATAGACTCTTTATTTAATACAACATGATTCAAGACTCTTTATTCTCATTGTTCTAAAATTTAGTTCATATAAAATAGAACATTCACATTCCATGAAAGATAACACAAAACCCAATTTCTATAAACATTAAATTTCTTCCACAAAACCGATACCAAGGACTAGCTATTAACTAACCACAATAAAGACTTTGCATAGATCGTCGAAACAATTTCAAATAATATCAATTTCAAACATTCCACCATTAACGTGACCATTCAAGAATAAATGAAAATAGAGAATTAAAAATGCGAAAGTGAAGAATAGAGAATTCACTTCTTTCTTTTATTATTCTTTACTTCATTACATCTTTTCTTCTCTATATCGATACTCACCATTCTATCCTAATCTACTCACTATTCTTGGGTTCTAAATTGCATAGGTAAAGAACTAACCTGGTAACTAACATAGAACTAACTTTTAACTTCCCACACCCGACTCATTCTACTTCCTCTAACAGTTCTCAACACCGATTAGAGTAAGTTCTAATCACATTAAACAAACTAGAAAAGTATCATGGAGTTGACAACGTCAACTTCACAATGATACAAAACATTTATTAAATCAAAATACTAACATCTACCCAATTCACAACAATCATAACAAATACTTAAGACTTTACCCGACCGATTACATCCATATTGACATTAAATGAAAAAATAAACATTTATAATGCATGTAATAGCCTAAAGGTTCATCATTTGGAATCATAGCTTAAAATTTCACTTAAATGGAATTCAACTCTATTGACATTTCATAGGGAAACCAAAACACAAACTTGGTCTTATCACACCCAAAATTCAGAATTGTCCTCTTAGACAGGGTATTCACCAGTTAATTCTAGCCACTATTTTAATCTTTCTCACCAAGTTTCCCAAAGGACCAATAGGGATAGTAAGGTAGTCTTGGTTCTAATAGTTGGGCAGTAAGTCTCCCAAATGGATCGGTTATGAATCTCCTCCAAACTCCCAATATTCACCAATCTTCTCCAAAGGGTAGGAGGCCTAAATGGTTGGTTTAGTGAAGGAGGTGCAACTTAGACATGGTCTCTGGCCAATCTAACTATAGGAACATTTAGAGTAACTTGAAAGAAATCCAAACCTCCAATATTAGCCTCTAACTCAAAGCCCATCAAAAGTTATGGGATCTACAACTTCTGGTTATCCCACTCTGCCAATCACATAGAGATGCCCAGCTAGGCTTTTAGTCCTATCTCCTTGGAATCACCACCATTTGGTTAGAAACTAACTGCAAAAGAAAATAGACCCTCATATCTCTCGTTTAAACCTAGATTTAGAAATTTCCCATGGTTGAATCGAGAGATACAATTCAACAAAGTTGACAACCCTAGTTTGTCTGCAAAAACAACCTGTTATTGACTGTCACCTGATTTATCTTCAATTTCTCAACCAAATAACCTCAGATTTGTTGCAACAAGAAGCTAAGACATCTAAAAACTTCCTATGAAGTTATTTTTTCCATACTAATCCGCACGGGTTCAGGAGAAATCAAACACCACTCAAAAAATGTTAAAAATCACAATTTTTTCCAAGAGAAATAAAGTAAAAGAGCTCAAATCGAATATTTTGGGCACTAATGGTGATGCCCAAAAAAATGATAATCTAGACTTGATCTAAGTCTTCCAATGCCATTATCCATTGAATGTTCAAAGATACAGTCAAACAACTGCTCTTATTTTCCCAATGGTTTTAATAAGCATTTGTAAGGCTAGGGTTAAGAGATGAAACTAGTGAAGATGATTCATCTAAAAAACCAGGGTTAAGCATTGATGATTGAATTCCAGTGTCGAAAAATGCCCTCCTCTCCTTCACCTCTCAATTACATGCGAAGTAATTGCAAGGTTAGGGTTATAAAATGAAACTGTGTATTTTTTTTAAAGTTATATTCCCGTGTTTGTCGGAATTACGACCACCTGTCATGGTCGTAATTCCGACAACACGTGAATAGATTTAAAAAAATCAAATTTTTCCTTCTATAAACCGACCAAGTAAAATCATTTTAATGCTTGGTCGGAAATGTTGGTCTAAAAAGTGGGTCGAATGTACTAGTGTGAATACCATATTTTTATTTTTATTTTTATGATTATTGAGATATTTATATACAAGGTATAGTTGTTACACTTCTCAGTGTTTTACAAATTTGATAATCTCTTATTTAGGCATAAAAGGGGAAGAGATGACTAATTAAGAGGTTATTAAGCTTCAAAAGGACAAATTTTGTCTTAAATCTATATTGTATACGATAAAAAATACTTATACCTTAAGCTGGGTTTTAAAGAACAAGAGTTCTTATAGGGACTTCTCAATTCAAAATAGTATGTAATTTTACTTAACAGGTTTATATAGTGCAATGGAAGTAAATTGCATATGCAGGTACAAAAATTCATTCATAGATTGGACCAAAGATTCAGATGTCAACAATATAAATCCTACAAAGTTTGTGCTCACTTTGAAATATGTAAAGATTAAAAATTTAAAATTTTTCTCTATGTAAACAAGGGCATGGCCTTGTCATTCAATGTAAAATGAGAAATTCCTCATAAAATTTTATGTAATAATGTGTTGGACAAAAGTCCTCGGCAGTACCAGAGTTTTTTCTTGCCTCCATTCTTTTCCTCTAGTGCCCACACTGAATGGAGGAAACATTGTAAAAATGATTTTAATTAATAAAAGGCTTGGCCATTTACTTACCAAAAAAAAAAGAATAATAATGATATATAATTTAATATTATTAGATGAGAATTTAATATTGATGCATTTATTATTGGAGTTTTTGGTTGTTGTGTTTGATTGTCGGCATGGGTAGCATTAAGTTGGCTTTTAGGAATTGTTATCAGAGGCTTGGGGTTTTACCTTTTTACTGTGGCATAGATATTTACAATTTTTGTAATGTGATAATGGTTGCGATCTTGTTACCCAACCTTTGTTTATTTTAATCTCATTAGTTTTCGAACTATTTGAGAGAGTGTGTTTTTATGACACTATGGTTTGAGGACCAGTATGGATTTTGAGATTTTTGGTTTGAAGACCAGTGTGTGTTCCTATTAGAGTCTATGGAACTAGTATTTGATCATTGTACTTCTATGAGATTTATTTGAGACTTTTTTGAGACTTATGAGCTTAGGGTAGGTTATCTAGGTGTTAGAGGGGAAGTGGTTTTCTTTGGAGGCACTGGAGCCTGGAAGTGTCAGCCTGGGTATCCTTTTCAAGTTACTTAATAAAGTGATAACTTAAATACATTGAGAGTTTTAAAATGTATTAATAAGATGTCTCTGTTCCTCATCCATACCTTGAGCACTAGCATAGGCTTGGATGGTTTGTGAGAAGATGTTGTCCACCTACGTGGATTGGATGATACATAGTTGGTATCCTTATCTGTATGAGAGGTTATTGATACCACATAGAGTCACAGGTCTAGAGAGAGTGTCAGGGTAACTCTAGAGTTGACTCCTATGATGAAACTTCCCTTTATGCATCTTAGATTTCCTACATTTGGTGGTTGCCTCTATGATTAATATGTTTTCCTTTGCAATTTGAGTTGTACCTTTGCATTGGGATTTGTTGTTATCTCCTCAATATGGTGGGAGTGGACCTTTGGTTCCACGAGGTTAGGTGGTAGTGATTCTTTTACCATTTGAGATTTTGATGTTTGTGATGGTGTTGAATGATCCTTGTTGTTGTTACCTTCTTTTTATTCTTGTTGGAGACTTACTCTTATCTTTCATATATTGTACTTGTACTTTGTATCTTGGTTTATTATTACATACCTTGTGACTTTTGCAGTGAATGATTTTTATTATGTTTACCTTGTGGTATCAATTGTATCTATGTTTTCATTTATGAGATGATGTACTTTTTAATCCTTTGCATTAAATGTAGATTGTATATTGTTTGTTGTATGTAGTACATTAATTAACTTACATAATTCTACATCATGGAACCCTTGGGATTCATAATCTGTAAATGAGTTACATTTGTCAGTATGTATTGTCTTATGTTATATTGCTTTCACATTGTTTTTCATTATTTTTTTAAACTTTTAAGAAAAAAATTATTCTATAAACTTGGTAACATGTTTTAGGTTAATCTCTCCTAGGTTCCCTAGCGGGGCATTACATGGGACATGTTCCTACAAAATGTGCATCTTTGAAAAAGAGAAATGATCTACCCCTTTGCATTACTTCCCTTTTTTTATTATTTACCAATTTGGTTGTTAAAGTCCTTGTCACTCCTACTTTTGTGTTATATACTTTGCATGGTAGAAAGTCTACTCCTAACTCCCTTTATAGGCTATAGTATGAGAAATTAGTGTCTCTATGACCTAGAGCACAACTTGACTCTTCAGAGTTTGGGTAGGATTAAGTTGGGGAAACAAAAATTGCCCCTGCTAAAATAGTGAAGACCTTTTTACATATTAAGGAAATACATACCAAGGACACTACTTAGGTTGATAAAGAGGAGGAGGTTAATGATGCATGTAACACTAACCCCATAAGGACAAACAAACTTGTATGCCACCCAATGGATAAGGGTAAGAGGGTGGTCAATGTTGATTCTACTATTGAGAAGAATTTAGATTCTAATGATGAGTATGAGGATAATAGGGAGGAGAGGGAGAGTTTGGTTAATACCACAAATAGCTACTCTAAAGACACCAATTTGTAGGATTTGTAGAAACCAAAAATTATTCTAACAATTACCCTTATCCAAGCCAATTAAATAGATATTTATTATTTATTTAATAATTATCCTTATTCTACCTTTAATTAAATAAATTCACATTTATTTAATTACAGCCCTCTTTATCCCCTATCCTTGATTAAATAAATTTACATTTATTTAATTTTAGCCTATCCCTAAAGTTTAATTAATTCCAAAATTAATTAAACTAAACTAACCTAGTTCCCATCATCTTAATCCTTCATTTAATTAAGTAAATGACCTAGTTTACTTAATTAATCCCATTTTATCCCACTTGAAATTAAATATTGCATTAAATTCTATTTGAGCACATGGCTCCTAACTTTAACCCTCACCTAACCTTACTTCCCTAACCTAACCCATCCTTCTAACCCAAGTCAACCCACTTTCCCACTAATTAATCTTAATCTGCCACCTAATCTCATCCTAATCATTTGCACAACCTTAATCTAAGGATTAAGAAATCCTAACCCAAACCCAAGTCACATGTGACTCTTACACACTTGTCTCCCACTTGTCATAGACATGTCATTTTCCAAATTTTCTCACACATGTGTGAGAAACCTTGGTTCTCTCATCATCTTCCATCTTTTGACCCATGTCATTGACATATCATTTTCCAAAGTTCGTCACACATGTGTGAGAAACCTTAGTTCTCTCATCCTCTTCCATCTTTTGACCCATGTCATTGGCATGTCATTTTCCAAAGTTTCTCACACATGTGTGAGCAACCTTCGACATCTCACCCTCTTACACATTGTCATTGACATGTCACTTTCAAAGGTTTCTTACACATGTGTGAGCATATTTCCACCTTTTAATGGTCAAAACCCTAATCCACTTGGCTTCCACTTGACCTCCCCTTGGCATCCACCTCATCAATCCTATGCAATCTTGACCAATTCATCCAACTATCAATCTCAACTGTCTATTTTCTCAAAAATCCTATAAATTGAGAGTTCCTCTCCTTATTCCATAAGCTTCTTTCACACATTGTTATGTTGTAGGATTATGAGAAACCACATTCTATTAACAACATTATCACACTTTTTGATTCTGAGGTTTGCATTTGTTTGTTGTGTTGAATAGTTAAGCTTTATTTCTCATTGTTTCAACACATTTACATGTTTTCCATATCTATTTGAGGTTTTCATAGATATGTAGGAATAGGCTTAGTTGATTAAGTTTATTCTTTAAGTTACATTTCATGCAATACATTTCTGGCATATCCGATGGGACCCACTTCATGGGTCAAACTAACCTTGTAATGCGTTTTGAAAGTGTTTTGTGAGTTTTTAAGCTTGAGGTTGAATGCTTACATTTAGAGGTCAAGCTTGGTAGAAAGCTCATAAATCATTAAAAAAAACCTCACCATTGTGTTTGGGGCATCTAATAGAGGATTTTTCATATATCACTCTCCATATTTTGCTTAAATTGGTTATTTGCAAGTGGTAGAAAATAGTGGGCAAGTATATGATTTTCTACCTATCTAGATTCATCAAGATGACGTAAATTTGTGAGCCCTTCCTTTAGGCGTGATTGTTGCATTTTGATTTAGTTAATTTTGTTGAATGGTTGCACGTCATATGGTTTGATGTAGTTTTGGTGTTAAAATGGATTGAGGAATTAATTAAGATTAATTAAATGAGATTAAATAATTACACCTTATGATACATTAAAATATTAAATATAAAGTTAATTAATTGATGAGAATTAATTAATTACCCATGCTTAATAAATAATTTAATTGCAAAGTAAAAATTAATTAATTGAGAAATTTAATAATTATTAAATAATTTAAATTAAATTTAAATGTGCAATTTGAGTCAAGTGGTTATTAGTTGAGTTGTATATTTTAAATTAATTAAAATTAAATAATGCAACTTAAAAAGTACGTTATTATAAAAGTAGAACTTAACCTTTTAAAATCAAGTTGAGTTACAGTGATTTAAGTTGAGGAAAATTAAATAAATATTTTTTTTAATAAATTATAGTTGATAAAAATAATGTTGGAGTTGAGTTCTTAATTTTGAGATTTTGAGTTAAGTATCTCTAGTATTAGTTTTAAAATTGAATTCGTTGTGTTTTTGGAGTTGCATTCTTTCAACTCTGGTATTTGAGTTTTCTATATAAAAGAGGTAGGAGACCATTTGGAGATATTATTGAATCAAGTTTTTGAGAATTCTCTCTTGGCAATTTTTCAGAAGATTAAAGTTTTGGTGTTTACGAAAGCTTTGGAATTTTAAATTTTGGAATTGATTTTTGATTCAACTTTGTGTATTAAGGTAGGGTTTTAAAAATCCTTAAAACTTGTACATTAAAATCATTGTTTTCTTCATATTTGATTAGATCTTGTGTGTAAATGATGACTATTTGTTAAAAAGATATATTTTTTATAATCAAGAATATTAGGGAATCTTGTAGAAGGAAAATTTGATTAGGGTTTTCTTTAAAAGTTTTGCTTTGATTAGTTTTCAATTATGGCCTTTCGAGGTTTTGAGGGTTTTGAAAGAGTTCATTTTTTTAAGAAAATGCATGATTTTGAAATAGAAATATAGATATGTGCATGTAAATAATAAAGATTTGTATGTGTGAAAGATAGATATATTCAGTTGCATTTTATTTAGGAAACATATATTCAGTTACATGTTAAATAAGGAAGATATATTCAATTGCATGTTAATATAGGAAATATATATTCAGTTGCATATTATTTAAGAAATATATATTCAGTTGCATGTTATTTAGGAAAGATATATTTAGTTGCATGATATTTAAGGAAGATATATTAATTGCATGTCATTTAGGAAAGACATATTCAGTTGCATGTCATTTAGGAAAGATATATTCAGTTGCGTGTTATTTGGGAAAGATATATTCAGTTGTATGTTATTTAGGAAAGATATATTTTGTTGAATGCTATTTAAGGAAGATATATTTAGTTGCATGTTATTTAGGAAAGATATATTCAATTGCATGTTATTTAAGGAAGATATATTCAGTTGCATGTTATTTAAGGAAGATATATTCAGTTGCATGTTATTTAGGAAAGATATATTTGGTTGCATGCTTATTAAGGAAGATATATTCAATTGCATGTTATTTAGGAAAGATATATTCAGTTGCATGTTATTTAAGAAGGATATATTTAATTGCATGTTATTTAGGAAAGATATACTCAGTTGCATCTTATTTAATGAAGATATATTCAATTGCATGTTATTTAAGGAAGATATATTCAGTTGCATGTTATTTAAGGAAGATATATTCAATTGCATGTTATTTAAGAAATATATATTCAATTGCATGTTATTTAAGGAAGATATATTCAGTTGCATGTTATTTAAGGAAGATATATTAAGTTGCATGTTATTTAAGGAATATATATATTTAGTAGCATGTTATTTAAGAAAGATATATTTATTTGCATGTAGTCGTATTTATTTTTTTTGAAAAATAAAATAAAAATAAGAACTTTTTGGAATTTGTATGTAGCGATATTCTATATTTAGAAATTCTATTTGAAAATAAAATTTTAAATTTCATACACAAGAATTATTTTAGAAAAGAAAAAGAATAGTAATGATATATATAACATCAATACTATAGTTAAATTGTAAAAAAAAATTCCTCGCAAGTTGCGAAAAAGGCATATTTTTGTGAATATTGTTTCGCATGTTGTAATATGTGATTCTAAACAATATTTTTCCAAAAAAAAATATCCCCTAACTACTTCCAATGTATTTGAAGCCCTAAATTCCTCTATTAGGGTGGTAGGACAAATATCTTCAGAGTGTAAGGACTCTTCCTCCAACACTATCGACAACCATGTCTTCAATAATGACAATAATTCTTGAACTCTTGTTCAAATTGATGGCGGCTACCTCTAAAGCCAAAGCCTTGGGTTATTCCAATACTAGGGAAAATCCATGTTGTTTCTTTAAGTGCAAACAAATATCACAAGCAAAATAAAATAAAGCAGGCTAGCAAAATCTATTATCAAAAGAAAAAATACTTTAGAGAAAGCCAACCCCATCTAAAGACTTTGAATACCTTTGATGCCATTGCTAGGGTGCCTCAAAATAATAGACTTTCACCTCTTCATAGGAAACATCTGATAGTTTGTAATGGAAACATACAAAGCAAGAATAAGAAGGAGGATTAGACGATGTTTATCAACCTCCAAAGAAGAGCTAAAACTCATAAGGTTGGGGCAAGGTCTAATACCCACATAAATCCAGCATACGCCACAAGCGCTAACACAATTCTACTGAGTAAAATGCACCCTACACCATGCATTTATCTAGTGAGTATTAAAAATTCATCCCTCTCCCCAGTGCTCAGGATAAATTTGATCATTAGTAATACAACTACGAATAGATTCTGGGATGATTGTCACAATTACGGCTTAGTATCTTATTGGGGTGGAATCCAAATTTTAGATTTTGACATATCCATTTGGTTGTCAAAGACATTCAAAGATGAGGTATGTACTACTACTATTCAAAATGGCTTCATGTTCATTGAATTCTTGAATCTTAGCTTTAGAAATAAATTTTTGAATGGTCCTACTTTATTTGTTAAAAGGTTTTCTATTTATTTTTTTAAATGGAAGAAAAACTTTGATCCCTCTAAAGTTCCCATCACCTCTTCCTATCGATGGATTGAAATAAATAATTCTCCTTTTAAACTCATGAACAATGACATTATAGGGAAAATTTGTGAAATGTTAGGAGATTTCAACAGTATATCAAAATTTTTCCTAGATTCTAATGTTGTCAAAATACTGGTGGAATTCCCTACAAACAAAATCCTTAAGCCAATCAAAATAATATGGAACAACTCCATTTACTTACTTAATCCAATCTTTTTTAAAGGTAATATATAGTCAAAATTTATTTTCGTGGACCCTAATCTCACAGAGAAATTTTACAAAGATATTAATGACATTAGGGTTACAAAAAATGAAGGATTTTATTTCAGATTTCTAAAGAATGACGGCTTTGGATTTTTCCAAAATTCAACATATCTAGAAGAAGGTGAAATCCAAACCCCTTCTAAACCCCTACAAGTGCCTCCCTGCCTTTTAGATTCCTCCCTACTCAGACCCCTAATTGATCTCAAGTCAAGTTCCCCATCTCCTTATCTTAACCCTATTATTGACCCCTTTCAAAACATTCCCCCGACACTCAATTCTCTCCATCATTTTCCTTCCACACCAACAAGCAACTCAGGTGACCCTAATCCCATCTCACTCTCCCCACCTTCACATGTTCATACAAATATTATCTCCAATCTTCTAATGTATCCCCCCTTCTCCACACTCTCCTACACCATATTAGTCGTGTCCCAAATCTTATCACTATTCCCCTATTAAAATTAACCCAATTCACTCTGTCAGCCCTCGAGAAAAAAATCATCTTTAGGTAAGTACACCAGAAACACTCATGGACCCCAATCCAAACTTGCCCTACAATAATTGTAATCTACATTCTAATTAATCAACATACCTTGTATCTTTAAACTTAATCAATCGGGATAAATTGGTTCATACCATGAAAATGAAAATGCTAGAGCTTAGCTCCCTCTTGGGAGACATCATTGATATGCAAAATGAGATCAATGAGGATTTGTTAGCTTGCCAATCCCTCAAAGAAAAAATGGTTAAATTTAAAGTGTCCTCTGAACATTGTGTCCTTGAAGTTTCCCTAGAGAATCAAACTAACCACTTAGAGTCCAATATTCACCTATAACTGGAAGTTGTATATAAAATTATGGGTTTCAATAATGACTTTAATGATTTTTTACCAGTGATGTACCTTCTCCCTTCCACAATAACAAAGCCTTAGATAATTTCATTCAAGAAGAGTTAGAAAAAGAAGAGATATAAAATAATATTAACAATGAAATGCATGTTGCTTCAAATAATGGAATTACCAAAATTGGTATTGCCCAATGCAAGGAAGGTCTAGCTACCCCTAACTGGAGGAAATCTCTAAAGAGAAGGGGTAGGAAATCTACCTTTGAATTAAGGAAAAAAGATAGGGAAGCTGGTAATCAAGTCAAAATTTCAAGTATGTTAAATGTAGGGAAGGGGAAGACCCTTCCCATAGAGCCATAAAGCTCTCTACATCGAATGTTAAGGGCCTAAACACACCTAACAAGTAGCATCTACTAAAACACTTCCTAAATTCTTTAAAATTTATTATTCAAGAAACTAAATTGAATAACGAAGAAATTAGTAAATTAAATAAAAAACTAGGTATTTGGAAAATAGAAAGTGTCAATACTAATATAGCCTCATGAGGTCTAGCTATGTTGTGGGACCCTAGGAAAAATAAACTAGAATTTTCCTTAAGGAATCAAAACTAGATGGGTGGGTAGGTTAGGAGCATTCACAATTCACTATCCTTTTTTATCATTAATGTCTACGACCCTATAAAAAACCCCTGGTAGGGAAAACTTATGGCCTGAATTAAGTAATTTCCTTGATAACAACAACAACCTGAACTATATTATAAGAGGAGACTTTAATGCAATATGAAGTTTAAATGAAAAGAAAGGAGGAATTCAGCCCACCACACAATCTATGACAGATTTCAATAACTGGTTTAACTCCAATAACCTAATGGATTTCCCTATCTCAAATGAGTCCTTTACTTGGAGTAATAGAAGATCAAGTACAGAGAACATTGCAGAAAAGTTAAACAAATTCTTATTCTTTGGGGACATAACCATGTTTGACTATAATATCACTACCTCACTAACATCTATTTCAGGGTCTGATCACATTCCTGTCGTACTTGAGGTTGTCAAAATACACAAACCCAATAGCAGTTCCTTTAAATTTGAAGATATATGGTACCTTGATGATAACTTCATGACCCTCCTAGAAAAATGGTGGGCTCAAAAGTTGTTTGATGGATAAAAATGTACTACTTTGTGTCTAAATTAAAATCTCTATAAAAAAAATCCTAGATTGGAACAAACAATGTTCCAAAAATATATTCGAGGAAAGGGAAAAATTAAAAATTGAATTAAAAGAATTAAAAAAAAGATCCTAGACCAAGGGATGGATAATGATCGCTACTTAATAGAAAAATACTTATTATGTAAACAATAATCATTACTACTAAAAGAGGAAATATTCTAGAAACAAAAATCTAGAGAAGATTGGCTTTCTGAAGGAGATAGGAACACTAAATTGTCTCACTACAGTACTAAAATGAGAAGGAATGCTAACCATATTACTTGAATTAAGGATTCCATAGGCAACATCCTTTAGGATCACCAAGACATCACTAATGAAGCAATAATGTTCTTCTAAAACACACTTAACAATTGGGACTATTATGATTTTAAATCTCAAACACCCTTCTTAAATTGCATCCCTAAGACCATTAGTCTTTAGGATAACATGATGCTTAATCAACAATTCACCATGGACAAAATTAAATTTGTTGTATTTTAGATGAAACCCAATAAGGCCCTCGGCCCTGATGGGTCCCCCCAAAGCTCTTTTCAACAATGTTGGCATTTTTTGGGAACTGATTTATGGGAGCCCATCAAAAAATCTCAAAGATTTAGACACATTCTAACAAAAATAAACAACACCTTTCTAACTTTGATCCCCAAGAAGCCCAAAATAGAAACCTTTAGTGACTTGCGACCAAAAACCTTATGTAACACTATATAAAATTATGTCCAAAGCTATGGCCAATAGACTGAAAATTCTCCTTCCAAGCTTTATTTATGAGGAACAAACAAGTTTTATTCCTGGAAGATCCATCTTCGACGAAATAATCATCATCCAGGAACTTATTCACCTAGTTCAAAAAAACAAGGATCACACAATGTTAATAAAATTAGATATCCAAATGGAATATGATAAAGTTGGTTGGTGATTCCTATGCAAATGCTTGGAAGCCTTCAGATTCTCTCAAAGATGGATTAACTTGATCTTTAACTTTATATCCACTCCAAACATCTCCATCCTTGTTAATGGTTCCCAAAAAGGATTCTTTGACATCTAAAGAGGCCTTAGACAAGGAGATCCAGTTTCCCCTTTCCTTTTCATTATTATGACAGAAGAATTTGAAAGGATGATTAAAAAATACCACTTGTCTAAAGTCATTTTGGGCATTAAATTCAGTGACAATGTCCCAAACATCACACATCAACAATTTGCTAATGACACTATACTGCCAGCCACTTCAACTACTCACAAAGCCTTCAAACATAAAGAGATACTGGAATTAATAACAAAGGTGTTAGGTCAACAAGTCAATGCTAATAAATCTAAAATTTTCTTTTTCAACACTGATGCATCTATAGAATGGGACATTTGTAATATTTTGGGTTACAATAAAGGTGATTTCCCCTGTAAGTACCTTGGAATCCCTATCGAGAAAGATAACAGATCCTCAAAGGCTTGGGACCCAACTATCAATAAAATTGACCAAAAAATGGAAAATTGGAAAGGAAAATGGTTCTCAAATGTGGGTTGCCTTACCATGATAAAAGATGTCTTCTCTTCTCTACCCTCTTACCAAATGTCCTACATGTCACTCTCAAGAAAGGCTTGGAAAACCATTGAAAAAAAGACAAAAAAATTCATTTGGCAAGGGATATCAAATAATGAAAAATTATCCTTAATAAGTTGGGATAAAATTTGTAAACCAATATTTAATGGAGGTATTGTTATCAGAAAACTCAATTGGAAAAATAAAGCTATGGGCGCAAAACATATTTTGAACATGTATCAATCCCTGAATAACAAATGAGAAAAAATTCTTTATCACAAATACCTTGATCCTAGAGATAATACTAAACTTTTTAGAGCCAATAAACCCCCTAAAGGCTCTAGTGTCTGGAATTTCATGCTAGAGTGCAAGAATATCATTTTCGACAAACTAACTTGAGATATTGGTTAAGGTTACAAAGCTCTATTCTGGGAGGACTCATGGGGCAGATATCCTCCTCTTGCTAAAACTATATCCCGAATCACTAGAAACACTCTCTCCAGCCTTTGGGGCATGACTCTAAATAACTATATTGAATTTATAGAAGGGGATTCTTGTTCAAATTGGAAGTTGAAACCCCTGGACAATGCTTTGTTATCGCCTTCAGCTAATAGAGAGTTAATTATTTCCCTTTCTTCTAGATCCATCAACCCCAAATCTTCAGAGGGCTCTCTAGGTTGGTTGGGTTCCAAGTCAGGCTCATATAAAGTCAAATAAGGAAATCAATCAATCATGGATAGTCAAAATTGGCAAAAACCAAATCTACCCCTCTATCTTTTCTGGGATAAACTATGCCTCCCCAAATCAAGTATGTTCACTTAGGCCACCCTTCAAAAAAGTATACTCATAGCTTAATGGTTTAAAAAACTTAGCTTTGAAGGTCCCTCTCAATGTGGTCCACTCTGTGAAACCCAAGAGGAATCGGTGGATCACATCCTCATCAATTTCCCCTACGCTCAAAAGTGTTGGTTTTGGTTGATCAAGAAACTAAAATTTCAATTCCCTCTCTCGAATAATATTTATGACCTTTTTAAAAGTTGGCCTTCAACTTTAAAGCATTACTCTTTGTACTTGATCTCTATAATTTCCCCCTCAATTATAATCTGGGAACTATGGAAAGAACACGATCGTAGATTTTTCTAGGACAAGAAACTTGAGATGGAACATCTTCTCAATAAAATAGAAGCTAGCATCGTCGAAATCTCCAATAATAGAATAAGACATATTAAAGCATTTGAACTAATTTTCTCTCAATGGGATAGTGAAGCCCAAAG
The DNA here is from genome assembly GCA_027943335.1 of Chamaecyparis obtusa. Lineage (NCBI taxonomy): Eukaryota > Viridiplantae > Streptophyta > Pinopsida > Cupressales > Cupressaceae > Chamaecyparis > Chamaecyparis obtusa. The sequence continues at coordinate 440,355 of BSBK01003065.1, read as the reverse complement.
TGAGTGGCACAAACTCAACGTCCCTCTCCATTTTGGAGTAGGGGGAAAGGAATCTTCAATCGCCCACCAAAAATATAAATGGTCCCCTCCAGAGAATTATTGGTACAAACTAAAGTTCAATGGGGCCACCCATGGTAACCCAGGTAAAGTTGTCATTGGATGCATCATACATGATTTGAATAAATAGATATGTAGGAGGTTGGCCAAACCAATTAAAATTTCCATGAATAACTTTCCTGAGCTAGAATCTCTCTTTGAAGGACTCAAGATGTGCAAGGCCCTAAACACTAAGAAAATTGTAATTGGAGGTGATTCACAATTAATTATCAACACCTTTAGAAATGGACATACCCCTAGCTAGACCTTAAACTCTAAACTCCAAAACACCATTGGAATTCTTAAATACTTCACTAATATTGGCATTAAACACATTTAAAAAGAAGGAAATGTCGAAGATGACAAGTTAGCAAATCTAGGTGTTGATAGTTTGGATGAGTCTAATTATTGACTCAATTTCATTATGATCTTTTATATTTTGTTGATACTCTGACAAACATTTCAAAGACATTTTATTACTTATACTTATGTGAACCTATGCCAAGTATAGTTAAAGCCACATGATCTAAGGGTAGCCTGAATGATATGTTTTGATTGCTATTATAAATATAATGTAGTATTTCATATAATTATGTCAAGCTATGTTCTAATATCTAAGTAGGAGTTGAAAATGTTGACTTGCATATGTACCAAATGTTACTAACCTTTCAGGTAGATACAGAGCGGTATGAAGAGTGGCACATCTGCATTGAAGAAGGAAGTTAGAAGACCAACCATAGAGAGAGAATTCAACATGATTCTGATGGATACGTCAAGCTTTGAAGGAGCTATTGTTCCAGAAATATAGGGAATTAGTCTTGCTACATTTCCTTAGAACTATTATTCTGTTGACAGTAGTAATTGTATCATGTTATGGTTGTTTTATCTCCTCTGTATGTGGCGAGACTTAATGAGACTTTTCTGTTATGTTTTCCATAAGCGTCGATCCTTGATATAAAGGGATTTTGATTGATTTGGTAGGTAATGAAGAAAGATAGAATTATGTACCCAGTATACTGAAAGTTGCTCTATTTTTATTCTTCATGAGTTATTCAGTTGTGATGTAACCAATTAAGAAGAATTTAATGGAAGAGTAATTTTGGATTATTTCTTGTGTTGAGTAGTTAGCAGAAGCCAACCAAGGGGGCCCACTTGGGAGGTGGATTAGATTAATCAAGAATAGATTTTCTTTATGTACTTTTCCTATTTTCAAATAAAGCTACTTTTTACTCCTGGAGCATTATATATGTGGTTGTTCCTGCAGCATTTGTAGAAACAAGTATAGTGAATGTTTTGAGTTGTTAGATAGGCTTAGATTTATTTCATATGTTTTCTACAGTAATTTCATTCAATAATCAAGTGTGTTTACCTTCCTATAGCAATAGCATAGATTCCTTTCATGCATTTTATCTTCTTGCAACATAAGTGTTTTGACTCCTAAAGGAACTTAGTGCACAAACTATGCTGTCCCATTTCAAGTCTACATCCCTGGGTTGACAATCTAAATGCATTTCATGATGGGGATAGGTAATTCATAGCATAGATATATTAATCTTGAGAGAGAGACAATGGCATGATTATCTCTACCTGTTGTGAGACTGTTAATTTTTTGGCATCATTTCCGGGGATGGTGTCAAACTAGGAACCTTCACGAGTCATTTATTTTTCAGATTAGTTTCCTATTTTTAGTCAATATCAAGAAGTTGTGAATTTGTTTCACAAGTCACCAACTTCCTTGCATGCATCAAAGAAGGTGAGATGCTCATGGAATATTTCTTCCAAAAGAACCTGTTAAATTGAAGGAAGAGTTTGAAGAGCTCGAATAACCATTTCTTGACGCCAGTCCTAAGTTTGTTGCATCATCTTCAACAAAAGAAGAAGAAGAAACCCAAGAAACATTTGACCTATGTCCTTTTGCAAAAATATTAGCCATCTTACATAATAATCCCAATCCAGGACACCTATTGCTCAAAGCCCCCCAGTTAATAATACTTTCCAGCCATAGTTTCAATATCCAACACCTCCAGTAATGGCAGCTCCTACATTTCCATTTCCGATTCCAAGTCTTATTAACAATCCCAACCTCAAGAACATACCTGCTTCAGCACTTCCAAAGTTCTATGGCCTTGTTATGAAGGATCCTTACACCTTTTTTTTTTTAGTTTGACATATTGTGTCAAAGCTTTGAATACAATACTAACAGTCATAAGCTAAAGTTGTTCCTAGCAACTCTAAAAGAGTCAACCCTCAGATGGTTCATGGGCTTAGGAGCAAATGCAATAGCTAATTGGGATGGAATGAGAAATTTGTTTCTTAGAAAGTATACGGAATACTGCAAGGGGAGTGATTCAAAAGGAGATGACATCTTCTATATGTCACAAAGGGAAGATGAGACATTAGAATACTACACATCACGCTTCTTATTTAGCCTATAGAAGAACCTGCAACATGCGTTGCAGGAGGATTCAAAGAAGCTGATTTTTCTAAGAGGAGTGAATGAAAATTGTCTTGAAGCTCTAGACCTTATGGCTAGAGGTGATATATCTCATTCCTCCTGGGATGACCTTCAGAAGATTTGTATGAATTATTCTAGAGCAACAGTTAAGAAAGGAAGGGGATTTCACTCAACACTAAATAAAGGAAGTGGCTCTGGTATTTCAAAGATGTAGATTTCAAACCTGTTGTTAGATTTCAAGCAAGACATCATAAATGATGTTGCTACACACCTGGACACTATGACTGCTAAGAAGAAACATGCAGACACAGAAGCACAACTGGCTGAATATTGTCCTCATTGCCACAGAAAAAAGGATTGTTAGTGCAAATTGGTCGCAAACCTGGAGAACCAACATCTTCCAACTGAGTACTTGAAGATAGAAGGAGAGGACGAGCAAGTATTATTTATTTCTCAACACTGGCCATGGGCCACAAGACAAGTTATGCCTCAAGACCCATTACAAACTTCAAGTCCATATAATAGTCAGTGGCAAAACCACAATGTACAAAGTCCTCCATAGTATAATCAACCCACTTGGAATAATGCTTGGCCAAATAATCAACAGAATCAATGATATCCTTTGCAACAACCCCAATGGTCACAATTTCCAAACCAATGGAAACAACCACAAGGAAATTGGCAACCCACTAACCAATGGAGAGGACCTCAACAATGGCCTAACCCAAATCCTGGATATCCACCTCTACCACCTCCAACAAATGTGCCTACAATAATACCACCACCTCCAAATGCAGGTCTTGAAAAGCAGACACAATTACCTACTCAACCTCAACCAAATCCAAATAGTCAATAGCCACAGTAGTAAATGTATGCTATTGATGCTCAGTAGTACCATGCCTATGCACTTGATATAGCTGACATACACCTAAGATCAGGTACTACCTTACCGATTCCAAAGAATGATTTACAAAATAATGTTGCATCAAATTTTTTTTCCAACTCAGCTAATGTTCAGCAATCAGCTAAACCACCTTTTCCCCAAAGGCTCAACATGGAGAAACCCATACCAAAAGAAGAAAAGTAGCCATTTGATATCATCGACCAACTTAAGAACATGCATGTCCAAATTCCCCTGTTTCAAGCAATAAAAGATATTCCAATTTATGGAAAGGCAATTAAAGAAGCTTGTCTTAAAAAGCTTGGGAGAAAGAAAAAGGATCCTACAATAGTTCATGTTATAGGACAATTAGCTGATATCATGCTAGGAAAATTGGTAATACCCAAAAATTCAGATCCAGGGAGTCCAATTGTGAATATAATCATTAATGGCTAGTCTGTCAAAAATGCATTAATAGACTTAGGTGTTGCCATTAATGTAATGACAAAGGATACTATGAAAAAAATAAGCATTGAAGGGTTGAGAGCTACTCCAACAATGTTACAATTAGCAAATAGCTCTACTGTTACTCCTGATGGAATGATATAAGATATAATAGTTGCCTTAGATTCTTGGGAGTACCCTGTTGATTTCATGATCCTTTCACCAAAAGCTAACCTTGCTGGTTACCCCGTTATTCTAGGACATCCATGGTTAGCAATAGTTGATGCAAACATAAGTTGTAGATCAGGGAACATGACAATATCAGATGGGAATGCCACTAAGAAACTAGCATTGTATCCTCCAGGTCAACCACAGCTAGACTTGAGTACACCTATATGGACAGATTTAGGAGATGAGGAAGAAGAACTGAATTTTGTGGTCCATCTCATGATGTTACATAGGAAATCATTTTTAAAGCTGCAAGAGGAAGATGAAGTCATTAGAAGCATTCTTAATAATGACTGTGTTGTAATCAAAGATGTATCTGAGAGTTCTGTGTTAGAGTTAAGTACATATGAAGATAACTTTGAGGATTGTGTATTACCTTTAGAACCCAATATTATTCACCAGTTGCTACCTACTGAAGTAAACACAAGTCCTTTCCCTGAAGTATCCATGCTTGACCTTACAACTATTGTAGAGCTTTCTAAAGGTCATAATCTCGATGTGAATAATAAGTTGCCTTCACAACAATTGGAGCAACTAACCAAACTACTGCAAACACATGAGAAAGCCTTTGCATGGGATTATGAGAACATGAAAGGATTAAGCCCTACATTATGTATTCACATAATATATATCAATGAAGGAAGCCTACCCCTTCGTCAACCTCAAAGGAGGATTAACCCAACATTAAGGGAGATAGTCAAAACTGAATTACAAAAACTATTAGATGTTGGCTTTATATATCCTATATCTGACAGTAGGTGGGTATCACCTTTGGCTATAGTACCCAAAAAGAGAGGCAAATGGAGGATTTGTGTGGATTATAGAGAGTTAAGCAAAGCTACCAAGAAAGATCACTTTCCACTACCATTTATTGACCAAGTACTTGATACTTTGGCTGGTAAGAAGTACTTTTCCTTTCTTGATGGATATAGTGGATACAATCATATAAGTATTGCTCTAGAGGACCAAGAGAAGACTACATTCACATGTCCATGGGGGACATATGCATATTTAGTTCTACCTTTTGGGTTGTGTAATGCTCCAACAATGTTTCAAAGAGAAGTAATTAGTATTTTTGTTGACATATCACATGACTGTATGGAGATATATATGGATGACTTTACAACATTTGGAGTAACATTTGATGAGGCTTTGAAGAATCTTGAAAAGGTACTAATCAGGTGTAAAGAACATAATTTATCCCTCAATAGTGAGAAATGCTTTATTATGATGCAGGAAGGAGTGGTACTTGGGCATTTCATTTCAGTAGCAGGAATTCAAGTGGACCTAGCTAAAGTAGAGGTAATACTAACACTACCTACCCCTACTAAACAAAAAGATGTAAGATCTTTTATAGGACATGCTGGATACTATAGATGCTTTATTCAAAATTTTAGTCAAATTGCTAGCCCTCTGTATACACTACTGTAGACATGGAAAATTGGCAAAGGCTTAAATCAATAAAAAGGTGCAATCAAGTCATCAAAATAGCACTAAAAATCAATAAATGGAACAAAGGCAATTCAAATCAAAGGAAAATTCAATTAAATGATTAAATAAAGCTTGAAAAGGGGAAAAACACTAAGAAATTGATTAAATTCAATTAATGACATAGTTGTTGAAATGAAAAATCAAAATGAACCTCTTACCCTTCATGGCTAAATTTAATTACTTTAATTAATTAATAAATATGAAATTCTCTCAACAAAGGAAAAAGGAGACAAAATGGACACAAATCACTCACTTTTGTTGAAATGGTCCAGCCTTTTGAAACCATTTAAATGTTTGTCCCCCCATTTAGGGACAAAGCAAAGCCAATTGACCTTACCCAAGCATAACTATGGTTATCTCACTCTACCCCCTACCCTTGGGAAAATCTTATAAATAGAAGGCATTTTGAGGCATTATTCATCCACTCCATATCTTTGAATTGCAGCAAAGCTCTTGCAATTTGCATCCACACCACTCACTTAGCATTTTCATTGATAATTAGCTTAAATTGTTGATCACTTTGTAGATTTCTTATCAAATAGAGCTAGAATTTGATAATTAGATCTAGTTTGCATATCATTCTTAGTTCAATTCTCATAATTAGAGTGTCACTAGTGAGGATTTGCAGCTGAGAGCCTCACTTACTATTTCAATTTAGAGAACCATGAGATATTGATAGATTAATTGTGCATTTGTTAGATTATTTTGCTCTAATTCTTGTTGTTCTTAGTTAATCTTGTAATTTCATGAAGGTGTAAATCATTCACACACAAATGGCGCCCACCGTGGGGCCCTAGGCCTCAAATTTATCATAATTTCCATGTTATTTACAAAATTTAGGTTAGAATTGCATGATTTTGCTCACTGTTTGCAGGTTACAGGAAAGAAATCATGCCTGCCGGTAAAGAAATCATGCCTAAAGCAAAGAGATGTCGCTTGCAGAAATTAAAATGTCGCCTGGAGTCTGAACGATCACGCTTATCACCTATAGAATCACGCTTCTAGAGAAAGAAATCACACCTATGGAAATTAAATTCTCACGTCCCGGACAAGCTGCTGCTGCCTTTGGTCATTAAGATGTCGCCTGGAAAGAATTAAAAGCCGCGGCCGAGGAATAAGTTTATGCCTGGTGTAAAGGGAGTTTACTGCCTTTCGCATTTAATTTCTCGCTTTGAGTATTTTAAATGTCGCTTTCAATTAATTAAATGTCGCTTCTCTAAGTTAGTTTGTCGCTTGAAATAAAGAGTTCACGCATTCGTTTAATTTGATATCGCACTTAATTACTTTAATCTCACTTGAGCCCCTTTTGGTGACGCTCGTGGTTAAAGTAATTACGTCTTTATTAAATTAGATCTCACCTTTAGCATGGAAAATGTCGCCTGATTTAGCATTGATATTGTATCAGAGTAATTACTGTTGTCGCATATATTAAAGATTTCACGCGTTTGCAAAATTTAATATCGCACTTGTCTATTTTAATCTCGCTTGAGCCCCTTTTGGTGACGCTCGTGGTTAAAGTAGTCATGTCTTTGTTAAATTTAATCTCGCATGTAGTCTGGATGATGTCGCCTGACTGTATTTTCTCTATTTTGTCAAAATAAGGACTGTATGCTAACTTCACTGTCATTTTTTTTTGTCTCAGGTACAGGCTCTGTCACAGAAAAGTGCTCAAAAATTATTTTTTTTCTTTTTTGCATGCAAAAAAGAAACAAAAAAGGACGTCCTATTAGAGTATACCTTGCACCTTTTGGATTTAATTTGCAAATATTTGAGTTCAAAATAAATCAAGAGCATAATCAATTTGATCATTTTAAGCTTTTTGATTTTGGTTTCCCCTCACTTTGTATGAATTTGTGTTGACTAACTTGTTGGTGGAGGGAACGTTTTACTAAGGTAAGAGAAGGATTTGGAGAGAAAATGAAAAAAACTACTACTTAAAAATGCGCCTAGCCTTTGCTAGCATCGATTAAGGTATTTTTCTCATCAAGCTTGCACATTCCCTTAGCTTGTGGCATTTTCAAAATTCAAAACATAGTTTAATCATAAAAGGAAAAGAACAAACATTTCAATTCTAAGAACCCCTTTGTCACGGGGTTGAAAAAGAACCAAATTGATTGTGAGTGTTTGGGATAAGGGAAAAGCAATAGGGATATGCTCTTCACTCTTTGAGTGAATCAAATTTCCAAACTTGCTCTACCAAATCCACTTTTCATGCTTTCAAATGAACATGTTTAAAACTTAGTGGGCTCGCCTCCCGAGATTGTCTTAAAAGGGCCGGTGAGAGGGACAGCCCAAAGTGGGATACACTTGCTTTTTCCATGAGAATCCGACCCACTATAAAAAGAAACGCGTGTATCCTTAATGGGGTGCACGACAAAAGGATTTTAGCTCTTTCGAACTTCCTCTAGTAGTCTTAACAGATTGCACAAAATCGTGCTTCGGTGCGTGTGGGAAGCCCCTTAACATACTTGGGGGATGAAAGGCTAAGATCTATTTTGAACAGAAAACTTACTACATAACGGAAAAATAGCAAAAACTACCTAATAGAGCCATTTAAAAGCCAAATTTGTGCTAGGTAGCTTGCTTGGAAGTCTTTCTTGTGATCAAACCCGTGGAAACATTCAAGAATATACACATTAGAGTGATCTAGGGATATGGTGAACTATTGATGTGTGTGTTGAGATTGTCTTCAACTTTTCAAACAAGAAGTTCCAAAGTACTTGATCAAAATACAATTAAATTTTTAAATCTTAAAAATTGATCAAGACTTGTGACATGTTCCAAACCAACCCAATCAGATTGAAATTAAAGAAGGAAGGATTGATCCATAATGAGGAGCCTATTTGAGAAACAAATCAATCCTGTTATGGAGCATAATTATCGAAGTCAAGATCAAGATCTCTATAGGAATCAAAGTGATGAGGTGTCTAAAGATGATGTTTTTGAAGCATCCCAAAGTCCCAGGTTTCTGGAAATAATGGAATTACTTTTGAAGTGGGATAAAGACACATATTTTCTAGCTTTAGCTCAAGCAGGAGCTAAACTTCCTTATAATTATGACACATCAACCTTGAGAAAGAATGAGGAAAACCAAAGAGATACATCATATAAAATGCCATTATTAATATCAAGCTATTCTTTTCAAAGTGATGAGGTGTCTAAAGATGATGTTGTGAGAGCATCCCAAGATCCCGTGTTTATAGAAATAATGGAACGAATTTTGGACTGGGATAAAGAAGCATATTTCCTAACTTTAGCTCAATCTGGAGCTAAGCTTCCACATAATTATGACACATCAACTTTAAGAAAGGATGAAGAAAAGCAAAAAGATACTTTATCTAAAGAGCCATCATTAAGATCAATTTGGCCATTCCTTTATGATGATGGGCCATCCATATCTTCATCCTCCTCACAAAAGGAAGCATTTAAGAGTGATAAACTTATCTTGGATCAAAGGAAATTGCATAATCAACCTATTTGTGATCAAGATAATAAAGAGTATGGAGTGAAAAATACCGCTCTCAAGCAAGATCTAATTCAAAAACCTCCATATAGCAAGAGTAATCCATTCATCCTTTGTCCATCTCCTAACAAGGTTTCTCCCTGGATGACTTGTACACCTTTCATCCTTCATCCATCTCCCGAACCTCTATCTAGCAAAGACCCTCCCATAGCTAGCATTCCTTTCATCTTTTCTTCATCTCCCAAAGCTCCACAATTATCCAAAATTCCTCCATCAAAGAATGAGCCTAATGATGATACTTTTCCCATTGACTATGTCTACCCTCAAGGGCTACCTCTAAAAGAAACCCAAGCTAACTCACATCTTGATGCAGATTGTTTCCATGCTTCAAAGATCTTAGAACCCAAAGCTTCATGTGCCTCAATGCCTATTATACCTATTCAAGAGGATCCTACACCATTCTTCCAAACATCCCCCACACATATCCAAACATCTACCTTGTCCTTAGAAGTGGCTTCATGTCAAGAGGATAATCCAAAGAGAAAAGAGATAAATATTGATAAAGATCAAGATCAAGATTATATACAAACCCCTCCCATATTTGATGAAGGTCCCATATCCCTTAAACCTTGTGATGATCCCGTTGCATCCTTTCATGTCTTTCAAGATGATATCCTTCCATTCCAAGAACAAAGTACCCTTCCAAGTTCCATATTTTCTCCACTTCCCGAGCAAGATCAAGATATGCCTTCCATAACTTCCAATGAGCATATTGAAAATCAAGAGAAAAATACCTTCTCTACATCATTCAAAGATCCTTGTCAAGATCAAAGTATCCCATCATTTCCTTGTCATATTCCTCCATGTTCACCTCAAGAAAACATCATTCTTCCAAATCCCTTGCAAGATAATAAATCCCTTCAAGGTACAGTTGATCCTATCAAATGTGTTCCTATCAAAGCTATTCATGAGCCTATTGGTATAAAGATAAATCCTAAAGATGAGAACGTTGACGATGGAGCTCCTTCCAAAGATATTGATATCCCTTTCACACCTTATATCCCTCCATTCATATACAACCACATACCTCCACTATCCTCCAAATCCATTTTGGGTGCTTATGTCCCAAAACAAAAGTCTTCATTCCTTCCATCCATACTAGGTCCATATATTCCCCCATCAACTGTTCCTATCATCCCTAGCTATCCATTCACTTACCCTACCATGTATCAAGATCAACGAAGACACACATACTTGAAGAATGTCCAAACACCAATCCATATGAACCATCCATATTATTCCTATTCATCCATAATTCCTAAGTCTTTTGGAAGCAATGTTGATGGGCAACATAAAAATCATAACTCCAAGAATCCATATGTGCATAAAAATCACAATGTCCCATCTAATCGACATGTGAATGAAAAGAAAAATGAAATATCCAAAAGGCCACAAAGGTCCACAAAGCAAAAAGAAAAAAATAAAATGTGGGTTCCTAAATCCCTCATTGAAGAAATGCATTCAAAAGCATTCCAAAAGAAAGAAAAATCAAAGAATATGTGGATTCCCAAGTCATTGTTGAAAGACTTGCACACAAAAGAAGAATCAAAATTGACATTCAAGCTTCCAAAGGCTTCCATTCCATCTCCTTCCAAACATCCTTCATCTTCTTACATCCCAAAATCCACTACCTCAAAAAGATCCTTACCTCCATCATCTATTGTTCCTCCATCATTCCACCACTCTTCAAAGTGTGTGTCAAAGTTGATCTTGCCAACATTTCCATCTTCAACATACCTTTTTCTTATCCTCACATTCATTTTCCAATGCATACTTTTTGTACTTCCATCCCTCTTATCAATATCTTTGAGCATCCTAGTCATACCCATGGTTTATTATAGCATATCTTTCAGAGGAGCATTGTCCAAAGATTCTAATGTTGGGAAAATATTGAAAAATACAAAAAAAGAAAAAAATGAAAAAAGAGAAAAAGTGCCTTGGTGAAAACCTAGCAATAGGCACCTTGGTAGAAAAAATAAAAAGAAATAAATCTAGGGTGAAAACCACTTCTTGTGGCGCCTTAGACAAGTACCATGATGAAAACCTGGCAAACAGGTGTCATGCGTAATTCTTCCTTCTTGCACTCTACACTTGGGGGTAAGTTTCATCCATGCCATCTTCCATCTTCCTATCATTTACCTCACTTTCATTCATATTTCCTCTATCACCTTCATCTTGACAAGGTTGAACACATCCATGAGCATTGAGTATCTTAACATCCGTTATCCTTTCCATCAGCTTATGTACTTGCTGCATCCATGTTACCCTATCATGATCTTGCTTATTCCAAATTCACCTTCATTATTCCTTGATAGTCTTTTCATAATCCCAAAACATCCCTTCATAGCCCCCATCACTCCTTTATCTTGATTGTGTTATCTTATCCACATCTTACCCAAATTGACCCTTGGTCTTGATCAAGATGAACTTAAAAAAAAAATTGTTATCAAAAACTTCTTGACATGTCCACTCTTTTGGATCACTCCTTTTCATGGCAGCAGATCGTTATCTTATACACTATCTAGCCCTGCATCATTGGCTTTCATGGCTTATCCAAAAACATGCTTCACATTGCAATATCATTTTTTCCTTAGCTTGGGTACTCTTGAGGAGATAGTCCTATGGGTCACATTCTCATACTTCATCCCTTCATAGCCTTTCCATCTCTAATCCATTAGCTTGCAAATCCATCCTTCGTGTCCTATATCTTGCTAAGACATTGGGGGCAAACCAATGTGATCTTGTTTGAGAGTGGGTAAAAAGGAAAGCATAAAGTGCTTCTAGATGCATCTGGCATGAACATATTTTTTGCAATATTTTGGAAGTTTGTCCAAGTCCAACATTTTTTCTATCCAACTGGGGCATTTGATCTTAATTAGTGGATTTCAACAACATGCATGAATTCACATGAAGCAAGGCATTAACTTCAAAAGGATTCAATAGTACAATTTTCAATCACATCAGAGAGGGAATTATCAGAGTTTCAGAAGAGAGAAGAAGATTTTCGTGAACCTTTGATGGATATCATTGTTCACTAACCAAGAATTCAATTACCACAACTTGATCCATGAGCCTTCATTGACTTTATTATTCAGGATTAAAAATTGACACAATACTTTAAAAAGATCAGAATACTTGGAAATACTTTTTGAAAATCATGAAACAATGCAAAACACTTGAAGCTTTCTTTTGATGATCTTTACTTACATTGATTTTTATCACATCTTTTTAGCTAATCGATGATGTTTCGACTAGATTGGCAATGATGGAGACATGATATTTTTCTTGTCTTTGAGTGACTATCTTGAGGGATATCCAACAACTTATGTGAATTCATCTAACGACGTGGTCACCAAAGAACCATCGAGGACTTTCATGTAGTGTGGAAGGTTGACCTTTGATTGTTTGAGAAAATGGATTGGTATTCATACTCCCATAGTTTGGTCATCCAACTAGTGAGGGTTGTACTAGTTTCCAAAAGGGTGTTACCAAATGCGATAAAAAGTGGTATTCATATCATCATGTCAGTGGGCAGTGGTGATTGTACTTTCTTTCTAGTCCCAAAGTGCTCAATGATGAAAATTTATCCTCAAGGCATTTATTTGCTAAAAGCTAGTGACACTTAGCTGCATTGCATTGCATTATCATGGAAGGTTAATTGCATTATCATGCTAGATTAATTGCATGTGCATTTGTTTGTAGTATTTTTCCAAGGGAAAAGGGGGATCATTCAATTGAAATCTTGATCAATCATAAAATGGGTCATTCAATCAAGAATCAAGGAAAGTCCATAAATCATAAGTGTCCATAATATCAAAGATCCATGAACTTTGTCTAATCAAAGATACAATGTCATCAAAGTGATACATCCAAGTCCTGATCAATAATTGAAATATCATGATATAATATCAACAAACTGAAAGAGCTCCATAATCAATCATCTCAATAACATGTACTCTAGCTGGGTCAAACCGTGACTTAAATCCAAATATCCAAGAAGCTAAGGTCCGTATATATATATCATTTACGGAAATGTGTCTGTTTTGCAAATCAAGGGAATCATATCAGTATTCTATATCAGTGAGTCATCTTACATCAATCAATCCTATCAAAGTATCAAGAAATCACACCCAGTACCATCGTTCGTGTCTCTGTGTCCTGAGAATGAAGCAGCAGTATCAAATCATATCGGTTTTCACACTGATTGATTTATCCCATATGAGTTTTAACTATCCTATGAGATTGACAAATCACATTCATTGGTACCATTATCCTGTTATAATCACTTGTTTCGCTTAACTACAAACAGACCTATCTATCTTGGATATGCAAATTGCAAGTTATGGCATATCATCAATTTTTTTCAGAAATGAAAACATATTGGACCAATCAATAAAAATCTTTCAAATCAAGGAATCAATATGTTTTATTTCTGAGGGGGCATCAGAGTATCAAATTGGCATCACATCAAAAACATTTATCAGTGGGGCATATCATATCAAGTATCATATCATATCAATTTCATATCAGGAGGCAAATCAGTATCAGATCAGTTTACCATATCATATCAAACCTATCAACATATCAGCAATCAGTGAGCCCAGGACCTTTATCAATTAACCCAGGACCCTTATCAGTGAACCCAGGACCTATCATCAAACCAGGACCCATATCAGATCAGTATCATATCAAAGGCATCAGAATCAGATCAGCACCATCATCAGAGGCACATCATCATCATCAAGAAGTACATCAATCAGAACGATCAGAGGAATCAAGGCATATCAGAACCAGGACCTGAAATAGATCATCATACTAAGGAAATCTTTGAATCGGTGTTCTTCGTACATCGACTCAAAGAGGGGCATTTGTAGACATGGAAAATTGGCAAAGGCTTAAATCAATAAAAAGGTGCAATCAAGTCATCAAAATAGCACTAAAAATCAATAAATGGAACAAAGGCAATTCAAATCAAAGGAAAATTCAATTAAATGATTAAATGATTAAATAAAGCTTGAAAAGGGGAAAAACACTAAGAAATTGATTAAATTCAATTAATGACATAGTTGTTGAAATGAAAAATCAAAATGAACCTCTTACCCTTCATGGCTAAATTTAATTACTTTAATTAATTAATAAATATGAAATTCTCTCAACAAAGGAAAAAGGAGACAAAATGGACACAAATCACTCACTTTTGTTGAAATGGTCCAGCCTTTTGAAACCATTTAAATGTTTGTCCCCCCATTTAGGGACAAAGCAAAGCCAATTGACCTTACCCAAGCATAACCATGGTTATCTCACTCTACCCCCTACCCTTGGGAAAATCTTATAAATAGAAGGCATTTTGAGGCATCATTCATCCACTCCATATCTTTGAATTGCAGCAAAGCTCTTGCAATTTGCATCCACACCACTCACTTAGCATTTTCATTGATAATTAGCTTAAATTGTTGATCACTTTGTAGATTTCTTATCAAATAGAGCTAGAATTTGATAATTAGATCTATCTTGCATATCATTCTTAGTTCAATTCTCATAATTAGAGTGTCACTAGTGAGGATTTGCAGCTGAGAGCCTCACTTACTATTTCAATTTAGAGAACCATGAGATATTGATAGATTAATTGTGCATTTGTTAGATTATTTTGCTCTAATTCTTGTTGTTCTTAGTTAATCTTATAATTTCATGAAGGTGTAAATCATTCACACACAACTACTTACCAAAGAAGCTAAATTTAAGTGGACATAAGCATGTGATGAGTCCTTCCTGCAGCTAAAGAAACTCCTAACCACTGCACTAGTCCTCAAAGGACCAGATTGGTCTATTCCATTCCACATCCATATAGATGCATCTAATTATGCTATAGGTGTTCTGCTAGGACAAAAACCTACTAACCTTGAGAATGCAATTTACTATATCAGTAAAAACCTCCATGGCCCTGAATTGAACTACACAGTTACTGAAAAGGAACTCCTAGCTATAGTTTATGCATTGAACAAATTCTGACACTATGTCACAAGCTATCCTATTTTTGTTCACATTGATCACTCTACAATAAAATATTTGATGAAAAAACCTGCTATAACAGGCAGGTTGGCAAGATATCTCTTACTATTGCAGGAATTTGATATAACAATTGTTGATAAGCCAGGGAAGGCTAATGTAGTTGATGACTACTTGTCTAGACTACAAAATGCTGATGAAGACACTACTTAGGTTGAAGATACATTTCCAGATGAGCATCTATTCCATATAGCAATTAAAATCCCATGGTATGTAGACATAGCCAATTATCTAGTAGCAAATAAGATGCCCCCACATTTCTCTCAGAAAGACAAGAAAAAGCTTGCAGAGAAAAGTTTTAAGTTTTCATTAATCTATTTTACACTGGTCCATATCAGATTATGAGAAGATGTGTGAGATAAGATGAAGTGTATGATATACTCCATGCTTGCCATGATGAGCCTTGTGGAGGTCACTTTACAACAAAAAGGAAAGCCATGAAAATCTTAACCACAGGATATTATTGGCCTCAATTACACAAATATGCAGCCAGTTATACAAAAAAATGTGATAATTGTCATAGGATGGGCCGACCAACAAAATCAGATGAGATGCCACTCAATCCACAAGTAGTAATAACACCTTTTGAAAAATGGGGTATTGATCCACCATCAAATGGAAAATCCTACATCTTGGTTTGTACAGACTACCTGACAAAGTGGGTGGAAGTGAAAGCTATGAGGAATGCAAGGGATGAAAAAGTAGCTAAATTTCTATATGAAGAAATATTTACTAGATATGGAGTCCCTAGAGAGCTTGTCACAGATGAAGGAGCACAGTTCACATCAAACCTGATAACAAAGCTAATGAAAGAGTATAGCATAAGGCATCAGAAGTCTAGTCCTTATCATCTGCAAGCCAATGGATAGACAGAGGTGACAAACAGAGAAATAGAAACCATATTAACAAAGACAATACAATTGCATTGCAAGGATTGGAGCAGTCAATTACTAGAATTAGTCTAGGCTTACCGTACCACATGGAAGACAACAACATGGTTCACACCATTTGAATTGATGTATGGGAAAGAAGCAATGTTGCCTATAGAATTTGAACACAAAACATTGTGCACAGCACTTGAGCTAAACATCAATCTTCCTACAACACAAGCAAAACATCTCCTCCATCTTAACCCATTAGATGAAATACGCAAGTCAACATTAGAGAGAATAGAACTAATCCAAAACCAAAGGAAAAGATGGCATGATGCACATATAAAGAATAAAAAATTTCAAGTGGGAGATTGGGCTTTATTATATGATTCCAAATACAAGGAGAACCTAGGGAAGCTGCAAACAAGATGGCTCGGACCCTATGAAATTCAATATGTCTTTGATAATGGAGCAGTTCAGTTGACAACACTTGATCCAGTACAATTTAAGCTGCTAGTCAATGGACACCGCTTGCACCTATATCATAAGCCTCAAACCAAAGAAGAGTTCTTACAATAGTTCAACATGCACAGTTTAACAACCCCTCAGGAAATAGTTCCTACACCAGAAGGTGAAAGCCTTCCTCTTGCAGCATCACCATGACATGCTTTCTTTAAGCATTCATAATAAAACTTCATTTAATGAGGTCTATTTCTCCATTCATGTTTCTCAATTCTTCTCACCAACTCATCTCATTTCTATATCTACCACCCACTCAAATTCCATGTCACCCACAATTTCTCTTTTCAAATGCTTTAAATAAAATGTCACGTCAGCAATCTTATGTGGCCGCCGGAATCAACAATCTCATCAACTCACATTCGTGTATGATAATTCATAGCCAGATACAAATTTCTAACTCTTTACTTATTTTTAGCACACAGGTTTAATTAATTATATTTAGTATTGCATTAAATATATAATATAAGCACTAAGCTAGTTTCCCAACCTCATACCAAATTTAACAAGTGAGGACACTTGTTCAACTTTTGTAGGGGGTAGGGGAAGTGTACTAACTTCTAAGTTTCATTCTTAGACTATCCTTGTCATACCCCTATCAAATCATTATTGTACTAAGGCTGCGTTCCATTAATTTTTAAATGCTTCACACATTTCCCCATACTTTCAAATCCTGATTTCCTGAACTTGACATGACTTCAAAAGGATCATAATTAATCTATGAGGTAACTCACACTTAAGATATTGATGTCTTCTAAAATAAATTCCATTATTATAGTTCGTGTCAAGTGAAACAAAGGTAATGCAAGCAAAAATATCGACATTTTTCAAGAATCGCAATTGCATTTCAAAAGAGGGAATTTGTAGAAGAACTAAAAGTTTAGCAATGGGTTGGAGAGCTGAGAAGTTAGAAATTGGGCATTATTAAGATGGGCTGACATTTATAGAGACATGAACCAGTCGTTCATGGTATTTTGCTGGCGGATGTGGAGGTAGTCCGTAGGTTCAATGCATGTGGTTGGCTTGGTTATTTTCTGTAGCTGACAGAGTTTAATGAGGAGGTTGCTACGAAATTCATGGGTACATTTGAAGAAGGGCAAGCAATAGTATGGGGATTGATAGTTGTGGCCACTAAAGAGATAATTGTGAAAGTTATAGGATTACCAATTGTGGGTGAACATTATCCAAATGAGCATGACACTAGGTCATCTCGTGCTCAGTTTTCTAGGCTGGGTGATCCTCTGCTTGAAATTACTAAGCAGGGGTGTAGCAGATTGTCCCTTCCTCAACCATTTCCAGAACTGGCTACGCACATCATCGAGTATTTAACTTGTGAGGGGAGATTTTCAAACCTACATGCTCACCATTTTAAGTTGCTTAGTTGTATCAAGCATAATCTTCAAGTTAATATTCTCAATTTTCTTTATAATATGCTAAGTATTGGTGCTAAGGAAACTCAAAGAGGCATTGAAAACTCAATTAGTCACCATGCCCTAATCAAGATTTTAGTAGAAAAATCTCTTAGGGATGTTTCCCCAATGTCATGGGCAGAATTTGTCCAAACTAAAACTTTGCAATCTCAAGAAAATCCTATGGCCCAACCTCTAGATGATGTAGTAGAATCTTCCCACCCTACTGAAGAAGTAGTTGTGAAAGAAAAAGAACCAGAATTGCCGCTAGAAAACCAACCCCCTGAACCTACTCCAGAGAGTAGTGTACCCACTTCTTCCTCAAAAAAAGGAAAGCATAAAGTTAGGAAAGAAATCCCTAACTTAGAAGGAGAATCAAACCTTGCAATCCAAATTAATAAAAGGAAATGGTCAAGTCCTGCAGCATCTATTCATGTAGCACATAAAGAAAAAAGGTCTCGCCAGCCTAAAACTACAGTGGTTGAAGAGGCAGCTATGCGTAGAATGAAAGGACAAGTAACCCCACCTTCTCCTCAAAAACTAGATGTTCCATCCCCAACTCTGACTAAAGAGCCCTTTATTGAAGTTATTCCCGATAACTCTCCTTCCCAAGCAGAATCCCAACACATGGAGGAAACTCCTAATGAGCAAGAACCTAGCAGTAGCATGCCTCAGAATGATGAAGGAGTGCCTACGCCAAACCCTAAAGTAATACAAGGAAACACTCCTGAGAATGTTCAGTCTCCTTCCCAACATCCTTTGTATTCTAATATGTCCATTATACCTTACCAATCATCATGGTTCACTAATTTTGTCCAGCAAACTGTTAAGGAGAAGAAAGAGAAAGCCCAAATGCAAGAATTCCATCCATCAACTATTCAGTCTATCCTCTTTCATCTGTATAACCATTTCACCTTTCAGAAAACATGGTGGAAGAAGGAAAGGACTCAAATGTAGAGGGATATGTTTGAGAAAGATGAGGAAATTGAATCCCTCAAAGAGCAGTTAAAGAAACAGAAAGAGCAAATGAACAAGGCCTTGAAACTAGCTGACCAAGTGATCGCTTGTAGGCCACCACCTAGAATATATGCTATTTTCTTAAAGGAGAAATTTATTTTGTTCCAACTTATGATAACAATGAAGGACATTGATTGTGAACTCAAAATGGCCCAAGAATTCTACAGTTTGTATCAGACTTTGCCAACATGGTAGAAAAATATGTTATGTGAGCTTTATTTGCACAATTTTTTTATCCCCTGCTCTATATAGGGGACATTCACCTAAGGGCCTTAATGTCTTGGATGCATAATGAGACCAATTATGATAGACAGTTGAACACCTATAGGGAACTGGAGAAATCTGAGCCTCTTCCATTAAGGGTTGAGTCACATAAGCCAGATGTTCTTCTAAGGGATTGGCTCAATTTGACATATGGGAGACAAAAGCCAGAAATTAGAGAGAAAGTGTTTGCATTAAGGGATAAAGCTTATAGAGACTACCAGAAACTGCCTAGTTTTATACCCTAAAGATCTCTTTGAGGGGTTAGAAGTAGGTGGAATAGGTTGCCAGAAGCTTTTAGAAAAGTAGAGCCACGTAGCCCCATTAATTATGAAGTAGCTATCAACAGAGTGGCTAATTACATGAAGTTAGGATGATAGCCCAGGAGGGAACTATGGATGCCCTTATCCTCTCAGCCACCTACACTCTTTTGGCCTTTATATGATATCAATACTTCTAGATTGGATCCATTGGTTGAGGAACATCAAGGAAATCACTTGGAGCGCACAAGGGGGTTCTACTACACTTTCAAAAGCAAAAAGAAGGGAAAGACTACTGTTGGAGATTTCAGGACAATTGCAAAGAGATACAATTCTTGAGGACAAGCATTTTGATAGTAGGGGGCAGATGATGAGTCTAATTATTGACTCAATTTTGTTATGATCTTTTATGTTTTGTTGATACTCTGACAAACATTTCCAAGACATTTTATTACTTATACTTATGTGAACCTATGCCAAGTATAGTTAAAGCCACATGATCTAAGGGTAGCCTGAATGATATGTTTTGATTGCTATTATAAATATAATGCAGTATTTCATATAATTATTTCAAGTTGTGTTCTAATATCTAAGTAGGAGTTGAAAATGTTGACTTGCATATGTACTGAATGTTACTAACCTTTCAGGTAGATACAGAGTGGTATGAAGAGTGGCGCATCTGCATTGAAGAAGGAAGTTAGATGACCAACCATAGCGAGAGAATTCAGCATGATTCCAATGGATATGTTGAGCTTTGAAGGAGTTGTTGTTCTAGAAATATAGGGAATTAGTCTTGCTACATTTCCTTAGAATTGTTATTCTGTTGATAGCAGTAATTATATCATGTTATGGTTGTTTTATCTCCTTCATATGTGGTGAGACTTAATGAGACTTTTCTGTTATGTTTTCCATAAGCATCGATCCTTGATATAAATGGATTTTGACTAATTTAGTAGGTAATGAAGAAAGATAGAATTATGTACTCAGTATAGTGAAAGTTTCTCAATTTTTATTCTTCATGAGTTATTCAGTTGTGATGTAACCAGTTAAGAAGAATTTAATGGAAGAGTAATTTTGGATTATTTCTTGTGTTGAGTAGTTAGCAAAAGCCAACAAAGGGGGCCCACTTGGGAGGTGGATTAGATTAAGTAAGAATAGATTTTCTTTATGTACTTTTCCTATTTTCAAATAGAGCTACTATTTACTCCTGCAACATTATATATGTGGTTGTTCCTATAGCATTTGCAGAAATGAGTATAGTGAATGTTTTGAGTTGTTAGACATGCTTAGATTTATTTCATATGTTTTCTGTAGTAATTTCAATCAATATTCAAGTGTGTTTACCTTCCTCCAGCAATAGCATAGATTCCTTTCATGCATTTTGTCTTTCTGCAGCATAAGTGTTTTGACTCCTAAAGGAACTTAGTGCATAAACTGTGTTGTCCCATTTCAAGTCTGCGTCCTTGGGTTGACAATCTAAATGCATTTCATGATGGGGATAGGTAATCCATAGCATAGACATATTACCCTTGAGAGAGAGACAATGGCATGATTATCTCTACCTATTGTGAGACTGTTCAAGCTTACTGACCTATGAAATTACCAATAGTTTTCCTAATTAACTCCATTAATTTACTCAAACCATGGTTATTCATACATGAATCTAGAAGCATGGTTGGTTCACTAATAAATCTATATGGTATTTATTTAAGATATGTAATGAGTGTTTAATCAAAAAAGAGGGGGAGGGGGTTATATGTTTAATTCCATATCCTAAACAGATTAACATATTGGTTCATTGTTGAATTAACTCTGCTTCTAGGCTAATGTGTTAATAATCAAAAAATGGGTTGAATCTCCCTAGTAGTATTTTCTCTGTTGTAGGGAATGGGAAGCACAAACCATGGTTAGAAGGCTAAAATCACTACTATATTTGCATAAATAAATGTATATGCACTAAATGTATAGTTGTGGCTAACAACACATCTTGGAATACATACAGTCATTTGTGGATAGATAGAATGATTATATCATCTACTTACTATATGGTTAAAAAATCATATTTTATTGCATTCTGGATGTGAGAAGATTTATTTTTACTATTCTAATATTTATAACTTCAATGATTCGTATAAATGTGGTAGTTATCATTTACCTGAACTTAAAAATGAGAAAAAACCATGCATTTATAATCACTACTATAAATATCATAATTTAATGGCGAATGAAACCAACTAACATTCACAGGTTGTCTTTTATCTTCACATGCGAGTATCTCTCTCTCCATACTTTGTCATTATGACTCTTTGCCTCAAGATCTACCTAGAAGGTTTTCTCATCATTAACCATGAGTTTCCCGCCTCTTCTAGCTAGCCACATCCAAAAAACTCTAGATCACTCCTAGGTTTATAAAAAAAGACCTAGTCCCTTGAGTTCCTCTCCACGCATCATGTAAACTAATATTAATATTTTCAATGCTATATTATCAAGGGAAATGTCCTACCATGGTCGAGTCACACCGAAAAGATGGAATATAATATTAAAATCAAAGGATGATCTAGTGAGTAAGGGTGACATTAAAGGATTGGGTGATAGACATTTTAACTATGATTACACAGTTTGAACCAATGGTGATATCATAGGTACTTTCATTGCTTGTTTGATAGTTGTAGGGATTAAAGAAGAAACAATTATCTGGTTATGCAAGGAAATCCTTGTTAACAGTTGTCCTAAAGGTCTGGAAAAATCAGTTAAAAGCATTGATGATAGGAACCTCATTCCATGGACAGAAGTATAAATAAATTAGTTGAGATGGATGTAGTAGACCATAGGCCTATCCTCCTCATAAAGGATCAAATTGTCTTTAATCTTCATTGGATGGAGATGGAAAGGATCTAATCCTTCCTAACTGATTGGTTGAATCCATCTTCCTCTAAGGATACTGAATGACTCTTTACTATTATTATGCTGAAAGATATAAAGTCCCTATCACATTCAAAAAATTGAATCTGTAAGGACTTCAAATCAAGCTAAGAAACTCCTTTAAGAGGAGGAGCTCCAGGAGGAGTAACAAAAGTCCATGAGCCAAATCTTCATGTCCAACTCTAAGGATAGCTCTAAGGAGGAGTTAGTACTGATAAGGTGTATTTAAGCCACATAGTGACAATAGTTTAGTTATGTATAGTAATAGAAAACATTTCTCTAGTATAATGGTCTAGTTTATAAATAATGTAAATATACGAATAATAGGTGTTTAGATCTGGTCTAAGTGAGATATTGGGTAGCTCTATAGTTTAGTCCCCTAATCTCACTTTATTGTTGAATGGTTTAGGGGTCTACGAGCTTTTCTATGTTTATATATGTCACAGTGAACTCTCCAGCATAGCACAAAGACAACCCCAGACAATTAGACTTCAGGTTTGGTTTTTCCTTGAATGTCTTAGATACTAAAGTTATTATTAAAACCCATCTATTATAACTGGTTTTATGTTGTACTTATTTATCTCAAAAAATAACATTATTGTGATAAGGATTTTGAAAATTTGTAGGTAATTCCTCTAGAAATCATAGGTAGTGTGCATTGGCCAATTTTCCAAATGGTAAGGTCTATGGATGTTTGAATTTTAAAAGAAATCATGTTAGACTAGTATTTTAAATTCTATCTTGAATGTTAATAACTTAACCGAGCAATTAGTGTTTGATTTACTATTAACTAACAAGTATTATGGGTCTCTAGCTTGGGTTAGTGTTAGGTTAGAGCTCTCTAAGTTTTAGGAATATTGATATGAATTGTATACAAGGTATATTTGATACAATTTTTAGTATTTTGTAGCTTTGATAATCTCTTATCTGGGCATAAATTGTGAAGAGATGACCAGATAACAGATTATTAAGCTAAAAATTGATGAATTTTCTCCAAATCTATTTTGTATACATATAATCATTGGGGTCCAAGAGACAGGTGCTCTTGCAAGGACTTATTATGAATTTTGACTTAAGTAACAATATTATTTTGAAGAAGAAAGTAGACTGTTATTTTTTGCAGGTATAATATTCATGGAAATAGGTAAAGTCTATACATTCTATAGATTTGAATATGAATACCATATTTTTATTTTTATTTTTATGATTATTGATATATTTATATACAAGGTATAATTGTTACACTTCTCAGTATTTTGCAGATTTGATAATCTCTTATTTAGGCATAAAAGGGGAAGAGATGACTAATTAAGAGGTTATTAAGCTTCAAAAGGACAAATTTTGTCTTAAATCTATATTGTATACAATAAAACATACTTATACCTTAACTTGGGTTTTAAAGAACAAGAGTTCTTATAGGGACTTCTCAATTCAAAATTGTATGTAATTTTACTTAACAAGTTAATATAGTGCAGTGGAAGTAAATTGCATATGCAGGTACAAAAATTCATTCATAGATTGGACCAAAGATTTAGATGTCAACAATATAAATCCTACAAAGTTTGTGCTCACTTTGAAATATGTAAAGATTACAAATTTAAAATTTTTCTCTATGTAAACAATGGCGTGCCCTTGTCATTCAATGTAAAATGAGAAATTCCTCATAAAATTTTATGTAATAATGTGTTTGACGAAAGTCCTTGACAGTAACAAAGGTTTTTCTTGCCTCCATTCTTTTCCTCTGGTGCCCACACTGAATGGAGGAAACATTGTAAAAATTATTTTAATTAATAAAAGGCTTGGCCATTTACTTACCAAAAAAAAAGAATAATAATGATATATAATTTAATATTATTTGATGAGATTTTAATATTGATGCATTTATTATTGGATTTTTTGGTTGTTGTGTTTGATTGTTAGTATGGGTAGCATTAAGTTGGCTTTTAGGAATTGTTATCAGAGGCTTGGGGTTTTACCTTTTTACTATGGCATAGATATTTATAATTTTTGAAATGTGATAATGGTTGCGATCTTTTTACCCAACCTTTGTTTATTTTAATCTCATTAGTTTGCAAACTATTTTAGAGAGTGTGTTTTTATGACACTATGGTTTGAGGACCAGTGTGTGTTCCTATTGGCATCTATGGAACTAATATTTGATCATTATACTTCTATGAGATTTATTTGAGACTTTTTTGAGACTTATGAGCTTAGGGTAGGTTATCTAGGTGTTAGAGGGGAAATGGCTTGCTTTGGAGGCACCAAAGCCTGGAAGTGTCAGCCTAGGTATCC
Organism: Chamaecyparis obtusa; assembly: GCA_027943335.1. Lineage (NCBI taxonomy): Eukaryota > Viridiplantae > Streptophyta > Pinopsida > Cupressales > Cupressaceae > Chamaecyparis > Chamaecyparis obtusa. Next base: position 415,620 of record BSBK01003065.1, on the reverse strand, counting down.
TTTTCAAGTTACTTAATAAAGTGATAACTTAAATACATTGAGAGTTTTAAAATGTATTAATAAGATGTCTCTGTTCGTCACCCATACCTTGAGCACTAGTATAGGCTTGGATGGTTTGTTAGTAGATGTTATCCGCCTGCATGGATTGGATGAGAAATTGTTGGTATCCTTATCTGTATGAGAGGTTATTGATACCACATAGAGTCACATGTCTAGAGAGAGTGTCAGGATAGCTCTAGAGTTGACTCCTATGATGAAACTTCCCTTTATGCATCTTAGATTTCCTACATCTGGTGGTTGCCTCTATGATTAATATGTTTTCCTTTGTATTTTGAGTTGTACCTCTTGAGATAGAGAGCCTTTAGGATCATTTTCTTAGGTGTTTTATTGTGATTGGATTTTGGTGTTTGTTATCTGAGTGGAATCTATTGTTATCTCCTCAGTGCGGTGGGAGTGGACCTTTGGTTCCACAAGGTCAGGTGGTAGTGATTCTCTTACCATTTGAGTTTTTGATGTTTGTGATGGTGTTGAATGATCCTTGTTGTTGTTACCTTCTTTTTATTCTTGTTGGAGACTTACTCTTATATTTCATATATTGTACTTGTATTATGTATCTTGGTTTATTATTACATACCTTGTGACTTGTACAGTGAATGCTTTTTATTATGTTTACCTTGTAGTATCAATTGTATCTATGTTTTCATTTATGAGATGATGTACTTTTTATTCCTTTGCATTATATGGAGATTGTATATTGTTTTTTGTATTTAGCACATTAATTAACTTACATAATTCTACATCATGGAACCCTTGGGATTTATAATCTGTAAATGAGTTACATTTTTCAGTATGTATTGTCTCATGTTATATTGCTTTCACAATGTTTTTCATTATTTTTTTTAAACTTTTAAGAAAAAGATTATTCTATAAACTTAGTAACATGTTTTAGGTTAATCTCTCCTAGGTTCCTTGGCAGAGCATTACATGGGACATGTTCCTACAAAATGTGCATCTTTGAAAAAGAGAAATGATCTACCCCTTTGCATTGCTTCCCTTTTTTTATTATTTACCAATTTGGTTGTTAAAGTCCTTGTCACTCCTACTTTTGTGTTAAATACTTCACATGGTAGAAAGTCTACTCCTAACTCCCTTTATAGGCTATAGTATGAGAACTTAGTGTCTATGTGACCTAAATCACAACTTGACTCTTCAGAGTTTGGGTAGGATTAAATTGGGGAAACAAAAATTCCCCTTGCTAAAATAGTGAAGAAGACCTTTTTACATATTAAAGAAATACATACCAAGGACACTACTTAGGTTAATAAAGAGGAGGAGGTTAATGATGCATGTAACACTAACCCCATAAGGTCAAAAAAACTTTTATTCCACCCAATGGATAAGGGTAAGAGGGTGGTCAATGTTGATTCTACTATTGAGGAGAATTCAGATTCTAATGATGAGTATGAGGATAATAGGGAGGAGAGGGAGAGTTTGGTTAATACCACAAATAGCTACTCTAAAGACACCAATTTGTAGGATTTGTAGAAACCAAAAATTATTCTAACAATTACCCTTATCCAAGCCAATTAAATAGATATTTATTATTTATTTAATAATTATCCTTATTCTACCTTTAATTAAATAAATTCACATTTATTTAATTGTAGCCCTCTTTATCCCCTATCCTTGATTAAATAAATTTACATTTATTTAATTTTATCCTATCCCTAAAGTTTAATTAATTCCAAAATTAATTAAACTAACCTAACCTAGTTCCCCTCATCTCTATCCTCCATTTAATTAAGTAAATGACCTAGTTTACTCAATTAACCCCCTTTTATCCCACTTGAAATTAAATATTGTATTTAATTCTATTTGAGCACATGGCTCCTAACTTTAACCCTCACCTAACCTTACTTCTCTAACCTAACCCATCCTTCTAACCCAAGTCAACCCACTTTTCCACTAATTAATCTTGTAAGAATTTTGATATCACTTTGATACCAAAAGAATTTGCCTACGACAAATAATAAAAGCCAAGATCTAGAAGCTCAAGAGATAGCACAAGAGAGACAAAATATGATATGATCAAATGATCAAATAATGAATAATAGATACAATGAATTGATTGAATTGATTATACAATGTAGGAGTGCCTAGATATATAGGCAATGCAATGATATCTAGAAGATATGCAAGTGATAAGATCACAACTAGACATGGTGGAATCACATGTCCACCAGAGGTGGATCATCCTCCATTGTACATGAAAGTATGTGCAACATGTGCAATAATGAGAGGATGATAATGTGATAAGATCACTAAAGGTGGATCTCACACACAAAGAGGTATGAGAAGACAACTATGACCACCTAAAGTGGAGATTCTCCTAACCATGTGCTAAAATGAAATGCAAACTCCTAGGTGTCACAATGACAACTAATATGCAAATGCATTATCCTAAGTAAACTTAAGTAAAGTGTAATTAGTAAATACTTAATTACACCAACACCCCCCCTTAAGTGCAATTTAGGGGAATGCACTTAAGCTCACAATGCAAGATGGGTCCCGACTATTATGCCATGTTAGGTACCCATGTACAATAAGAACAATGCAATCTCTCATAAAGTAGAGAAAGAGGGAAAACCTCATGGGAAAAACCCTCCCCCAAAAAGAGAGATGAATACAAGATGCATGCATGGATGGAGTAATCAAGACCCCCCTATTATGACATACATCATGCATATACAATAAAAAAATCCCCCCAAAGGAAGGAAACAAGGAGACATGATATCCCCCCCATAATGAGTAATCTCCTCCAAGGATGGTAAGTGCTTGAAGACAAAACATAGTCCAATGCCTACAAACAACATTTCTCCCCTTAGGAAGAAGATACACCAAGTATAGATGTAAGAAGGCTTCCCATTGTGGATAGGAAGTAGGAAGGGGAATCCAAATGAAGTATGATGTCTCTGAAGTATGCCCAAGTGTCACCATGTCCTTGGTTGATGAAGATGCTATGAACCAATCAGGAATAAGCTCAATAGAAGAAGGTGACATACAAGGAACCAATGATAATTGATCCATGTAAGAATTTGGATCAAACTCCAAAGACAAAGATGCCTCCTCAAATGAAGTAGGAAGAGAAGCAAGAAAGCCCCCCCTTAATGTAGAATGTACACCCATGAAGATGCACCTGGATCAATGTAGAAACTACACCAAGAAAACTAAATAATATTCCTCCCCTTAGGAAGAGACAAGTCCATAGGTGTATCAATGAATCCTCACCAATCTATAGGAAGAATCCTCAAAATGTATGATGTCTCAGGAAACTAAATAGGAGTCTCCAACACATGAGTATGATCAACCTTAACCATGCAATGTGACATCTCAAGTGAAGTTTGAGACTCATGAAAACCAATCTCCAAAGAGTCAAATGTCTTCTCTGAAGTTAAAGAGACCTCTTGCAACTGCTGTATCAAAGTATCCACAATCAGGTCACCCTTGAAAGAATGATCAAGTAGAGAATGAATATGAGGGTCAGCATGCTCCCTCACAACAACTAAAGAAGGATCATCCTCAACAAAGAGAAGATGAATGTCATCAATGAAGTCTCCCAAATCTGAAATGTAGGACTCCACAAACAAACCTACAATGCCTGTCAAGTAGTCATCCCATGGAACTATAACTAGAAGAAAAAGAATATCTTGCTGCACTGAATCATGAGAGTGAGTGGCTATAGGAAGACATGCATCATCAAGAGATGTGATCTCAGAAGGAAGAGAAGGAGCTGCAACTGGAGGTTCTAGACGTTTTGGAAGTGGAGGAATATGTGGATCTCCATACATTTCCCAAAGAACAGTCCAAAGATCAGGAACTTTTTCTATCTCATCATCATAGTCATCAAGGGACTCCATAACATCCATATCCATATTCAAATAGATAATCTTCATAACTTCTAAGTAAGAGTCAAGATTGAAAGAAGGACTTTCAGGTCTATACTCATACAAATAGGACAATAGGTTATGCTCACTAAGATGAGCAAGAACTAATTCACTCCATTGCTTATAGTTCCTTCTTGTCAAATTAATTAAACCTTCCATGATGTGCTTCTCACATGAAACAATGAGACCAAAAAATCAATGTACCCCCCAAAATGTAATGAACCAAAGAACCCCCCCAAAATAGATGATTTTGGCACTTTATATATAGTGCGTGTACAATTGCCACTTGCCAAAATGAATCAAAGTGGACTTTTTATTTTGATGATTACAACAGAAAATATGAAGCTATGGTAGACTCAAACAAATAAGACACAAGATCTCTCAAGGATCTAACAAATTACAAGTGCCAAAAATAGGCCAAAATAGACCAAATTCTGAAAGTACTATGTCTACTCAAAATTTTTCCAAACTGATACTAGATCTGGAAAGTAGACAAAAAATCATGAACTTTAAAAAAAAATAGCACTTGAAAATGTGTCCATATGAGCCCGAACGAAGCCTCTAAAGTTGTAAAAATTAGAATTTGCAATTTTTAGAAAATATCAGAAACAAAGATCAAAAATAACCTGCACCATTGTGTAGATTGTGAAATTCTACCCCAAAACAAAAAAAATTTCTCTGAAAAAGGAGTCCGGGTGACTGAGATATCGCTGTTTGAAAATCGCCTCTGAAATTATTTTTTCTAAATCGCCACTGCCGAACCTTGAAAATTCAAATGGCTCTGGATTTTGCTTCAAATATCTGATTCGGATGAAATAAAATTTGATTTAGGGGTTTTTGGACCTTCTCAATGTGATGTCATCTTCTGATTTGCACCAGCAAGCTCCAATTTTGACCTGCAATAAAATTCTCTCAAAATAGGCTATACAATGAAACTCTTATGGCTCTGATACCATGTAAAAATTTTGATATCATTTTGATACCAAAAGAATTTGCCTAAGGCAAAGAATAAAAGTCAAGATCTAGAAGCTCAATAGATAGCACAAGAGAGACAAAATATGATATGATCAAATGATCAAATAATGAATAATAGATACAATAAATTGATTGAATTGATTATACAATGTAGGAGTGCCTAGATATATAGGCAATGCAATGATATCTAGAAGATATGCAAGTGATAAGATCACAACTAGACATGGTGGAATCACATGTCCACCAGAGGTGGATCATCCTCCATTGTACATGAAAGTATGTGCAACATGTGCAACAATGAGAGGATGATAATGTGATAAGATCACTAAAGGTGGATCTCACACACAAAGAGGTATGAGAAGACAACTATGACCACCTAAAGTGGAGATTCTCTTAACCATGTGCTAAAATGAAATGCAAACTCCTAGGTGTCACAATGACAACTAATATGCAAATGCATTATCCTAAGTAAACTTAAGTAAAGTGTAATTAGTAAATACTTAATTACACCAACACCCCCCCTTAAGTGCAATTCATTATCTTAAGTAAACTTAAGTAAAGTGTAATTAGTAAATATTTAATTACACCAACAAATCTTAATTTTCCACCTAATCTCATCCTAATCATTTGCACAACCTTAATCTAAGGATTAAGAAATCCTAACCCAAACCCAAGTCACATGTGACTCTTTCACACTTGTCATAGGCATGTCATTTTCTAAAGTTGCTCACACATATGTGAGAAACCTTGGTTCTCTTATCCTCTTCCATCTTTTGACCCATGTCATTGAAGTATCATTTTCCAAAGTTGCTCACACATGTGTGAGAAACCTTGGTTCTCTCATCCTCTTCCATCTTTTGACCCATCTCATTGACATGTCATTTTCCAAAGTTTCTCACACATGTGTGAGCAACCTTCAACATCTCACCCTCTTACACATTGTCATTGAGTACATGTCACTTTCAAAAGTTTCTTACACATGTGTGAGCATATTTCCCCCTTTTAATGGTCAAAACCCTAATCCACTTGGCTTCCACTTGACCTCCACTTGGCATCCACCTCATCAATCCTATGCAATCTTGACCACTCATCCAACTATCAATCTAAATTGTTTATTTCCTAAAAAATCCTATAAATTGAGAGTTCCTCTCCTTATTCCATAAGCTTCTTTCACACATTGTTATGTTGTAGGATTATGAGCAACCACATTCCATCAACAACATTATCACACTTTGTGATTCTGAGGTTTGCATTTGTTTGTTGTGTTGAATAGTTAAGCTTTATTTCTCATTGTTTCAACACATTTACATGTTTTCCATATCTATTTGAGGTTTGCATAGATATGTAGGAATAGGCTTAGTTGCTTAATTTTATTCTTTAAGTTACATTCATGCAATACATTTCTAGCACATTTGATGGGACCCACTTCATGGGTCAAACTATCCTCCTAATGTGTTTTGAAAGTGTTTCATGAGTTTTTAAGCTTGAGGTTGAATGCTTACATTTGGTGGTCAAGCTTGGTAGAAAGCTCATAAATCATAAAAAAGCCTCACCATTGTGTTTGGGACATCTAATAGAGGATTTTTCATATATCACTCTCCATATTTTGCTTATTTTGGTTATTTGCAAGTGGTATAAAATACACATTGTATATATGTTTTGAAAATGTTGCAATTTTAAGTTTATAGTTTACAAAACAAAACAAAACAAAAAAAGGAATGCATATATGCTTCTATGTTCTCCTTTTTAGGTCTTTAATCTAAAAAATAATTAACATCTCTCTTTGCATTTCATTTTTCTTATATACATATTCTTTTTTTAATATATATTTAAAATATATATACACTTTTAAAAAAAAAAATATCAATATACATTATTTATATATATTATTAATATATATAAAGATATATAACTTTATATATATAAATATATATTTAACAAAACATATAAATTAAAGAAAAACTACAGCTCGCGGTTGTTCACAGTCCCTAGACTATATTAACAGCTCATGGATGTGATAGCAGTCCATGGGACTGTTCACAGCCTATGGCTGTGAAAATAGTCCACAGGACTGTGATATAAATGGTTTAAGAAAAAACAACCAAAAATAAATTTAAAAATAAATAAAAAAACAAAAACATTAAAATAAATAAAACAAAAAAATCTTTACAATTGTTTTTTTAATACCTAAAACAAAAAAAATCCTGTCGAAAACTTTATTTTTAAAGTTTGAAATTTAAAAGAAAGTTTTTAATCATGGCTTTTTGTTTTTAAAGATTACTTTTCCATTATTTTATAATTTTTATATTATTTTCTTTGAATGAGTTCATAACTATCTATTTTTTAAATTTTGCAATCATTTAGCCCTTGGTCATATGGGTGACCAAGGGCTCTGCTAAACTTTTAGCCCCTAGTTTCTAGCTTGTGGTCACATGGAGCCTAGGGGATGACTATAAGGGGCTAAATTTAGCCCCTTCCTCTTTGCAAACACATAAAGGAGCTATTTCACGAAAACATTCATAACTTTTGCATAGGAGCTCCGATTTTGACGATTTAAAAAGTGCCAAAATTTTGGTTATGAGCTCTATCCAAATCTATAATATTTGTTATCATATTCCTCATATAAAATAAGGTGTACTCATTCAAATTCAGCCCTTTGTTTTAATTTCAAACACTCATAATATGGGTATAAAAAATTGTATCTCGGCAAAAAAAAATTAAATTCATCATAAAAATGCAAGGAATCTAATTTTGTAATTATTTTTAGCCTTAGACATTCTGTTTGAAGTGTTTTCCACACATTTTTAAATTTGGGCTTAAAATCTACCTATACATTTGGATTTGGATTGAAAAAGAACTAGTGTCTTTTAAACCCCAACGCCACGTATGTATTCTCTCCTCTTGCACCTTCGGGTGACCTTGAGTGCACAAGAAATATGTGGTCTTGTTTTCTTTTTTAGGAGGCCTTCTTGGGGGTTTGATCACCTCAAGGGACAACCTCAACTCTCATGTTTTGTTAGAGTATAAATAGTAGGAGGCAAATCCGAAGACACCTCTATTAGAAGTAGAATATTGTCACTCTTGTCTAAGCCTCAAAGAAATGTATACCTTTGGAAAGAGAAGGTGGAGATTCAGGTTACCATCTCCCCCTGGCTGCGTGGCATTATTATCTTTCATCTATGGATTTGGGCCTCACGTACCTTGCATATATCAAGGACATCCCTTAGTTGAGCTTGTAAATCCTAGTTGAAGCCTCAATAGGATTTTTAGTGTGTTTCATGTGGTTGAATATTTAAAACCCTCCCCATTTGCAGCCAAAAGAGGACACACCATCCAAATTTAAGTGTTAAAAATTTTGTTTGTATATAATGTCATTGTACTCTTGCATCTTTAAATCCAAAAATCCAAAAAAAATCATAATATTCAAAAATTCAAAAAAGCATAAACTTTAAAAAATCCAAAAACATCAAAAACTTCAAAATCCAAAAAAATATTAAGTTTGAAAACTCAAAAACATTACAAAACTCAAAAACTCAAAAAAATAAAAACATTTCAAAAACAACAAAAACAAGTCTTGTTTTAAGTCCACTTAGTCAAGATTTCCACATCACTTCTTCCATCTATCAATTTCATCACCTTCTTCATACTTCTTATCCTAATCACATTCTTAATCATTCCAAATCATTCCTACAATTGTAATCTCCCCTAATCATCCTATTTATTCCTCTATTCTAATCATCCTAGTCATCATTTCCTAATCATCCATAACATCCTTAGTCATCTTCTTAATCCAATTCAATCATCCAAATCATTCTTCCACATCCTTAATCATTCCTCCATATCCTAATAATCCTTTCTCTTCATCTCTTAATCATCTTAAGTATCTTCCTTCTTAATCATTCCCATCATCCTAATCACTTATTCTAAGTCCTTCCTATTCTATTCTAATCATCCTAATCATTTGTTCCAAGTCATTCATATTCTTCTTAATCATCCTAATCACTTCTTCTAAATCCTTCTAATCACTTCTTCTAAGTCATCTTTATCATTCTTCTTAATCATTCTAATCATTCTTCTAATCTTAATCAAACCTAATCCAAATTATTTCATACTCTTCCTAATCATTCAATCAAGGTCTTAGTATTCATCCTAATCATCCTTCATAATCCAAATCAACATCTACTTCTTAATCTAATCTCATCATTCATCTTCCTTCCAATCTATCACATCATTATATTTCTAATCCAACCCACTTGTCAACTTCATTCCAATCAAATCCTAATTCAATCCATTTATCCCCTGCATTTAAATCAATCACCGATTGTCTTCCAATATCCCTTATTTATCTTCTAAATTTCTTTCATTCTTAATTCCAATCAATATCCACATCATCTTCTAATTCAACTTTTCATAAAATCTTCCACATTTGGCTCAAGAGTACCATCATAATCTTTGGACTTTAATCATCATCTAAATCAAATCAATCCAATCAAACTTGAGGCCCTTCCCTCACATCCCAAAATCCAATCAATTGAATCCTTGAGGCCCTGCCCTTATAATCAATTAAATCTATAATCCAATCAATCAAATCCTTGAGGCCTTTCCCTCTTAATCAATCCAAATTCAAATCCAAATCAAATCAAATTAATCGAATCCTTGAGGTCCTACCCTCATACTTAATCAAATCCATCAATCAAATCAAATCAAATCCTTGAGGCCCTCCCTCTTAAATCAAAACAAAGTCCAAACTTTCTCCTAGTCCTAAGTTCATATTGCATCCATCCTCAAATGTTTCACTTCATCCGTTCTTAATTCAAATATTCATCCATATCATCTTCAAATATGAATCCAAAACTCCTCATCCAAGCTTCGTGGATAGAGATTGGATTCTAAAAATGGTTAAGGACATTCAAATGAAATATCACACCATCCCTCTAATCCAAAAAACCTATCAATCACATTCATCCAACTCATTCATTCCACCTCAACGCGTCATATCCAACCCCAATGCATCTCACATTTCTTATCCTTCCTCTACCTTTGACAAGGGAAATCCATCTCATCCTTCACCCCCACATGGTTCCTTTCATAACTCACATCATGCCTCCAACACACCCAACCTTGCCCAAGACATATAAGAAATCTAAAATCTTGTCCTTAGCTTACAAAATGGGGGTCAAAATAAAAAGTTTCTCTTTGAAGACATATGTCATGTGTTTATCCAAAGCCTTAATCCTCATCCCCCATCCAACCCCACTCCTCCACCTGATTCAACCTCTACATAATCCTAATCCTCCAAAACCATCATCAACCCCATCTTCTAAGAATATATCCTTCAGTTGGACCAAGATACGAGAAAAGGAGTCTAAATCCCCAAGTTTAAACAAAGTTTCCCACTCATCCAAAGTCATGCACTCACCATCATTTCCTCCAAATCAAGACACACTTAAATCCTCTAAGTCTCATGATTCCTTCATCCCTCCATCCACTGGAGCTGAAGCTTCCACCTCCTCCATCCCATCATCCTCACAAGTCCAAACATGTCAAGACATTGTTCCAAAGCATGCTACCATGGATTCATCTCCTCCTCTAGATCTAAGAATCTCACCATCCCATGATCTCAATCCATCTCAAGATCCACTTATCCCTCCTTATCCACCTCATGATCCCATTCCTCATCAATCTCAAGATATCCCTTTTATCCCCTCCATTAATGAATCCCCTCCATCTCATGAACCCATCCCATCTACCCCATCGAATGACCCCCTTCCATCTTGAGCCTTAACAACCACTTACCCTCCCCTTTCTAAAGATATTCCTTCTCTCCAATCCATGAATCCCCCTCCATGTCAAGATCGAATCACTCCATCTCATGATTCCCTTCCCTCCATTCCATTGTATGATCTTCTTCCATCTCAAGATCCCATTATCCCTTCTACTCCACCACATAATTCTCTTAGAAGTCAAGATCAAAGTACTATGTTATCTCCATGTCATGATCCTTGGCCATCTCAAGATCCTATTATCCCCCCTAATCCCCCTCATGTTCCTAATCCTATAGAAAATCCCATCACACCTATCCAATCCATCCATGAACTCGCATCTTGTGTTGAAAATAATAAGTATCCCATTAAATAAAGCATGTCTCAAGATGTTGGAACACCTTCCACTCCTTTCAAATCCAAAATTCCTCCTTCCAAATCTAAACTTAAATATTCCAATCACTCATATTCCAAATCTATTTTGGGCCCTTATGTCCAAAGCTCCATTCCACCATCCTCCAAATCCATTTTGTGCCCTTATGTCCAAAACTCCATCCCTCCCTTACCTACCTCCATTTTGATTCCTTATGTCCCAAAACAAAATCCTTCATCCCTTCCATCCATTTTGGGTCCTTACATCCATCCACCCACCATATCCAAGTCTACTACCTCATCACCTCAAATCCCTAAATAAAGATCCACAAAAGCACACATCCTTGAATTCCTTCCAACATTCATCCTTTGTAATTCCATCCATAAACTCTTTAAACCATCCATCCTCATTCACCCATACCTTAGCTAATGGAATCAAATTGGATGCAAAAGAAAAAAAAATGCATAAAGCCAAAAATCCACAAAAATACAAGGATCAACATGTCTCATCTAAAAGACATGTTCGCAAAAATAAAAATATGATCCAAAAGAAAGAAAAATTCAAAAGGACACAAAGGCCCAAAATTAAAAAATAAAAAATCATGTGGATTTCCAAGCTACTTATTTAAGCAATGACTCTCAAAGAAAAATATAAATTGTCATCCAACGTTGCTAATCCAAAAAGCTTCTTCCACTTATAAGTCCTCCAATCCTCCATTTTCCAAATCCATTTTGGGTCCTTATACACCCAAATCCACTATCGTAACTCTATTATCTCCCGCATCTATTTTGGGTCCTTATATCACAAAATCCACATTTTATCCTCCATCACCTTCAAAATATCCTCCTCCACTTCTCCACCACCCTTCAAGGTGTGTGCCAATTATGATCTTTCCATCTCCCCCATGCACTTATTACAAGTATTCCAACCTCCCATACATTATCCACCAATCCTTCTCCACCCCTTTACCTCATTTATCAAATCTTTCACACCAACCCTTATCCTCCATCCCCCAATCCATTTCATTTTCATCCAATCATTCTACCAACATCTATGAGAAAATATCCAAAATGCCTTGATACAAAAAAAAAAGGCAGAACAAGACATATCAAGGAACTAGATGATTGCGTCCTGCCTCCATATGCCTATCACATATCCATTATTTTCAATCCATTTATCCATCCATTCCCTTATCCTCATCCCCTTATACTCTACACTTGGGGGAAATCTCAATCCCTCCTATACTACCATACATTCCTTCCCCATTCCTTATCCACCATCCATCATCCTATCTAAGTCCATCATCCTCTTTTTTTCCTATCTTTGATCTTGACTATCACATTTATTCCATCCATCCATATGCACCATCCATGTTTCTTCCTCATTATCCATATCCTATCCATTATTCTCCATAATTCCATCCACTTTCCTATATTTTGTCTTGATATCCTTGTCTATATCCTCCATCTAATAGTCCTTGTCCTATTTACTTCATCCATCCTCCATCCATAATCCTATATAAGCTCCATCCTCCTTTCCATGCCTCTGATCTTGATTATCCCATGCATTTCCTCCATTACATTCTATTCTTCTATTCATATCCTCCATGCATTATATATTATCCTTTTACATCCATATCCTCATTATCATTATCCTCTTTCTTATTCATACCCCTCATCCTATCCCTCCACCTCCCACTTTCATATATTTTTCCTTCGTAAAACTAGAGGCACCAAAATAACAAAAATAATAATATCCATGCATGATTTGGAATATACATGCCTTCATTCCGTCCATGCATATACCTATTCTATCCATCCATTCCATACATCCTTTATCTACCATCTTTTCATCCATTTTCCTATCTTTAGTGTGGGGAATTTAACTCATTTTCATCATCGGACTTGGCTCCCCATTGTACTATTCCCCATGTTCTAATACCCTTTATCCTATCACCATCCATTATGTCCATCTACCTTCCATCCATAAAATATATCTATCCCCCTTTCCTCTACCATACCTTGGTTCTCCCTTGTCATTGGTCCTAATTCATTCAACCCTCTTATCCATCTTCCAACTTAACCCCATAAAATCCATTTGTCCTTTCCCTCTCATGTCTAATCCATTTCTCTTTCTTCTATCCTATTCAATCGACCTTGTCTTCTAACCTTATTCTATCAAATTTATTTATCTTCTAATCCACTCCATTTATTCCTCTTCTATTCCTTAACCATATTGCAATTCAATCACATTAAATCCCTTCATCCAAACCTTTAATATCCAATTCATTTCCCTCCTTATCTAATCAATTTCCCTTCTTTCTACCCTCTTCAATAAAATTCATTTCTACTCCTCTTATCTTATCCAAATATTTCATCCTACTCAATCAAATTCCTTTATCTTCTAATCCAATCAATGCAATCTTGTAATCTTGTACATCACTCAATCAACCCATCATCTTGACCCAAATCAGTTAATAATCCATTGATCCCAAATTTTAATCAAATCATTATCATGGGATGTATCCTTCCCAATCCTTAGGATGTGCATTGTTCTTATCATTAACTTTTCCATCCTCAATCAATCATCATCAATCAATTCATCAATTGGTTTTAAGCTTGACTAGGGGAAAAATTTTGGATTTCTTTTGGTTTGTTGTGCATGCTTACTTGTTGCTTGTATTTTTTAGCATTTTTTTTCATTTATCATGGTCTTTATATCCTATTGTCCCTAGGCATCATGGTCTTCCATATCATGGTTTCCTAAGACATATGATTTTTTTTGACCTTTTTTATCACGTACTTGACACATTATCATCTTGGTTCCTCATACCTTGGTGCATAGTGTCAAATACAATATCAAACTTAGGTTTCTCACACTATTGCAACATGACTTTGTCTATTCTTCCTTCATCATCTATAACCATTTCCATTTCCTTCCATACTCCTATTCATTTTGAGAGCACACCCATGTTCTCCAAACCTACATGTCATCTCAAGGGGGCATACCAATCTCTCCTCGTCATCCTCCCTCATCCTTCCATGACTAGGGAATCATGATACTAGTCTTATCCTTTTTATTCACTATGTTTTAATCTTCTTTGATCTAACATCACTTCGTGAAGCTACATTAAAGAGGGGCAAAATGTAGACACCAAAAATTGTCCTAACTATGTGTGTGAAAATTGTACCTGATCTATAGACACAAAACTTTAGTAAAACATTAGAGGTTAGTTGAAATCAAAATCGTGCAATGAATTGAAAGCTAAACTAACCAGGTGATTTATTGCCTTCTAATAGATGCGAGTATGATGCTCTCATAATGAAATCAAGATCAGTGACCTTGACGACACCTAAACGAAGGATTTGAATGTAATTGATCTATATTTTTGGATTTTATGATGCAATAAGAATGATATGAATTTGATATGAAATTATGCTAGATGAAATTGATATGCTATGAATTGATCTATCAATGATATGCAATATGAAGCTAAAATGAATGTAAAAACCAAATTGATCTCACAAAAGTTGTTGATTCGCAAGAAGCTTGATTCTTCAGACGCCAATTCTCCAGAGTAAGTATGCAAATTCATGAAATGAATTGAGATGAGCTGAAGCCTTAATTTATAGAAATCCAAGGCTTTGGAGGTGCATGGAAAAAACCATAAATCACTCAAATAAACTCAACTTGATTTTTGAGTTATTTTTAAATAAAGATAATTTAATTCACAAAAACATGCAAATCATGCAAAAATAGCTTTTTAACTCAAATTAGAAGTTTAGATCAATTTTAAAACTCAAAAATGACGTTGAGTTCCAAAAAGTCAATAACTTGCATTGATTTTCTGATTTGGAGTTTAACTATTTTTTTTGAATGTGCATAATAATTAAGAATTAAATAAATAAATAAAGTGATTTATTCTCAACTTAACTGATTTTTGAAAAATAAAACAATTGATTTATGGGTTAATCAATTATTTTTCAAACTTTTATTCAAAATTACAATATTAAAAATTGACAAAATGACTTAATTAATTAAATAAAATATTTAATCAATTACTTGTAAGATTTTGGATTTATTGTCAAAATTAAATATCATAATTAGGAATAATGGAATTAAATTCAATTAAATAATTAAGTGGTCAAATTAAATCTAATTAATTAAATATTCAGAATATTCAATTAATCAAACTTTAGGATAAATATGATTTATCGCCAAATAATCATTAAATTAAAGATAATTATGATGATTAGGAATATTGCTAGGAATATTCCCCAATGCAGAATTTAAGATAATCAATTAGGATTCGATGATGTGCCGATGTTCCTTTGGTTAGGACTTCAATGTTGATTTCGTTTGATATGTAGATGTAGAAGATTAATGAACTTATAGCCCATTTTTGGGGTATTACATTTTTCCCCTCTTTGAATTACTATGTGAAGTGCAGTGGTTCAAAGACAATCTGTGTATGATAGAGATAAGAAACTGATGTTTGAAATTTATATTGATATGAAGCAGAAGATGATTGAAGTTGATATGAAGATAATAGGTCCTGAATGACCAAAGATAATGTACACTATAGCAGTGATGAACCGATGATTGCGAAAGAGTGTCAAAACACCTGATTCCGAACCTTAGGATTGCAAAGAAGTGAGTGACCGGTTCTGGACTCGATTGTCTTAGCAGAACCACAACGTAGGTATCACATCTAACCCCTTCAGTTACCGAAGAACCAAGGAAATAACACTGATGAACCGATGGTTGCAAAAAGCCGATACAGATTACAAGATTAGGAGGATACCAAATTGATATGGATCTCGATAAATCTGATATGCCCCAAGTGATGATTGATTTGCCCCAAGCGATGAGGACTTTTGATGAATCAATAACTAGACATGGTTGTTATCTTGATTACTGAGGAAAGATATGATATCAATAAAGATATGATTACAAACTTTGAATGATATGCAATACCATGCCCCCTTTGGGATTAAAATTGAAATCTGACAAGAAAAGTCAGCGTTGATAGTTCAGAAGCATGTTAGTTGATTTGAAAAGTGGTTAAACACATCTGGGAACGCATTCTACATTGTTGGAGGGTCCAAAAGACCAAGTTTGACTAGGTTAAACCATGAGTTGACCATAGTTGACCAAGGTTAAAATTTTGATAGTTTGATGTAAGATAATTAGTTAAGTTGAATTTTGAATTTCTGTGATGATTGAAGGTCAATTATGCAAGTAGTTGACAATATGAATGATCTCAGATTTTGATTTTGATTCCGAAAAAAAGGATTCTACTTGCTATTTCATTGGAGGAACCTTCATGTGAGATTCAGCTCTTGTTAGATTTGAAGAGACAAGTGGAGAATTGTTTAAGCATTGAAGTTCATTTAGCCATTGTGAGATCATGCAAACATGCAAAAATGCAAAGAAACATGGAAAATGAAATGCAACCTAAGACCTAGGACCTAGTCACTGATCATATGTCAATTTGTTATCATCATTGAACTTTTAGGTAACTGGATAAATCAATACAATGCCCACTAGCTATGAAACCATAGACATATGAATATCGATTTGTATGCGCAAGAATCAATACAACACCCACTGGTCAACAACCATGGATATATGAATATTGATTTTGTTTTTGGAATGTCGGATTAGATATAAGCATCAAAGCATAAGCACTAGGATGACCTGAATATCATGTCCATTTTGATATAGCAATTTGCATTTAACATACACATCAAACAGTCAAGAGATCATTCTAAATGCAGTGTGAATTACCCGTAGTGACCCTTTATCATTCACATCCTTAGGTAAGATTGCATTTCACAGTAGGAGAAAGAACTTACTCAAAAAGACAATAGTGAGATGAAACTTCCTTGAATTTTTTGGGTATCAATGGTCAAGGTACGCATGGCCATCCAATTCAAGATAGAGGCTCTTATAGTCAGACGCCATTTCAATCCAAAATTTCTAAAGACGTTAGATTTTCACATACAAGCAGAAGACAAAGAAAAGATTATGCCCCTAGTCATCACTCTCTAAATCCTATAAAGGACATCATCAAAGAGCTCGAAGGGACACAATATGCAAAAATCTCAATGTGAATCAGTAAGCATACAAGGAGATAAAAGCATGAAAAGCACAGATTGTTTTTAGTTTGTGTTTGATTGTTGTTGTAGATGCAAAATACTTTCTGGAGACAAGACAGACTTGACTGACTCAAATGAAGCTTCAAAGGACTCTGACTGGATATGATACATCTAAGATATACTAGAGGCCATAGGATATAACATTGATTTCCCCCAAGTGTTAAGCATTGATAGGATACAGACGCTTGAGCTGAGTGGTGTACAGACCGACTTATTGAAAACTAGAAATGCTGAAACAAACTGGGAGATATGTACAAACTAAAGCAAGACTGAAAGTTGGGAAAGACCAAGATTGTGCTGATAGATGGAGCATTTTGGAACAAGTGGCACCCATTTGCCAGGTTTTCACCATCTTGGCAGAGATTCTATTTTTGCTACCAAGGCGCTTGTTTCCAGGTTTTCACCAAGGCACTTTTTCTCTTTTTCTCATTTTTTTGTTTTTTTTTTTCAATTTTTTTGAATTTTTGATATTTTTTGATTTTTTTGTGAATCATCAAGGTGCCTATTGCTAGGTTTTCACCAAGATGTTCATTTTTTTAGGACGTTTTCCAATTTTTAAGATTTTTTCAAGACATTTTACCATAGACTGAATGCCTTAGGCATAGAATTTCTTCAGATGGAGAACGTTGATTGGTTCTCAGAGCTGTTCTCCTTTAGTCATTGAGAGTTGATAGGCACCAGAGCCAAAAGTAGCAGTGATTAAAAAGGGACCCAGCCAGTTGGGTTCGAACTTCCCCTTGCGTTCTCGATGTGATTGATTTTTAGGATTCTCTCTCAAGACTAGATCGCCAACCTGAAATTCTCTATGTCTGACTTTCTTATTGTAGCCTCTAGACATTCTCTTCTGATATACTTTGAGATGATCATACGCTACTTGTTTGTGCTCATCTAGTAGTTCAAGTTCTTGCAACCTAGACACTCTGTAGTCATCATCAGTTACTAGACCATGCATTCTGATTCTTAGTGATGGAATTTCAACCTCAATAGGTAGTACCACTTCAGACCCATAAACTAAAGAGAAAGGTGTAGCCCCAATAGGTGTTATGATACTTGATCTGATACTTGTTCTGATACTTGTTCTGATATTTGTTTTGATACTTGTTCTAATATTTTTTCTGATACTTTGCATACTTGATAACATCTTTTTCCATTGCAAACTCCCAAGAAAGATCATATTGTGCAGTCCCAATGTCTAGCAAGGTGGAGAACAAGAGGGATTAGCAAGCTGGTGGAAGAGATGGAAGACAAGAGAATAAAGGAGAATGAAGGGAAGAAATCCTCAAGGGAAAAATCCTCAAGAATACCCAAGCTAGGGAAAAATTGTCATGTAAAGTGCATTTGGACAAGCAATGAAAGGCTAGCGTAGGATAAGTCACAAAAGCATAGTGCCAAAGAAGGAAAGGATGTAGTCCAAAGGAGTAGACATGTCAAGAGGCTTCATAGCACTGTGTTTTACTCTTTCTTTATTAGATCAAAACCAAAAGGGAAAAGGATAGCGATAGGTGAAAATGAATGGAGGAAGATAGATATGAAGGCTAAACAGGAAGGGAATGAAAGCAAGATCATCATAAGATAGCTCACAAAATAGCCAAATATTCATCTATAGATCAACATTGTCAAGATCAAAGAGAGAAGATGAAATGGATGAAATATGTAGAAGAACTACGCATGATGCCTAATTGCCAAGTTTTCATCATGGTACTTATCCAAGGTGCCATAAGGGAGTGGTTTTCACCATAAGATGAATTTATTTCTCTTTACTTTTGCTACCAAGGTGCCTGTTTCTAGGTTTTCACCGAGGCACATTTTCAAATTTTTTTTTATTTCTCTTTTTTTGGAAGAAGGCAAGCTTTTTAGATAATGCTCCTTGAAAGGATAAACCATGATATGCCAAGGATTCAAAATGATACACTCAAAGATGCTGATAGGGAAAGGGAGATGGAAGAAAAAAATGGAGAATAATATTTTATGTAAAGTGAGTGAGGTTGGAAGATAGGAGGAATAGGCAAATGAGGAAAAAGGATAGAAGGTAGAAGGATAATGAATGGAAGGATTGTGAAAGGGTAAATGGAAAGGAAGGAAAGATCAACATCAACACACACCTTGAAGGGTGGCAAGAGGGTGGAGGAAATGTGAATGAAGGAATATGGTGTATGGATAGCAGGGGTTGTGGTTTAGGCACATGAAATGGAAGAATATTTTTGGAAGAAGATGAAGTGGAAGTCTTTGGAAGCTTGAATGTCAACTTCACTTTTTGCTCAACACCAGACTCTTTCAAGAGAGACTTTGGAATCCATATAGCTGAAGGCTTTTCATTTCTTTTTGATGATCTAGAGAGAATATCTTTAATGATAGATTTTGGAACCCATACTTGTCTTATAATTTTTTTCTTAGATATCTCTTTTGACTTTATGTTTCCATGTCTATTAGAGGAGACATGGTGATCTTCTTTTTTTGATGGATTCTTGTATTGCTTTTTTTTCTTGTATTGAACATTCAAGTTACTTCCAAAGGACTTGGGACTTGTGGAAGAGGGAGGATATGACTAGTTTAGATGGGTGGGTGGATGAAAAAGATTCAAGGGTATGCATCGATGTTGATCTTGAGGAAAGATGGGAGATGGAGGGATGTAAGGACCCAAGATGGATGATGAATTAGGAGAGTTAGGAGGGGAAAGTGAATGGACATAAGGACCCAAGATGGAAGGCAGACGTGAAGCCCTTTGTAGTGGTGGAAGAGGCCTAAGGATGGAAGTGGAAGATGCAAAAGGATAATCAATAAGTTCATCAACATCTATATGACAACCAAGGATATCAACATCTTTAGAGTGAGTGTTAGAATTTTCAATAGAATTGTGGACATCTTGAATAGGAGCACCTTCTTTGATAGGATTGTTCAAAGCTTGCAAAGACTTAGGAAGAGTAGAAAGTGGAAACGAACATGGAATGGTAGAATAAGAAGATGGAAGACTTTGATCTTGACAAGGATCTTTGGATAGCACAAGCACATAATTTTTTTTTTGATTTTCAATAGGCTTAACATTGGAAGTAACAACACCATTTTTACCAACCTTAATGGAAGTATCATCTTTGGAAAGCGCAAGTGTAGTAAGGTTATTTTGATTGTCAATAAGCTCAATAGTGTAAGTAGTAGCTTGATCTTGCTTAGGAGAAGAATTAAGACATGGTGGAATGCATGAAAAAGGGTGTACAGGATCAAAAGAACCATGGAACAGATAAGAGACATCATGAAAAATATTGGATGACATGGAGGGTTCTTGATCTTGATCTTTCTTTACGTTCTTTTCTTTATCATTTTTAGAGTCCTCTTGACATGGAGCCACTTCTAAGGACAAGGAAGCATGTTGGGATTGTATGGAAGACTTTGGAAGAGATGGTGAAGGATTAGATGAGGTAGGCATTATAGCATATAAAGGCTTAGGCCCTTTGGGTTTAGCATTATTGAAAGTATTTGTAGCCAAGTGAAGGTTAGCTTGAGTTTCTTTAAGAGGTAGCCCTTGAGGATAAATATAGGGAATCATATGAAAAGTATCAGAACTTTTGTTAGATGAAGGATTTGTGAAAGATTTGGAAGACTCGGAAGCTTTAGGAAGTGTATGGTTATTGGAGGAAGTAGGGGATGGAAAGGAACCATCACAAGACAAAGGTTCAGCATTAACATGATCTTTCTTGAGAAGATAATCTTTATTTTCAGCAGGAGAGTCCTTAGGAGAATGATTCTTATAATATTGATGCTTCAAGCTATCACGATGCATTTTATAGTCCTCAGCAGTAGTAGATGGATCATAATCAAGGTACTATTCACAAAAATCATCAAATTCTTTTTCAAAATTAGAATCATATGGATCACCATCATGATCTATCCAATGTGACATCCCATTTATAGTAAGCAGGAACACATGACGAGGAGGACTCTTAGGACCAAAGGTGTCATAGGTATCATTATATTGTCCATCATCATAGTCATCATATTCTCCAAAGATGGATGCGTCACTCTCTGTGGAAGAGGTATCATAAGGATTATCACATTGCTCAAATTCTGTCCGGGGGCATGGAGCTTCCATGGAGAACTCTTTACATTCCTTTTCTTTCTTAAGATTGTTAAGTTCAACTTGCATAGCATGCATCTATTTCATCATAGCTATGATTGGAATTTCTTCCTCATGTGTACTAATTCTTTGAGACATGTGTACTGATTCTCAATAGCTACTGCTCTATTCCTGACATAGTGATTTGTTCGACAAATTTTGAAAATAGGTTGAAAAAGCTAAATATCTGGCAATTCTGATAATTTTCTAACAACTTTCAAAAATTTCCCCAAACAACACTCTATAGACTTGTACGACAGTGGGTATGCCATGAAATGACAATTGCAAAACTCGTACGACAGTTGGTAGGTAATGAAATGACAGTTGAAAATATCATACAACAATTGCAAGTAGGATTTTGACTTTTGAATTTTCTGGCATAAAAACTCGTACAACACTGGGTAGTTCACCATACGATAGTTGGGCAGTACTGAAATGACATTTGACAAAAACTCATATGAATTTCTGACCTTCTGAGATGACTTTTGACTCCAAAAAAGAATTTCACTTCAAATTTTGCAAATTTAGGGTTTTCAGTTTCAGCTTGTTTGCAAATTGTACTGTCCAGATTTGAGGATTGTAATAGATTTGTTCATTTTCAATAACTAGATAGATAAACAAGCACGCAAAATAGAAAGCTAGTGATTTCAAGCATGTCTGAAAACAATGAACAAGGGAAAAAGCAACCTTGCGCATGAACAATCAAGTGATTTTATTTGTTCTAATCCTCCAAAGCGCTAATTGTGTATGTTCCAAAATGTTTTTCAATAATGCACATATACCCTAGAAAATGAAAATTTGGCCTCGCTAGGGTTTTTAGTAATGGTTTGACTCTGCAACTTTTATGATCCAAAGGGGTGAACTCTAATCCCAGTGCACCAGGGTTTTGACACAGTCTGAGAACTTAATCTTTAGGAGCTGCTAGGGAGATCTGACAACCCAGCAATGAACCACACCTGTGAAGATTTCTTCCACAAGGACATTTATATAGCGGCTGTCACTACCACGGCGAAAATGGCTATTACCACTTGAGGTTCCTTCAACGCAGTTTTCCCTGTGAAGGGAATGTCCACTATGGTTAACCCTCTCTAAAGATGACTCACAGTATTGTACCACAAGGGGACTTGGCTCCAGATCTAAGGTTTTTGACACCTTTTCACTTTTAACCCAAACAAAGCAGACAGATAAATCAAACACGCTAAGAGAAAGTTTTGCTTCACCAAGGTCTATGATGTCAACTCCACATGATCTATCAACCTCTCTAGGGAGAGAATGTATCGATCAATAAGAGAAGGCGCACTAACCAATTTTGATTCACCAAAGCTCGTGATGTCAACCCCACGTGATCTATCAACCTCTCCTGGGAGAGAATGTATCGATCAATAAGAGAAGACGCACTAACCAAGTTGAATATGAAACACACTAAGTATCCTCCCTACCTACAAGGATTCTATCATCAAGAAAGATTTCACTGGGAATCCAATCTCTCAAGAATCATGAATAGTGTTCATAGGGCCTAATTACTATGTGAGCACAGATGTATGTTTCCAAAAAGCAAATCTACCAAAAGTACCCAAAAAGCAGAAAGAGGAACACTTAAAGCTTAAAGCGAATATGAGATGAGTCCACAAAGTGGAACACTTAACACCTCACACAAGCTAAAAATGAGTCCCCAACTTAGAAAACAAGTGAGTTCCTAAAAGCATAAATGGGTTGCCAAGTGGAACACTTAAGGCTTCTGTCCTGTTGACCCCTCCCCTTTAATGTGGTGCTGACCTTGCAACCATGGGGTGGAATGAGGGGTCAGCGGATTAGCAAGTCCAATAACCCAAGATAGAAATCAAGATCAATCACAAGTATCTAAGACTACTTAATGAATCCTTAAGGGGTCACAACCTAGTATCAATTATGCAAGTGTGTAGAAATAGACAAAAACATGAAAAGATGCACACAAGCCAGACACATAAGAGATTTATTTTAAGTCCAAATTGAAATGTTATTAGATGAAGGAGAATACCTAGGATCCTCGCAATGCACCTAGTATATTTTACCTAATTTTTAGCAATTCTTGTTGAGCTTTTCCATGCAAGCAAGTGACGAACTCTCCAACAAGCAAACAAGCAAACAAGATATGCAACATATATTCAACTTATGAAAACCATAGGGTTAGCTCTAAAAATCAATTATTATTAGCAATAATAACTAGAAATTAACCCAAATGACAACTCATATCATTCATTGAACCATGTAAAAAAAATAAGTGCATACCCATCACAAAACTTTATTTTTTTTACTGCATTTGACCTAGTCAACAAGATCTGATTTTTTTTTTAATGATTTTGGCCACAAAAATAGAAATTCAAAATAGAGACCCCTACTAAAAAATAGAGAGCTTTTCAAAAATGTAAAAATTTTAGAAAAATCTCTTCATTTGTGATCTAGAGACCCATTTTATCAAAATAGACCAGTTTTTGTAAATTGACTATTTGAGCTATTATATTGCATCCAAATTTAAAACACAAAGAATGGGCCCCCTATATAATTTAAAGAGCTTTCTGAAAATATAAATTTTTTTAAAAAATATGCTGATTTGCGTTAGATATTAATTTTTTCTATAATTTCAAGAAAAAATTATTAAAAATTCAAAGCATCTCAGAAAATTTTGAATTTTTTATTGTAGCTTCTCTGATATGTGTCCAACCTACAAAAAAAATTTCAAAGAAAAAATCTAAGCTTTTTGAGAGATAAAATTAAATCTTTGAAACTTTAGGGCTTTAGCTCCAAAAAAAAATCAAAACCAGCATGTAAAGGTGGGTTGCCCCACGATGGGTGCCAAAAATGTGTGTGTGTGAAAATTGTACCTGATCTATAGACACAAAACTTTAGTAAAACATTAGAGGTTAGTTGAAATCAAAATCATGCAATGAATTGAAAGCTAAACTAACCAAGCGATTTACTGCCTTCTAATAGATGTGAGTATGATGCTCTCATAATGAAATCGAGATCAGTGACCTTGACGACACCTAAATGAAAGATTTGAATGTAATTGATCTATATTTTTGGATTTTATGATGCAATAAGAATGATATGAATCTGATATGAAATTATGCTAGATGAAATTGATATGCTATGAATTGATCTATCAATGATATGCAATATGAAGCTAAAATGAATGTAAAAACCAAATTGATCTCACAAAAGTTGTTGATTCGCAATAAGCTTGATTCTTCAGATGCCAATTCTCCAGGGTAAGTATGCAAATTCATGAGATGAATTGAGATGAGCTGAAGCCTTAATTTATAGAAATCCAAGGCTTTGGAGGTGCATGGAAAAAACCATAAATCACTCAAATAAACTCAACTTGATTTTTGAGTTATTTTTAAATAAAGATAATTTAATTCACAAAAATATGCAAATCATGCAAAAATAGCTTTTTAACTCAAATTAGAAGTTTAGATCAAAATTAAAACTCAAAAATGATGTTGAGTTCCAAAAAGTCAATAACTTGCATTGATTTTCTGATTTGGAGTTTAACTGTTTCTTTTGAATGTGCATAATAATTAAGAATTAAATAAATAAATAAAGTGATTTATTCTCAACTTAACTGATTTTAAAAAAATAAAACAATTGATTTATGGGTTAATCAATTATTTTTCAAACTTTTATTCAAAATTACAATATTAAAAATTGACAAAATGATTTAATTAATTAAATAAAATATTTAATCAATTATTTGTAAGATTTTGGATTTATTGTCAAAATTAAATATCATAATTAGGAATAATGGAATTAAATTCAATTAAATAATTAAGTGGCCAAATTAAATCTAATTAATTAAATATTCAGAATATTCAATTAATCAAACTTTAGGATAAATATGATTTATCGCCAAATAATCATTAAATTAAAGATAATTAGGATGATTAGGAATATTACTAGGAATATTCCCCGATGCAGAATTTAAGATAATCAATTAGGATTCGATGATGTGCCGATGTGTCTTTGGTTAGGACTTCAATGTCGATTTCGTTCAATATGTAGATGTAGAAGATTAATGAACTTATAGCCCATTTTTGGGGTATTACACTAACAATTATCCTTATCCTAGCCAATTAAATAGATATTTATTATTTATTTAATAATTAGCCTTATTATACCTTTAATTAAATAAATCTAGATTTATTTAATTACAAACCTCTTTATCCCCTATCCTTGATTAAATAAATTTATATTTATTTAATTTTAGCCTATCCCTAAAGTTTAATTAATTCCTAAATTAATTAAAGTAACCTAGCCTAGAGTTCCCCTCATCTTAATACTCCATTTAATTAAGTAAATGATCTAGTTTACTTAATTAATCCCCTTTTATCCCCCTTGGAATTAAATATTACATTTAATTCTATTTGAGCACATGGTTCCTAACTTTAACCCTCACGTAACCTTACTTCCCTAACCTATTAACCCATCCTTCTAACCCAAGTCAACCCACTTTCTCACTAATTAATCTTAATCTCCCACCTAATCCTATCCTAATCATTTGTACATCTTTAATCTAAGGATTAAGAAACCCAAACCCAAACCCAAACCCAAGTCACATGTGACTCTTACACACTTGTCTTCCACTTGTCATGGACATGTCATTTTCCAAAATTGCTCACACATGTGTGAGAAACCTTGGTTCTCTCATCCTCCTCCATCTTTTGACCCATGTCATTGATATGCCATTTTCCAAAGTTGCTCACACATGTGTGAGAAACCTTGGTTCTCTCATCCTCTTCCATCTTTTGACCCATATCATTGACAAGTCATTTTCTAAAGTTTCTCACACATGTGTGAGCAACCTTGGACATCTCACCCTCTTACACATTGTCATTAACATGCCACTTTCAAAGGTTTCTCACACATGTTTGAGCATCTTTCCTCCTTTGAATTGTCAAAACCCTAATATACTTGGCTTCCACTTGACCTCCACTTGGCCTCCACTTGGTTTCCACTTGACCTCCACTTGGCATCCACTTGGCATCCACCTCATCAATCCTATGAAATCTTCACCCTTCATCTAAATTTCAATCTCAACCATCTATTCCCTCAAAAATCCTATAAATTGAGAGATCATCTCTTTATTACATAAGCTTCTTTCACACATTGTTATGATGGAGGATTATGAGCAACCACATTCCATCATCAACAACATTATCACACTTTGTGATTTTTAGGTTTGCAGTTGTTTGTTGTGTTGAATAGTCAAGATTTATTTCTCATTTTGTTTCAACACATTTACATGTTTTCCATATCTATTTGAGGTTTGAATAGATACGTAGGAAGAGGCTTAGTTTCTTAAGTTTATTCTTTAAGTCACATTTTATGCAATACAATATTTTGACAACACTAAATCTACCCATGTGGACCTACCTAGAGAGTGAATAGGTGTAAAATGGAGCTTTAACAATGCATCTAATATTACCACTATTCATTTGTTTATGCTTGAGTTGGAATTAAATAAGTAATGTAAATCTGGAAATGCTTGAAATCAAATAAGATAAGATACATACCTCATAATGGAATAAATTTGGAAATACCTATTTTTTGATGCCTGTGTACAGTCTCAAGAAATTTTACAACCAGATTCCTTGACTAGAAAACCGCAATGGAGAAAACCCAAAAAAATTTTGTCTTTCTGGAAGTAGGTCATCCTTGACCCAGATAGTAGGGCAAGGTCTTACCCTAGGGCAGGATCCTGCCCCCCACAACTCCGACAAAAATTTTGTTCGTGAATCTCGGAAGTTCGCCGAAAAGGGTACTCAGATCTGCACTTCAACTCTGGAAAAAATGACTGTAGATATCTAAAAATAGTGTTTTGGGGTGGCTATATAGGGTTTTTCCTTAGTCAAACCCCCATTTTGGTGATCTCCACATCCACGAATAGCCGGTTGCAATAGTGTGTGTGTGTGTGTGTGTGTATTGAATGTGTAATGCCAAGATCTAATCCTCTAGATTAAAACCCTAGCATGAATATGAATGAGAAAGCAATGCATAGATTTGAATAAGATAAGAAAGCATACCAAGTCCCCAAGGCTAAAGTACTCCTACCAAACTCATAATCCATAATTTCTACCCCGTGATTGTATCTTTGAATGCTTGAATATTGATAATGGTGGATCAAGGAAGAAAGGATCTCTCTTGCTCCAAATAGATTTTCACAATGGTGTGTCCACAAAAATGCTTGATATCAACAATGGCTTGATCTTCTATAGCATCCTCTTGCAATCTTGCATCTTCATTCCACCATTGATAGCTTGCTTGCATCAATTATGTCTCCACCTGATGTCTTGATCATGAAATTGCTTGGTGAAAATGAAAGCAAATGAGAGTCCTTATATAGAGGTTTCAAGGTGAGGCTCCTAGAGTAATGTGAGGACCCATAATTCAAATTTCACCTCTAATTATGATCCAATCACAATAACCAACTAAGGAGGAAAAATAAATAAATGAATTTCAAATTAAAACCCTTCCGCACTTAGATCCGAAGGTCTGGCATTGATTTCAGGGCCCTTTGGGACCAAATTTGAAAAGGGGGATCAAATCTTGAAGGAGTTCAAAGATGACCACATCTCTAACCTAGGTCGAGATGACCTTGTCCTTGACCCAGGGGTTCAGATCCAGCTAGAATGAGAAACAGGAGGTCTCGGGGATGCTCGGAGACCTAGAAATGGTGTCAGAATAGGGTAGAGTGCCAGGGAGAGGCACAAAAACATATGATGAGAATGATGAAGGCCAAGAGGACCTATTTCTAATTCCTACCTAGAAAATAGAGCCATAAAGGAGGGAAATTAAGGATAATCCTCAGGATCCTAACCCTAATTTCACCTAGAATGAAGGAATCAAGTGTAAAATTTATCCTAAATGTAAATCTATCATGATAAATGCACTAAAAGAGGGTGCTAAACTTATCAAGTTGGAAGTGCTTCCATTTTAAGATGATACATTTAGCCCCCACTTTAGCTTAGATATGACACTACGTGAATATGCAAGCTAAAGTAAGAAAACATCATAGTAAATAAAAAGGATATAGCCAAGTCCTCGATGTAGAGATCCTGCAAAAAAATGTTAGAACTTGCAACATAGAAGGTTAGTGAAAATCCATAAATCACCTAGAGCTTACTATATGACAATTTGAGAAGTGTATAAATCCCCTTATGCCCCCCTATTTCGGCTTTCTACTTCTGAAGGGTGAAACAGGGTGATAAGGAAAACTCCTTACACTAGATATGCAACTTATTGAAAAGTTCTTTCCTAAACTAATTATAAGGATTCTTAACCTTCCTAAACTCATTCAAGGAGTTAGGTATCTGAATCAAGATTCCAACACCATTAATGACACTAAAAAAAGAGTTACCAAACTCAAGTTATGATGAAAAGAGTGAATGTCTATCTAAATTCATGAGAAGGGAAATCCGAGTTTACCATGAGTAAACCCTTAAAGAAACCCTAACAAAACCCTAATTCTAACTATAAATAAGGAAAAGGAAAACATACTTACTCATTCTTACCATTTACAGATTCGAAAAGAGGAAGCAAGATGTCGAGGAGAGAAGAACTTTGAGCAATGCACATGGAGCTTCTGAGACAGAGCCTGGCTAACGGACGGTCACTTCCTGAGGTGAGTTTGTTTTTGTTTGTTTCTGTACTTTCAAAATTTATGATTTCTATAGGCAAGGTCAACCTTAACCCTTTAAGGTTGACCTTGACCCAGCTATGTTGACTTTGACCCAAGAAGGTTGACATTGACTAGAAGGTCTCCACATATTCTGGGATGAGATTGTCCTTGACCCAACAAGGTCAACCCTAACCCAGGAAAGTCAAATTTGACCTAGTAAGGTCATCCCTAACCTAACTGAGGTTGACCTTGACCTATTCAAGTTAGATTTGCAGATTTGATGATGTAGATTACTGATATGATGTTTGTTTGTGCTCACAAGACACAATCCATCTCTGAGAGCATCCCTTTGGAGAGTTGCTAGGCACTGTCAGAGAGAAGTTGTCCGAGCTTGATGATGGTGAGATGCAGTTACTGAGAGATGTGGGACTATACTAGGTATCATTCCTACCATACATTAGACTACACTGAGCCATGCTATCGGCTCTAATAGAGAGGTGGGATGAGGATGCATGCTCCTTCCATCTTCCATCGGGAGAGATTATAGTGACACTAGAGGATGTCTACAGGTTCTTGTAGCTTTCAGTTTGAGGTGAGACTATCAGACCTAGAGCACATCGAGTTTTTGAGGAGATCTATGCATATGCAAAGTATTTCACAGGATGGGTTCCACATATGCAAACCCAATCAAATCATGTCCTTTTGTCATCCATAATGTCAGGCCCTACACCTTTGGTACAAAGAGTGATACTTTGTATAGTATCCTTGGTTGTGTTACCCAATGCAAAGGGTACTATATTTTCCACACCTCTTACCCATCTTGTAAAAAATATGGAGAATGAGAGGACCATGTTCTCATGGGGTCACAGCATGTTAGCCTAGCTATACCATGAGCTATGTTAGCTAGTGAGATATTAAAGAGAGAGTCTTTCGATATGCACACTCTTACAGATTTGGTTGTTTGAGCATTTCGCATGTACACATCCATAGGTAGTTCCAGTGATGGTAGATGTGGGTACACTGAGAGTCTTTGCATATCATTTGAGAGATTTATGGCAATTTGGAGATATCCTCTATTTGAGGGTACATCTAAATTGCATTGCCAGTATACATGTGATATGGAGACCCTATTGCCAAATGACAAAGTGGCATGATACATGATTCCAGATGAGATATTCATAGCGGTGGAAGCTGCTAGAGGGTCATCAAAATCACATAGTGATGCCATACTATTATGATCAGGTGATGAGACAGTTCGGTCTATTAAAGGGAATCCCTAGAGAAGTACCTCACTATGCAATCTGACAAGGTACTATTAGAGACCCGATGCCATACACTGACCATCGGTAGGAGACATAGAGGACAATGATACAAATGAGATAGAGGATAGAGAGGTACCATCAGATGTGACCTATTCAAGTGTGAACCAAGATTACATCAAGTACTGGAGTCTACAGGGGACCCGCCCCATATTCCCTGAGGATTATCCTATAGGTGATCCAGGTCTTTCAGAGTGGACACACTGGGATAGTGGTACAATAGAGGATGATGAGGATCTCAGAGATGAGGAGGATCTCAGAGATGAGGAGGATCACATCTCTGAGGATGATCCCATGGAGGATGAGAGAGCACAAGAGAGAGCATAGGAGAGAGCACAGGAGAGAGTGGAGGAGATGCCCCCAGCTGATGATACCATTGCAAATGTACACGTTGTTTATGCATCACCACTGAGATCATGATGGCTTCCATGGCCCCACATAGAGACACCACTA
Source organism: Chamaecyparis obtusa (assembly GCA_027943335.1). Lineage (NCBI taxonomy): Eukaryota > Viridiplantae > Streptophyta > Pinopsida > Cupressales > Cupressaceae > Chamaecyparis > Chamaecyparis obtusa. The sequence goes on along the minus strand of BSBK01003065.1, from coordinate 384,868 downwards.
TCGAGGCCTAGACATAGCGAGCATGGAGAGAGTAGTCACTCCATTCCCCCACCATCTAGACACTTTAGTGATGTCTAGGAGGGAGACCCAGGTATGAAATATGAGATTCTCTTAAATGAGAAACTTGATTTGAGATAAAAAGACACTAGACTGATAATGTAATTTTTCATTCTACAGCTAGCATAGCAGAATGGAGGAGCTTTGTATCTGAGATTCTGAATGACACATGTATATCCTATTGACTACCAGCGAGCGAGAAAGAATCCTCTCTAGGATACAGAGATCCTGACAGGCATGCCGATATCTTTGCATGTGTCCAACGAGAGTTGAGGTTGTGTAGAGAAAGAGAGGAGAAGCTGATAGCTGAGTTATAGAGTTCCCAAGAGGGTCCATAGGGTATAATCATATCAAGGAGCCACTCACGGACAAGCAAATCTTCATCTTCCTACCATAGGGAAAAGAGATCCGAGAGCCATCAGCCATTAGAGCATAGTGATAGACATAATGAAAAATAGGGTCATTGGCCACATATGTATCAGAACTTGAAAAACTTTTAATGAATGAAAAACTTTCTCTACTAATTAGTTCTATGTTTGATTACTATGCTTTCATCAATATAAAAATTAATATAAAGAAAGAAGGTGCATAAATATATTCACTATGTAGTTTTGCCAGAACTACATAACCTATAAAACAAACTTTATAAGGAATACATAAATGCGCAAGGAAAGACAAGAATGAAATTAAGGATAATAACATTTGAGATGCATAATATTAATAGGTTCCTTAAAAGAAACAACATCCATATTTGCAAGTTTATAAGCACCTGAACCAAAGTCTTCAATAACAACAAAAGGTCCAAGCCAATTAGGGCTAAATTTTCCTTTTTTGCCCAGTAAAGCATTCACATTTCGTTGATTCTCATATAAGACTAAATCACCAACTAAAAATGTTCATTCAATTAACTTATGATTATATTTCTTTTGAAGAGATTTATGATAAGCTTTTATATGTTCTAATGCATGTATTCATTGTTCATCCAACATTTCTAGCTCTTGTAAGCGTTACTCACGAAAAGTATCCTTATCAATTATCCCATGAAATGAAACATGTAAAGAGGGTATTTCTAATTCCAAAGGCATATTAGCATTAGTACCATAGACAAGATTGTAAGGAGAAGTACCCATGGTAGTACGAACGCTAGTCCTGTAAGCCCATAAAGCATAGGTCAGTTGAGTACATGCCAATCTTTCGCATGCTTACTAACTATTTTTCTCAAAATTTGTTCAATGATTTTATTTGATGCTTCGGCTTGTCCATTAGATTGAGGATAATAAGGAGTTGAATATCTATGTTGAATTCGATATTTCTCCAAGAATTTTGTGACTTCTTTGTTTTTAAAAGAGGTACCATTATCTAAAACTATCATCGAAGGAATACCAAATCTTGTTATTATATTATTAAGGATGAAATCACAAATAACATCCATAGTTGTTGAATGAAGAGGGACAACTTTAACCCAATTTGTGAAGTAGTCTGTAGCAGTCAAAATTTAAGTATGTCCTTGAGAAGATGGTGAGATTCTTCCAATAAGGTCAAAACCCCAAATACTGAAAGGCCATGGAGAAACTTGATTACGAAGCTCACGAGCAAGAGCATGAATCAAATTACTATGTTGTTGACATTGAGGAAATTTCTTAACAAACATGAAAGAATCTTGCTCCATTGTTTGCCAATAATATCCCATTCTAAGCAATTTATTAACCAAAGATTTTCCACCAAAATGCCCACCACAAGAACCAAAATGAGCTTCTGCCAAAGCTACCAGGATCTCAGTTCTATTGAGACATCTTAATAATAATCCTTCATAAGAGTGTTTGTAAAGTGTATCTCCTAGAATGATGTAATGCACCGCAAGCTTCCTAATATGATTACACGTGTTCCTTGTTGCTGATTCGGGAAAAGTACCATCTTTCAAAAAATGAAAAATATGTGAATACCATTCATCTGAATGCAAATTGAAACAATCAAAAGTAATCTTTTCAGAAATTGCAGGGCTTTTTAGAGTTTGTATAGTAAATTGAAAGTTTTCAACATTATTCTCAAGACAAACCAAAGAAGCTACGCTTGCCATGGCGTCCGCATGTTGGTTATCTTTCCTAGGTAAAGTTTGAATCGTATAAGAAGAGAATGATGAAAGAACATCAAGAGCTAAATCTCTGTATTGTGTCATTTTATCATTCTTAGTCTGATATCCACCTTTAATTTGTTCAACAATTAGTTGTGAATCTCCATATATTTGCAAATGTTTGATATTAAGGGATGAAGTTGCTCGTAGGCCAGCTATAAGAGCTTCATACTCTGCAATGTTATTAGTATAAGGAAAGGTCAATTTGTATGATAAAGGGATTGGTTTTTTTGTAGGAGGAATCAAGATAATACCAACTCCAGAACCTGTCTTACATTTAGACCCATCAAAATATAATTCCCAAATATCATCTTGTTGAATAGCTAGAATATTGTCATCAGGGAATTCCATTGAAGTAGAACATGTATCTCAATAAGGACAAGGAGCTTCAGCTAAATAATCTGTTAAATCTTATCTCTTAATAGACTTCTGAGAAATGAAATTAAGATCAAATTCTATAAGTAACATCACCCACTTTGCCAAACGGCCAGAGATATTAGTTTGTGAGAAAAGATGTTTCAAAGGATCAAACTTAACAATCACATTGACTTCAACATTTATAAAATAATGCTTGAGTTGCTGACATGCCTAAACTACAGCTAAACATTGTCTTTCCAAATATGTGTATCTTGTTTCATAATCAAGTAAAGTCCGACTAATGTAATACATAGGTCTTTCCTTACCATCATTATCATTTTGAGCTAACAATGCACTCACGACCCTCGAAGTCACCGATGTATACAAATAAAATGGGTTATCAAATTTAGCAAGTTGCAAGATAGGAGGGTTTGCAAGATACTCCTTAAATTTCTCAAAAGCTTGTTTACACTCATCATTCCAAGAGAGAGTGGTATCCTTTCTAAGCAAGGAAGTAAAAGGAATAGTTCGATTAGCTAGATTAGAAATAAAGTGACGAATAGCTTGTATTTTTCCTTGTAAAATCTGTAACTAATAAATATTCTTAGGGGGAGGCATATTAACAATAGCTTCAATCTTTTCAGTATCTACTTCTATTCCTCACTTAGAGATTATAAATCTTAATAATTTACCAGAATCAACTCCAAAGACACATTTCTTAGGATTCAATCTCATGTTGTAACTTCTAATCCTTTCAAATATTTGTCATAAAATAGTAACATGATCTTCTCTTTGTATAGATTTTGCTAAGGTATCATCCACATAATCTTCAAGGATCTTATGAATGTAATCATGAAAAATCCAAGTCATAGCTTGTTGATAAGTTGCTCCTGCATTTTTTAATCCAAAAGGCATCATGACCCAACAAAAGGTTCCCCAAGGTGTTATAAATGCAGTCTTAAATTGATCTTTAGGAGGGATAAAGATTTGATTATATCCCAAAAAACCATCCATAAAAGATAACAAGGCATAACCCATTGTTGAATCCACAATCATATCAATGTTAGGTAATGGGAAATCATCTTTTAAGGATGCCTTGTTTAAATCTCTAAAGTCAGTACACATCCTTATCTTATTTTCTCCTTTTGAAATAGGCACAATGTTTGAAATCCAATCTAAATAATCAATAGAGTGGATAAATCCAGAATCCAATAACTTTTCAATTTTAATTTTAACCAATAAAGCAATCCGCGGATTCATCTTTCAAATTTTATGCTTCACAGGTTTCACATTCGGTTTTAAAACAATGTTATGAGTAACAATCTTAGAATCTATACCTGACATATTTGAATATGCCCAAGAAAAAATATCCTTAAATTCAAGTAAAAGGGAAACCAATTGATCATGTTCATCCTAATTCAAACATTTCCCAATCTTTATCACCTTTTCAGAATTATTGTCATCCATTGGAATATCAATAGTCTCAGTTATTAACAAATCACTTCATATTGGAGGATCGATCGGTAATAGGAGAATATCATGTTCCCCAAAGTAAGTATCAGTACTTAAACAATAAGGCTTCCATCGTTTGTGATGGAACTTAGGTAAATCTTCATAAGCCCCTAAAAATTCCATTAAGGTTTCATCTTCAAGAAAAATATCAAAAGTAGGTGCTTGATTAATGTCATCAAGGAGTGGGTTAACCAATTTCAACTATCCATCGCAAATATGATTAACATTAAGAGGAAAATTTGATGGTTCTCTATAAGGATTCAATCCTAAACCATATGTATGATCATAAACTTCATTATCCAAAGGTACTTGTATACCTTGTTCATATTTACCACATCCTTTCTCATTAAATCCTGATTTCTTAAGCAAATGATAACCAGGACCATATCTATCAGTCATATTAGATGGAGTCCAAGGAGTGGCATATGTCATAATATCATAACAATTAGGTTTTATAGTTTCAACCATTTCATTAATCGAAGCGGAAAAAAAATTACTTTTTAGTTCCTTAGAAAGCGGAGTAAAAACTTTTTTCTCAAATTTATTTTGTTGCTTTATGAATTCCAAATCAGAGACCTTATATTCTCCAATGAAAGTGGGATTAAAATCCAATGTCCCCCAATCATCCTCAGTCAAAGAAGATGGAGGTTCATGTTGTTGTGTCTCAGGTTGTTTTATCTCAAGTTGTTTTTCAATCTCTTTACTTGGTTGAAGACGCTCAAAGATTTTAGCATATTCCACATTTAGGCAAGGATTTGGTGCATCATCCGCATGTAATGTATACATTAAGTTGTTATAGATGAACCTAACCTTGCGATGAAGAGTAGAAGGAACTGTATGCATAGTATGTAACCAAGGTCTTCCTAAAAGAAGGTTATAATTGAGAGGTCCATGCATAACATGAATATGCATATTTAGAATGACTGGACCAACTTTAACAGGTAAGGTAATAATTCCCAAAGTTCTCTTCACAATATTTTCAAATCCACGTATCAAGACATTATCAGGTTGAATAGTTGTGAGATCAACCTTAATTTCCCTAAGAATATCCATGCTACAAACATTAAGCCCAGATTCGTTATCAATTAATGTTCTTTGAATGATACTCTGATTAATAGAAACAACAACCATAAGAGCATCATATTGATTCTGCACCTCAAGAGAAGGTAAATCATTATTTGAAAACACAATAGGAGGTACAGAAGGCATAGTATGCATACAATCCAAAATAGAATGAATATTTTCTTGATTAGGAGGCGAAGCAGGAAGAGTGGATAAAGCTTTTTGCAATGCCTCATGATATGTCAGGGAAGTCTGAAGTAATTCCCATAAAGATATCTTAGAAGGAGTAGCATGTAATTGGTCAACTAAGTTATACTCCTTAAAGGTAGAAGGAAACATAGGTGCTTGAGGAAACATAGGTTGAGAAGGCCGTAATGAAACTGAAACAGTAGGCTAAGGGTTATTCCGTGTGCGATAAGCATGTGAAATGGAATCAGTGTTATCAAAGAAATCCAAAGGATCTCTAGGTTTACCCTTAATTGTTATATGAGGACATCCTTTTACCGTCATCAAAGGTGCAGGATATATCATTTTAGGTTTATCAATATTGCAAACAGTGGGACATGAAGGTAATTATGAACACACCCTATGGTAAAGGTCAATTGGAGAGGTTGTGGAGGAGAGTGAAATAGGAATAAGATCAATGGAGATCTTATCCAGACCATTTTCATCCTCATTACCATGTACCTCATTAGGGAATCTATCCTCTTGTACAATAAAAGCCTCATCAAAGTACTCAAAACAAGAATCATACATGTTGAATACAAAGAAATTCTAAAAGCATGAAAATGTAAAAGTTTTTGTATTTTTAAAGAGATTTTACAATTTTTTTTATATTTTTGAAATATAAATGCAAGAAATCTAATCTTATAAGCATGCAAGATTTAAATCTAACACAAAAAAGAAAGAGTTGTCGTAAACAGGTTCACCAAAATGAATAGGTGTAAAATGGAGCTTTAACAATGCATCTAATATTACCACTATTCATTTGTTTATGCTTGAGTTGGAATTAAATAAGTAATGTAACTCTGGAAATGCTTGAAATCAAATAAGATAAGATACATACCTCATAATGGAATAAATCTAGAAATACCTATTTTCTGATGCCTGTGTACAGTCTCAGGAAATTCTGCAACCAGATCCATGACTAGAAAACCGCAACAGAGAAAACCCAGAAAACTTTTGTCTTTCTAGAAGTAGGTCATCCTTGACCCAAATAGTAGGGCAAGGTCTTACCCTAGGGCAAGATCCTGCCCCCCACAACTCTAACAGAAATTTTGTTCGTGAATCTCGGAAGTTCGCCGAAAAGGGTACTCAGGTTTGTACTTCAATTCTCAAAACAACGACTCTAAATATCTAAAAATGGTGTTTTGGGGTGGCTATATAGGGTTTTTCCTTAGTCAAACCCCCATTTTGGTGATCTCCACCTCCACGAATAGCCGGTTATAATAGAATGTGTGTGTGTATTGAATGTGTAATGCCAAGATCTAATCCTCTAGATTAAAACCCTAGCATGAATATGAATGAGAAAGCAATGCATAGATTTGAATAAGATAAGAAAGCATACCAAGCCTCCAAGGCTAAAGTACTCCTACCAAACTCGTAATCCATAATTGCTACCCCATGATTGTATCTTTGAATGCTTGAATATTGATAATGGTGGATCAAGGAAGAAAGGATCTCTCTTGCTCCAAATAGATGTTCACAATGGTGTGTCCACAAAAATGCTTGATATCAATAATGGCTTGATCTTCTATATCATCCTCTTGCAATCTTGCATCTTCATTCCACCCTTGATAGCTTGCTTGCATCAATTATGTCTCCACCTGATGTCTTGATCATGAAATTGCTTGGTGAAAATGAAAGCAAATGAGAGTCCTTATATAGAGGTTTCAAGGTGAGGCTCCTAGAGTAATGTGAGGACCCATAATTCAAATTTCACCTTGAATTATGATCCAATCACAATAACAAACTAAGGAGGGAAAACAAATTAATGAATTTCAAATTAAAACCCTTCCGCACTCGGATCCGAAGGCTCGACATTGATTTCAGAGCCCTCCGGGACCAAATTTGAAAGGGGAGATCAAATCCTGAAGGAGGTCAAAGATGACCTCATCTTTGACCTAGGTCAGGAATGACCTCGTCCTTGACCCAGGGGTCTAAATCCAGCCAGAATGAGAAACAATAGGTCCCGGGGATGCTCAGAGACCTAGAAATGATGTCAGAATAGGGAAGAGTGTCAGGGAGAGGCACAAAATCCTATGATGGGAATGATGAAGGCTAGGAGGACCTATTTCTAAGTCCTACCTAGAAAATAGAGCCATAAAGGAGGGAAATTAAGGAGAATCCTCGGTATCCTAACCCTAATTTCACCTAGAATGAAGGAATCAAGTGCAGAATGCATCCTAAATGCAAATCTATCATGATAAATGCACTAAAAGAGGGTGCTAAACCTATCAAGATGGAAGTTCTTCCATTTTAAGATGATACTGAGAGCAACACAACTATAACTAATATGATGTCATTGTTGATATTATCTCAATGCTTAAAGCTAAGGTGTTGGACCTAAAAAAGAAGTTGGTGAAGATTTCTAAATTTATCTCTAAGGTCACGCATAGGTCAACTACTTCCCTCTATCTATTGTTGGATAAGGATTGGGTAAATATGGTGACAAGGAAAGTAATCATAAGGAATTGTTAAGTTCATCACTGAAAACTTAGGTCAACTCTTTAGCTAGCCCCCCAATGTTGGATTTTTGGTGCTTGTTGTTTGTTTCATTTATATTTTATGTTATGCTTATGGATCTTTTCATTTGAGATTGTTTTGACATAAAAATTTTTTATTAATAATGGTTTGGTAATCTTCTTTCGGCACCTCTAGATTATTTTACAATATGGTTAGCACCCTAGTTTTTCTTCTTTTAATATAAAAAACATTTGCATCATGTCACACTACAATAATATAATACATTATTTTTATTCATGTGTATAATAATTTTGTAATTCAATGGGTAGAGAAAACATGATTCACAAACAAGGACCTCCAACATTCTAGCCAAAAAAATTTGGAATAGTCCACCCAAGCTAACATAATGGATAACTTGAGAGACTAGCTTCTATATGCAGACTAATGCACAACAATAACATACAACAACTTAAATATACTAGATCAAAATGAAATGGATAAGAAATAAAAATGCACAACACCCCCAGAGAATAAGAATGATTGAAACACGTATAAATGGATTGTAACTATTAGATGTGTTCATTGATATAGTTGTATTTATTCTAAACAAGCAAACACACATAAATCTATACAAATATATACTAGTTGTCTACTATATATACCCTTAATTCCTCCAACAATATTAACTATATAGACATAGAAATATCTATAATACATAATAAAATATTATATAAATTCCTCATTCTTTTCATAAATCTATTCATTTTCCCACACATTCTTTTTTATTAAACTCTCCATTTTGTCACTCAATACAAACTCATATTTTAAAAATCATGACCCACACAAACCAACTATATGGAAATGAAGGTAGCAGAGTAACTTCCTATACTAACCTCAAGAGTCAGGTTATGTCTTTCTCATATCTTCACAATAGGTATGAAAACTTAGCAGAAATAAACATAAATAACATCCATACCACGACACAATGATTTACATGGGGAAAACCCTTTTGGGGGGAAAACCCACACTCCAAAAGTCATCGAATATATTGTTCAAAAAAATAATATAATACAATATGCTTGCAGAGAGAACTTCACATAGGAGTGTCACCAACTAGAGATCTAGAGGTATTCAATAGCTATAAGACTCTTACATGTGCAACCTAGATTCAAGGGCATCTTGTGATGCACTATATGTCACGTTTCAAAATTTTGGTTTTTGAGTTATTTTGTATTATTTTAATCAAATAAGGTCATTAAAGACCATTTGGGGTCCTTTTGGTCCATTTTGGGATGTTTAAGTGATAATTTGTCAAAAGATGTTAATGTTGCAAAAAAATTGTCAATGTTGTTAAGCAAAAATGTAAAAAAAGTTGTCAAATAATTATTAGTGTTAACAAAGGAGTTAGAAGGTGGTTGGGTAGGTGTGATTGATTGTAATTGAATTTAAAAAGGATGTATACACACAAAGCAAGGTTGGAGAAGGATTGAATGAGAAGAAATATTATTTTGGCATATTTTTATATTATTTTTCTAGGTGAGATAGTCTACACACATGATTTGTACAATATGTATGTACTAGGTACATGCATGCACATGTGTGGTAGTGATAAAGAATTGACCTTCCTTTCAAATGACATTATTTTGATGAAATTTCATTTGATTAATAAGGAAGTTATGGCTATTTTAGTGATTGTAGTCCAAAACCCTACCTAGGTTTTCTAGCAAACTTGGTTTTCCAATATCTCATCTTCCCACAATTGGAAAACCCTAAAAATTGGTAAGAAGGTCTACATACATATGGTCTTCAATTCCATAAAATGATTTGTCTTAATTTTTTGTTTTTCCTAAGATATCCATGTCAGAAGGTCTCACAGATTCAAGGTGACAATCTAGAAGCTAGACAAAGAAGAGGGTTTGGTAAAATAAATGCTTTATTTGAGTTGACCGGAAATTTAAATGAGCAAGAGACCCTAAGGGTGTTGTGAATGTTTTAATAAGTATGCACTTGATAAGGTCTGAGTCAAGTAAGTGTGAGATTACATAAGAAGTCTAGAGGGAAGTCTTTCTCAATGAACAAGTGAGATATTCTTGTATCAATGTGTTGTGTGTCTTGTTTGGAGACTAAGGAGGTATGTTTTTGATATTAACAGGTTTGTAACAATACCATAAACCTTATTGTTTTTTCCCATACAATAAGGCCAAAAATTATGCATCCAATGGTCCTAGTTGTTGGGGGTCTAGGTCTAACCTTGATAGGTTGTTAAGGTCTTTGAAGAACATTTAGTTTGTATGACTATTTATTGTCCTTCCTCTACATCAAACCTTCATCTCACACAAGTAATATATAGGAGATACAATACATAAAATCTCTAAAGAGTACCACAAAACCATTGGCTAAAACCACCCAAAAAGCAACACCCATCTTATCTCCAATCCAAAATGGCCTATGATGTGTCAAAACACACACTGACACATTTTTATATTTCCTATTTCAAGAGACCCAACTTCTAGAGGCCATAATTTTTAATTGGGGGTCCAATTGACAAACCATTTGGAACCCTAAAAACTTGGTGACATTTTATATCAATATATAACCCGCTACATTGATTGTGGATACTTTTGGACCATTTTAGAGTCTCTAAGGCCTTCAAAATTGACTTTGAAACTTTAAAAACATAAACTTTAATATCTTCAAATCTAGACATGGTCTTGCAACCAAAATTTACCAATATGTTTATCTTGTCAATTTGTAGCCTTGGGGAAAGTTGGGGACCAATCCATGCTCAAATACAAACTTACTAAAATTTACAATTACACACACCTATATCATACAAGCAATTTACATAGAAAAATTCAATTGTAACAAATAAAATCTCCATAACTCACCTTTGGAATGCAAGTAGAATAAAACTAAAATCTTAGTAAAAATCTCTATTATTTGCATATAGGAAGTTTTTCATTAAAATTGCAAGTATTTTTTATTGGATGTTTCCTACAATATTGACACAAAAATACTCTAGACATTAATCCAGAAACTTTCATATATTATGATAAACTTTAATATATGCACTATATTAAAAAATATGATTAAGACTTAATTGTTATATACTAAGAGTGTTTGTTTGAGTGCTTCAGTAGTGACATTCAAGTCAAAATGGGGTGTCCTTCCCCTACTTTGTTTGCTTTATATATTGACAAACTTAAAGAGCAGTTAAACAATACCATTGGAGAATGGATCTAGTTAGCAAGGTTCATGGTGAATATACTTTTATATGCATATGACCTTATTCTTATTGCAAAATATGCACAATGTTTGAAAGAGCATTTGAAAGCTCTTGAACTTTTTGGTCAAGGGGTTGGGATGGAAGTGAACACTAGCAAGACCAATGTCATGACCTTCTCTTTGGAAAAGAAGAAGCAACAGGTTAATTATAGGTACCTAGAAATTGATTTTAACAATAGACTCAATTGAGAGACATGTAGATCAAAGAGGATCCAAAGAGGTTGGAGAGTTTTATGCCTTCTTTAGAACAAGTGTAAGAAAGCGGAGTAGTGGGAATTGAGGACAAAGAAAACCCTATTTGATGTGTCAGTAGTGTCAATTATCCTTTACAAGTGTGAGGTTTGGGGGAATAACATGTCAAATGACAAATGTCAACAAATAGAAAGAATTCAAAAACATCTAATCACTAGTTGCCTTAAAGTCAAATAAAAAATACCTTATGAGATTTTTTTAGCTAAGACTAGTATGTTCCCAATTGAGATTTCAATGATCATTCAGTTGTTATGCAACTTAAAAAGGTTGAAAATATGGATAAGTGCCACTAACCCAAAATGATTATTGAAGATGAGCTAACTCGTAAGAAAAAAGACTTGGAAGAAACATTATAGCAAGTGGATGAACATGAGGGAAATAAATATGCATGATTGTCTTAATACTAGTGAGGAGATTAAAAAAAAAAAGTGGGTGTTAGAAAAATTCAAGAATACCATGTGGACAAAATAGCTAGGAAGGAAAAAAACATACTGTGTCAAAGAACTTAACTCCGCGTGACACCATGATGAAAAGGTTTATTTAAGATCTATGATTAAGGGAAATGCTAAAGTTTTAGTTGTGTAGTTAAGGACTAGCTCTCATCATCTAAGATGTGAAAAGTAGATTGAAGGTGCCCAAAGAAGAATGAGAAGAAAGGACTTGCTTTTGCGACAACAAGGGGGTGGTGGAAGCAAAATGATATTTCATCAAAGAGTGTGTAGTATATGAAGATATTCATAGTCAGTTTAAAAGCGATTTAGATGGTAGACAACCTGAATTAGCTTTTTGAAGAGGCAAGGCTTCACAACAGAACTAGTTTCTTACTAAGATTTATAAGAAACGATTTAGATGGTAGACAACCCAAATTAGCTTTTTGAAGAGGCAAGGCTTCACAAAAGAACTAGTTTCTTACTAAGATTCATAAGAAAAGAACGAACATACAAAAAGAACTTGAAAAGAGATTATTTTGTTGTATCTTGATATCTTAGACTTGTAGATCTGCTACACAACATTAAGGGCCCGTTTGGACGCAAGCATATCGGCCGATATACCGGAATATCAATTTCCGAATACGGTCTCCACTGTTTGTGTGCAACATCAAAGGATGGAATTGGAATTTTGATATTCCAATTTTACCCAAAAAATGGGCATATCATCTTCCACTTGAAAAGGTGGAATTGGAATATCGGGCTCGCATTCCGGTTTCCAAATGCCAATTTTGAAAATGTCGTCAGGTCCGCGTGGGTTTTATGATTTTTGACATCCTCTTTATTACCTTGTTTTGACATTTGCAACGGTTATTATTACATTGCGTGTTTGTTGGAAGCCCTCTCTGGTTCGAAGCTGCATCTTCCTGCATCTGGTTCGAAGTTGCATCTTCCTCATCTGATTCGAAGCTATTGTATGTATACTCCCTCATCCGTTTATCTGCATTTGTATTCGTCTGTTTATCTTTCTGCATTTGTATTCATTCATTTATCTTTCTGGGTCCGTTTAGCTGGAAAAAAAGCACAACCAAAAATTGCTTATGCTCTGAGCACAACAAAAATTTGCTTATACTCTGAGCTTTTTTTTAACATGGTAGCAGCATTAAACAATAGGCACGAAAATATCATTAGCTATGCAACATGCAATATGTATGTCCCTCTATAAGCCATTTGCAGTTCTGTTATCCCACATGAAATTTGACCCACATGCCAATTTGGCCTCTTTGTCTCTCTCTGTAGAAATATAGCCATTTCCCCCATCTTATTCTATGTAATGCATTTCAATGCAATGAAAGGCAACACAATGTATCAATTTAGTGGAATGCGATGTAGAGATGAAGAAATATTAAAGCCTTGTTTTTGGGTATAGAAAATTATCCCCAAAATCAGGTTCTATTGGGTGTTGAGGAAATTACCCAAAAATCTGAAGTCTTTGTTTGGTTGTAGAGAAAGAATTTCTTAGGCATATTTAGCATTTATTTTGCTCTTGCTTTTTCTGAGGGTTTTAGGGTTTCAGCATTACTGCACAACTTTGACAAATTATTGGATGTGTTGTTCCATTGTTTGATGATACCTCTACATGAGTTGGAGTGATGTAAGGATGAAAAGTAGCACCCACAGACTATCACTTTTTTCCATCTTGGATTTATATAGCCTAGTTACTACTGTTATGAATGAAATGTGTACCTTGTATAGTGGTCACAAAATAATATTTCTCATGACACAGAGGAAGGGATTTTTATTTGACTTGTAAATAATATTAAGTGGGCATACTATGATTGCAATGGAAGCCTGCCAAACAAAAGCATGGTAAGTAATTTGAAGAGTTGACATACCAGTGGGATCTGTTCCATTGAGGACTGGCCCTGCTGAAGATTTACCTATAACTATTCTACTAGGAAGTTCTAGTCCTGTTGATTTGGAGAAGCAAGGTCATGAAACCCAGAAACTGCCTTCAGAATTAACTATCTGCCAGGATTTTAGATCTGTAAGTATGAGAATAATTTCATCAAATGTTCATGTGAGTAATTGCTTGTAACAATTTGGCTATTTGAGTAACCATTGAAACCTTCAACCTATTTAAGAATCCTGTACTGGCAATGTAGAATGATACCGATTATTGGCTGCACTCTGATTTTATTCTGCATTCTCACCTAAAATATAAACTAGAAACATTGGATTTTCAACTTTAAAAAAAAGATCAGGTAAGGGAAAAAAGATGTTCCCATTTGGAGTTAGTAACAAGAAATGACAAATGAGGACAGTCACTCTAAAGAGAACATGATAATGTACACTCACTGTAAGGATAGTCACAAATGAGGACATCTCACAGTGACTATCCCTTGTGTAATTGTCACTTGAATGTATTGCTATTGAACCACATTTATGCTTTTCTTCTTCAACAAATGAGGACAGTCACTGTAAAGACAACATGATAATGTACACTGACTGTAAGTGTACATTATCATGTTGTCTTTACAATGACTGTCCTCATTCAAGTGGCAATTACACAAGGGACAATCACTGTGAAAACTTCTCATTTTATGAAATTACACAAGGGACAGTCACTGTGAGATGTCCTCATTTGTGACAAGGATAGTCACACATGAGGACATCTCACAGTGACTGTCCCTTGTGTAATTTTCACTTGAATGTATTGCTATTGAACCAAATTAATGCTTTTCTTCTTCAACAAATGAGGATAGTCACTCTAAAGACAACATGATAATGTACACTCACTGTAAGGACAGTCACAAATGAGGACATCTCACAGTGACTGTCCCTTGTGTAATTTCCACTTGAATGTATTGGTATTGAACCACATTAATGCTTTTCTTCTTGATAATGTCCTCATTTGTTCAAGAAGAAAAGCATTCGCATGGTTCAATACCAATAGGCAATACATTAAAGTGGCAATTACACAAGGGACAGTCACTGTGAGATGTCCTCATTTGTGACTGTCCTTACAGTGAGTGTACATTATCATGTTGTCTTTAGAGTGATTGTCCTCATTTGTTGAAGAAGAAAAGCATTAATGTGGTTCAATAGCAATACATTCAAGTGGCAATTACACAAGGGACAGTCACTATGAGATGTCCTCATTTGTGACTGTCCTTACAGTGAGTGTACATTATCATGTTGTCTTTAGAGTGACTGTCCTCATTTGTTGAAGAAGAAATGCATTAATGTGGCAATTACACAATGGACAGTCACTGTGAGATGTCCTCATTTGTGACTGTCCTTACAGTGAGTGTACATTATCATGTTGTCTTTATAGTGACTGTCCTCATTTGTTGAAGAAGAAAAGCATTAATGTGGCAATTACACAATGGACAATCATTGTGAGATGTCCTCATTTGTGACTATCCTTACAGTGAGTGTACATTATCATGTTGTCTTTAGAGTGACTGTCCTCATTTGTTGAAGAAGATGTAGGAAGATGCAGCTCGAACCAGAGAGGGCTTCCAACGAACACGCGATGTAATAATAACCATAGCGGATGTCAAAACAAGGTAATAAAGCGGATGTCAAAAATCATAAAACCCACGCGGACCCGACGACATTTTCAAAATTGGCATTTGGAAACCGGAATGCGAGCCCGATATTCCAATTCCACCTTTTCAAGTGGAAGACGATATGCCCATTTTTTGGGCAATACATTCAAGTGACAATTACACAAGGGACAGTCACTTGAGATGTCCTCATTTGTGACAAGGACAATCACAAATGAGGACATCTCACAGTGACTGTCCCTTGTGTAATTGCCACTTGAATGTATTGCTATTGAACCACATTATCACTTTAATAAGTATGGTTTGTCAAACTGTGCTTTATTTTAATCACTATAATAAGTATGGTTATCCAGTGTTATTAGCAGCCTTATGAATGTTTTCAAGTTTCTCAAAATGTAATGACTCTTATTTAATATATCAAGTGCAAACCCATCCACTTTTGTTGAAAAATATAATGGTTTACTTGACAAATTATCTAAAGATAAGGATAAGGCTATAAATATGTTTTATTAGGATTCTAATCATGAAATGGTGCCATGATGGCATTTCCAATTCTTTTGCCATGACTTGAAAGATTTAATATCAACATTTTAAAAATCATTAAAGAGAAATAACATTAATAGTAGTTTGAAATTCTCGTAGTTTTAATTGAAGACTTGGACTTCCTCTTATATTTCAATAGAAATAATTTTCCTCCTAGAGAATTTACTTGGATTCATAGTCTTGTAGCCTTCAAAACCTTTTTGATCAAAAAGTGCCTTGAATCTAGACTAGTTCCCTCATGATACTTAGAAAGATGATATCTACCTCTTTCTAGGGCAGTCACAAATGAGGACAGCCACTCTAAAGACAACATGATAATGTACAAATACATTCAAATGGAAATTACACAAGGGATAGTCACTGTGAGATGTCCTCATTTGTGACTGTCCTTGTGTAACCACATTAATGCTTTTCTTCTTCAACAAATGAGGACAGTCACTCTAAAGACAACATGATAATGTACACTCACTGTAAGGACAGTCACAAATGAGGACATCTCACAGTGACTGTCCATTGTGTAATTGCCACTTTAATGCTTTTATTCTTCAACAAATGAGGACAGTCACTCTAAAGACAACATGATAATGTACACTCACTGTAAGGACAATCACAAATGAGGACATGTCACAGTGACTGTCCATTGTGTAATTGCCACATTAATGCTTTTCTTCTTCAACAAATGAGGACAGTCACTCTAAAGACAACATGATAATGTACACTCACTGTAAGGACAGTCACAAATGAGGACATCTCACAGTGACTGTCCATTGTGTAATTGCCACTTTAATGTATTGCCTATTGGTATTGAACCACATTAATGCTTTTCTTCTTGATAATGTCCTCATTTGTTCAAGAAGAAAAGCATTCGCATGGTTCAAGTGACAATTACACAAGGGACAGTCACTGTGAGATGTCCTCATTTGTGACAAGGACAGTCACAAATGAGAACATCTCACAGTGACTATCCCTTGTGTAATTACCATTTGAATGTATTTGTACATTATCATGTTGTCTTTAGAGTGACTGTCCTCATTTGTGACTGCCCTTCTAGTGAGTGTACATTATCATGTTGTCTTTATAGTGACTCTCCTCATTCAAGTGGCAATTACACAAGGGACAGTCACTGTGAGAACTTCTCATTTTGTGAAATTACACAAGGTACTTTCTTGTCTACATATGTTGTATACTCAACCTGCAACTCTATTCTTATGCATTATAGTTGGGTGTTCTCTTATGTTGTTTTGTTGGTATTTTTAGGTAATTCAATGGATCTCATTGATGATATTGATGATGAAGATAATATTGAAATAGAAGGAGAGATTATGAGGAGGACAAGAGTCTTGCCTGTTGTTGTAATTGTTCTTGCCACCCTTGTCGTGTCCATAGCGGAGTGTATAAAAGAGGGTAGTCGAAATATGCGTAAGCGCACAAGAGATGCAATTCCTTTTTATAAGCGTGTTATCAACTCCAATGAGACGGATTGCCATGACCAAATACGCATGACTAGATGATCCTTCTTTAAACTAGCCAATATTTTAAGGCAAAAAGGAAGCATCAGAGATACAGAATTCATCACGATAGAAGAACAATTAGTCATGTTCCTCCATACTCTTGGCCACAATTTGAGGAATCGTAAGATTGCCCATAACTTTGGGCACTCTGGAGAGACGGTAAGCCGATACTTCCACAAGGTCTTGAGGGCTATCTTGGCGCTCCATTCGGATTATTTTATACCCCCTGGTCCAAACACTCCTCGAGAAATTAGTGGGAAGATCCGTTTTGATCCATTCTTCAAGGTATATCTCCCAGTGGTTTAATTTTGTGTAGAGTTGTAATCCTATTATTGCGTGTTCATTAGACCTATGATTTATCTGACTACAGGACTGTGTGGGAGCAATGGATGGATCGCATATACCAGTCACTATCGATGTCAACCTGCAAGCTAAATATCATGATAGAAAAGGCAACTTGTCACAAAATTTTATGGGAGTGTGTTCATTTGATTATAAGTTTCAATACATCCTTGCTGGTTGGGAAGGGTCTGCTGCAGATAGCCGTGTTCTAGCTTCAGCTCTATCTAGAGCTGATCCATTGGTAGTTCCCCCAGGTTTGTAAAATATGATTATATTATTGAAGCATACGAAAAATAAGACAACGTTATGACAATGACATTTTGTTTTGTTTAGGTAAATATTATTTGGTCGATGCTGGATATCCTAACGTACCAGGATTTCTCGCGCCTTATCGGTGCACACGCTACCACCTAAAGGAGTTTTCAAGAGCAAACCCAATAAACACCTCACACGAGTTGTTTAATCATCGACACTCCTCGCTTAGGAATGTAATAGAGCGTACATTTGGGATATTGAAGCAGCGTTTTCCTATATTGAAGCATGCGACATCTTATCAAATCAAGACACAAACACATATTGTTTTGGCATGTTGCATACTTCACAACTTCATTACGATAGAGGATGACCTTCCATCTGAGGTAGAATTTGAAGAGGAAGATGGTCGTGATGGGATAGATGTACCAGTGCTTGAGACATATGGGTTGAGCCAGCGTGAAAGAGATGATTGGGCCAATTTTCGAGATGAAATAGCAAGAAGGATGTGGGAAGACTATAGATCTCGATCTTAGTCGGTTGAATAACTATTATGGAAATGTTTAAACTAATGTCAGATTTCATAAATTTCACAAACTGATACTATACATTAATAAAAGCCGTTATGCCATATTTAGTGTTGTCATGTTATATTCAATGTTGTTATATTTAATGTTGTCATATTATATTTAATATTCTCATGTTATGTTTAATGTTGCTATATTTTATATTTAATGTTAAGTCATGTTATATTTAATATTGTCATGTTATGTTTAATGTTGCTATATTATATGACAAGGACAGTCACACATGAGGACAGTCACTGTAAAGACAACATGATAATGTGCACTCACTGTAAGATGTCCTCATTTGTGACTGTCCTTACAGTGAGTGCACATTATCATGTTGTCTTTAGAGTGACTATCCTTATAGTGAGTGTACATTATCATGTTGTCTTGAGAGTGACTGTCCTCATTTGTGACTGTCCTTACAGTGAGTGTACATTATCATGTTGTCTTTAGAGTGACTGTCCTCATTTGTGACTGTCCTTACAGTGAGTGTACATTATCATGTTGTCTTTAGAGTGACTCTCCTCATTTGTGACTGTCCTTACAGTGAGTGTACATTATCATGTTGTGTGTGCATCAGATATGTCTATGGATGGTGACGTTCAAGTTATCCAAGCAACTTCTTCTTCCAAGAAGGTGTTCTGGACAAAAGAGATGGAATGCAAGTTGCTAGACTTGCTACAGGAGCAAGTGCAGCTTGGAAAGAAAGCTGAAGGGGGTTTCAAGAAAGAGGCTTGGACAGCCATCGAAAGGAGGTTCAATAATGAGATGAAAATGAAGCTATCGAAGGAAAACTTCAAGAACAAGCTAAAAACTTGGAAACAAGGGTATAGAGTTATGAAAGACTTGAGGAATACAAGTGGCTTAGCTTGGAATGAGACTACCCAAACTATGGATGCTGATGATAGTGTTTGGGACGAGTTGTTGAAGGTAACATGGTCTTCAAATCTCCTTTTAAGTTGAATATATCTTTTTAAGTAATGAAGGACCAATAATGAATTCAATTGTTATGCCATGATACAGAGAAAGGAATTTAAAAATGCCAGAATGTATAAGAGGCAGCCATTTCAATACTACAATGAATTATCCTGTATTGTTGGGAATGACATAGCTGAGGGCACTGTAGCTGCAACAGCTCAAGAGACGGAGGAGGATTTCATTGATGATGAAGATTTCAGTTATCATGGTATGGATAATGCATGTTTTGAGACTGCTGCTGATTTGTCTAATGATGATAACGAATCTATTGATACACCTACATCGAACCAATCTACTACAAGTGGAAAAGATAACCCTTCAACATCGTCAAGGAGGCAAAAGAGGAGGAGGGGAACATTGGCAGGTTCGTTGGATTCGATTTGTGAAGTGATCAAAGAGATGTCTGCAGGCATTACATCAGGCCTTGCACAGCCTCTAAAAGTGGATAAATCATCTAGTTTGAGAAATGAGGCAGCGGAGTTGCATAAAGCACTTAAAGCAATCCCTGGCCTTCGCGACTCTACTATAATTGAAGCATACAAAAAGTTAATGCATGATCCACAATCAGCCGCATTGTTCTTGACAATGGATGAAGGGGAGAGAATCCAATATATGAAATTGAAGTTTGGACTTTAGTTGATCGATGTTTATTAGGTCTTCTGTTTAAAATCAAAACTAATGTTTAAAATCAAAACTAACTAACGTTTCTCTCCATTAAGACTATGTAATGCAGTATGAAGATATTTGATAGAATGAATGGAATGTCATTGGTTTAAGTTGAACTACTAATCCATTTTCAAGTGTTGAGAGTTGTGTTGAAGGGTTGTGCTTGGAAAAGTTGATGTTTTCTTTTAGATTTCAAATGCAATTGGTTTCATGTAATTTTGTTAAGTTTTGAGCAAGATATGATAAAAATACCATTGGCTGCCCTGAAAGTTTGTTTTTTCTAAAAGTTACAATTTGAAAATAGGCATGGTATGGCTCTGTACAGTCTGGTATGAACCTGCACATGATTGATAATGTTGATATTATCTTTTACCTTTCAAAGACAATTGGTTTCATGAAATTTCATTGGATTTTGATTAAGTTATGGTATTTTTCATGTTGACTGTCCTGACCCTAACTAGGATTTCCAGCGAGAGTAATAAATTCATAACCAGAGTTTCCACGGTTGAAAATTGATTAGGATCTTGTATGTTAGGTTGAAGCACTCCTTCCTTTGCATTATTATTGGTATTAGAGCCAAGATCATGCTAGGATAATCATGTAAACAGTAAAATTACTCTACAGCTGTTCATTTTATGTACTCTTTATGTATCTGATTTGCAGATTTATCCATGACACAAATGAGGACATCTCACAGTGACTGTCCCTTGTGTAATTGCCACTTGAATGAGGACAGTCACTGTAAAGACAACATGATAATGTACACATACAATGAGTGTACATTATCATGTTGTTTTTACAGTGACTGCCCTCGTGTTGTATATTCTTCTCTGTAGATGCTATTGTGTGCTAGGGAAATTCTTAGAATTGTTGGTATATTCTTAGAACTTGTTACACCTGGGATATTCTTCTCTGTAGATGCTACTGTGTGCCATGGTCCAAACAGGCCCATAAATGTGGTTGAATAGCAATACATTCAAGTGGAAATTACAAATATTATAATGTATCTATCTAGTCCTCATGACTGCTCATGACAGTACAAGTGATATTTTTTTGGGGGTGGGGAAAGGTTCGAGACTTTCAGCTGTATGAAGAATCCTTTCTACCTAATACAAAAATGCACCCCATAAAACATCTGATTGGTTCGAGTATCTTTGAACTATTTGGGTCTGTTGACAACACTAGACCAGTGTCTACAGAATGACTAATTTCATGCAAGACAATGGCTCTATCTGACAGAGAGTCCATGCTAGGCTTCATGACTTGATGCATTTTACGTTGCCTTTGGGTGAAGATAGGGAACTGTAACTAGTATCAGTAATGAACATGCTTTTACTAGAACTGCTTGTGCTAATGAATCAGAGAAAAATTACCTTTGTCCTCGTTGAAATACATGTTGCATATATATATATATATATATATATATATATATATATATATATATATATATATATATATATATATATATATATATATATATATATATATATATATATATATATATATATATATATATATATATATATATATATATATATATATATATATATATATATATATATATATATATATATATATATATATATATATATATATCTTGACACGTACATATGTGTTTCTCAATCATGAATTGGGTGTTTGCCTGTCAAGCATCAATTTGGTCTCTAGGAATTGTGCACTCTCTCTTACTTTTGAAAAAGCATTTGAGCACTGTGCTAACTAATGAAAACTCTCTGTTTTGAGGCCCATAAACTGATCTTTTTACAGAATCTTGACCATAAAAAAAGAGAGTGATGGAACTCAATCCTCTTTGAATGAGGTCCCACCTGCTCTGCTTTTGGGTCACCGCACTATATAATGAAAGTGCTCATTATTGGCCACTTCCTTCACTGTTGTTTAGGATATGCTCAAGAGACCTACTGCCATTTTTTGGATAATGTCCAAAACAACACCCAAATCAAGGGGAGCAGTATGGAGCACAAGGGGATGGGAATAATATGAAAAAGAGTGAATTTAGTACAATGAGGAGGACAACAGAGATGCCTTTAAAGGGTAAAACAACAAATATAAGATTTTATAATACCATTTCAAATATGATTTGTTTTATTACAAATTAGAAGTATCAGGCTTGTCATGCTCATCTTTTTCTTCATTTCCTACAAACTCCATTTGAAAAGGAACACACCCTTCCTCCATGAGATAACTTTTCCACCAATCCACTTCTGAAGCATTCACAAACCCTATCCACTTTTGGAGAAAGGATCACTAGTTTTACAATGTCTGACCCAAAAGAAAGAGCATAATTATTCTCATTTGCATAGCCCACTAGATAAGGAACACAAATTGTGGCTTCAACTAAACCATTATATATCTCTTTCAAAGAGCTATATAACAAGGGTGTTTAGGAATACATACAATATTGAATGCTTGGAGCAAGGAAAAAGATGAAATGGATACACTAGTGATAGATAACAAGGTGTTGACATTTTGGTTTGCCATGGGAGACAAAGTGAAAAGATGTATGGTATGTGAGGCAAATTCATCTTCTACCACAAAGTCCCTATTTAATTCAAAACCAAATATAACACAAAAGCCATTCCTATTTTGTATAGTTTCTCCACACATATTTAGCATAGAAGTTTCTAGTTTAATTCTAGAAATAGTTTGTAAAGTGTCTGGTTCATGTGTGTGAGCCTACTTCATGTGTGTGGATTATAAGCATGCGCTGTCAGAGTGTCTGAATATTGAGTGTCTTATTGCTATTGCTATTGTTTAATTTTGGGATTGTTGATATAGGTGCATTATTGAAATCGGTTTGATGGCTCTGATCAATGTGCCAAGTTGTCGATGTGGTGGTGGGCAGTGCCAGTTGAAGATTTCACGGTCAGTGGAGAACCCTGGACGACAATATTGGTGTTGTCCAAACAAAAAAAAGGTTGCTAATGTGTATATATTTAATGTTTGTAATGTAACTACTATTTATTATATTTAATGTTTGTAATGTAAATAGTATTCAATACTAATGTAGATTGGGCATCGCAGGGCTATCATGATTGTGGGTACTTTAGATGGGTCGATGACAACCCATCTACATCTATTCGCCCATCTCCAGTTATCCACGATCCAGACATTCGCCCATCTCCACTCATCCACAATCCAGGATTTGAGTGCAATAGTTGTCAAGCTAGGACAAACGAAATTAAATTTTTACGATGCCTTCTCTGTATTGTAATTGCATAGCTTTTGTGCGACCATATGCGTAGATGAGCTCAAGAAGTATTCAGTTTTGTATTTTGATATTGTAATATGTGGAGATGAGTTCAGGAACTAGTCAATTTTGTATTTTGATATTGTAATATACGGATATGAGCTCAGGAATTATTCAATTTTGTATTTTGATATTATAACTAAATATTATAATATGGATATGGCATAACTCCTCTTCGCCCCAAGTGCGCATATATATGGTCCACATAGTATTTTTCACAATAATTTTTCATGTTTATGGCTTAGGTGAGCCCCAATCTGGTATTAGTCACATGATTTAACGTTGTTTTCGTGGTTATTGTTTTGTAGAATTCTAAACCAGGTTTGTAGAGAAATTTTGAGGTTAACATAGATATATCATGTATGAACTCATTTAATTGGTCGTGTTTTTATCTTGACAAGCGTGGATCATTCAGGTAAGAATCAAAGGGGGTCATAGAAGGTAATAATAATTAATAAGATTTTTTTAAAAAAACTCATACAAAAGTGAGCAACTGAATGTACTTCATTGGTGTACTAACAAAAGCACAAAGTAGTTGTATGTTCTATGTATGCAGTGCCTAGAGACAAAAACAAGAGTTCGGGCATGACAAAGCGTCAAAGACTCATCAGACTAAATTATAACATTGTATCTGCATTATGTAAAATGAGGAATGCCTCATTCAAGTTGTAACACTGTATTTGCATTATGTAAAATGAGGAATGTCTCCACTGTATCTGCATTATGTAAAATGAGGAATGCCTCATTCAAGTTGTAATTTTATATCAGGTCATGACTTTGTGGGGCTAGACCGGAGGTTTTCTTCACCCAGCTCTTTCCTACCGGTGCTCCTATTGAGCTGGGTTGGCAACATTTTGTAAAAAATAAATAATAAAATAAATGACTTGTTTATAAATTTGTGTATTTTGGGTCTACATATTTTATAAATTTGTATAGGATTTTTTTTTTAATAAAAAAGTTATACAGAATGTAAAAAATTTTATAAACTTATAAACATAATTTTATTTCAAAATATTATAAATATTCAAAATCGCATACAAATGAAATAAAATAAGTATTCAAAAACAAAATAAAATATTATTATATTATTTTATTGCAAAAATAAAATAAATATTCAAAAACAAAATAAAATATTATAATATTATTTTATTACAAAAATAAAATAAATATTAAAAAACACGAACAAAATGTGAAAAGCATCATAACATTTGAAAAAATCACAAATTGTTATAAAGAAATTAAAAACAAATTCTCATTCAGTGCATATTCCAATTCCAAAATGTGGCACCCAAACGCGGAAAATACATCTTTTCGGTCATCTTCCAGGTGCGTCCAAACGGGTCGAACACATATTCCGGATATCATTTTGAGGATATGATATTCCAGAATTGCAGCATATTCCATAATTGACTATATCCGGCATTCCGTATGCCTGCGTCCAAACGGGCCCTAATATATCTTCATTTATTCATTCCTGAATACTTCACTATGATTTTATTTCCGATACTACCTACTGAGCCAACATTTTACTCTTCATTTTTAGATGTATAATATCTTAATTCCCCTATTAATTATATATTATATGATTAACACTTAAAAATCTTACCCTAATCCCTAGATATTATTCAGAGCCTACCATATACAACTATTCTCTCAAGAGTGCACGAGTTTTTCTTCGAGAGCACGCCAAATATAGCCACTTTTCTGGGGCCCACCTTTCTGTTACCTTTCTCATGATGCCCGCCCTGAGCCAACCATTTCTTACCAGTAAACTTTTCTGTGCCATGGCTGAATGTATGTTTTGATGTGAATATATGAGTTTAATTGAATGTATGTTTAGCTGTTGAACCAGTTGTCTGCATTTGATCTCCTAAACACAGCAATCGAACATCGTCCTTCTCAAAATGCATGCATTCGACTTCTATGCAACCTGCACGCTAGGAGGCGTTTTAAGCTGCGGGCTCACACACACTGGTGTTACACCCCTTGATAATATTAAATGTAATATGCAGGTCAGATAGGCATTTTTTTTCAGTGGATCAATCTTGATAATACCAAATGTAATATGAAGGTAGACAAGCCTTTTTCAATCTATTTATTTAATGGATCAGTTAGGTTAGCTAGGTTTTCATCGGCATATGTTGGGTGTTCTGTTTTTCTGAGGATCTTATATTATCTATAAGATGTAGATTGTTTTTGCTATTTTATATAGAAGTATGAATTTTAGGTTGAAATCTTTTTAGTTAAAAAGTATGAATCTTATTCAACCTTTTTAGTTAAGAAGTATGAATCTTAGGTTGAAATTTTTTTAAGTTAAGTGAGGATTGAAGATATTCATTTGACCAAAGTCATCTAAGATATTATCTCATCGCTTCAGGTCTTGTACTTAGCAAGATTCATTCGGAATCATTGAACTTTACAATCAGATCAAAGACCTATTGATATGGGTGCTCTATTTCAGAATTAAGATTTTTTTGGTTTAATTTATTAATAAATTTGTTTTAAATATTTTTTCTTCTTTAATTAATTCATCTTGATAATAGATTATAAAATATGATCTGAAATTTAATAAAAAAGTTGTTTGCGTGATCAAATCCAGATGCCCTTACCCTTTTTGAACCCAAGATCACCTAAAGCACATTTTTATGTCAGCGCTCCTAATCTAAATTCTAGGTATGATATCATGCCTTTGTGCATGATTCAGTTGAAATTCCAACTAACAGCTACTTTGTGTATGTTTGCATAGTCTACCACTGGACTACTGATTTCTCTGTCCAAACCATTTGAGTAAGATGTGGCTCATTTTCTTAAACTATCTCTTTAGTTCCTTAATACTATCATCTCTAAACACTTGATTTTTTTGGAAACCATACAGCTAATTGATTAGCTTTAAATATTTACTTACATTTCCCTTGTTTATGATATAGCTTTCTTTATTGTTGGTTGTAGGGCAGGCTAATCCGTCCAAGTATAGGAGTATCAGCAGTGGATTCAATAAACTATTAAATAAACATGGCATGGGAGCGTTGTTTAGGGGTTGGGTGCCTACATTCTTGGGGTACAGTAGTCAGGGTGCCCTTAAGTTTGGATTCTATGAATTCTTCAAGGTATTTTATTCGGACATAGTTGGAACCCAAAATGCAGAACAGCACAAGACCTTAATATACCTGGCAGGATCTGCATCAGCAGAGTTTATTGCAGGAATAGCATTATGCCCATTTGAGGCCATCAAAGTTCGAATGCAAACTAGTCCTGATTTAGCAAAGGGCTCCTTACAAGCTTTTTCTCAAATCTTGGCGTCTGGTGGATGTAATGGGTAAGCAGCCTGGATTCATTTGGCATCTCAGACAAAATTCTAAGCCAATGATTAATTAATCTCCGGATGATGTATATTTTCTTGCAGGCTCTACAAGGGCCTTGTGCCTCTCTGGGGGCGCCAGATCCCATGTGAGTTTATAAACAAGGTCAAAAAAATAAATGTACAAATATATACAGAATGACAGTTTTATGGGGGTACTGAATTGAATATGTGTAATGTTTGTTGGGTACAGATACTATGGTGAAATTTGCCTGTTTTGAGAAAACAGTGGAGAGTATCTACAAGTATGCAATTCCAATCCCTAAAGAGGAGTGTCCCAAAGCTGTACAATTGGGTGTTAGTTTTGCAGCAGGATATATTGCAGGAATATCATGTGCTCTTGTTTCACATCCTGCAGATAATTTGGTTTCTGTTCTCAACAGTTGTAAGGCTACAACCGTGAGAGCTGTAAGATGTTATTGGATTCCTTTGCAATATTGTTCTGATTAATTAAGAAGGAATTTTGAAAGGGTCTAGACTTTTGTACATAATGAAAGACAAGTCATAAGTATTATAGAAAAAAAGAACAATCAAGAAAAACAATTTAAGCTCAGTAAAAGACATCAATCTAATAAACAACCAACCAAAATTTAGAACGATTTGAAGCCAAATTGCACTCTAAAGATTTTTAATATTGTTACTGGATGAACTGCATTAGGGCTTAGATGGTAGCTCTGTTAACCTAATGTGCACTTTTCAATTTTTGCAGGCAATTAAGAAGTTGGGGGTGGTTGCATTGTTCACAAGAGGTTTGCCATTAAGGATTCTCATCGTGGGTACCCTAACTGGAGCGCAGTGGGCAATCTATGACTCTTTCAGGGTTTATACTGGATTGTAAGTTGAATGCTCTCTACATTCTTACTGATTGCAAATAACAAAAATAACATTTATATTTTAGATCAAATTCTGATCCATAATCAGAATCATAAAATAATAGTATTTTTTAAACTAATATTTATTTTCAAATTCTCTATTGTAGAACCCCTAGAAGAACCTAGATTATAAAATTTGTGATTGCATTAGCCTTTTATCATTTATTTGATTAATCCTTGAATAATTTATTGACAGGCCAACGTCTGGAACTATGGTAAGAAAATGTGATGATTCAAACCTGAACCAATCATATGATGCCACAGAATATTCATAGATCCACAACAAGGTTGCCTTGTTCTCATTTCCTCATCATAATCTTTGCGAGTGGTGTACAGATGCTCAGAGGCCTACTCTACAATTGTTTGAATCTTGGATTCCAAAGCCATTTTTTGGCCTTCCAACAAAAATGGAAGATCACATTTATGTAACTTCAATTTAGGCAAAAGTATATGGCAATTTTTCTGAAATAATGATAAACCATAACGTTGGCTGATTCCAACAATATAACAGATCCTGGTATTACTTTTGTTTTCAATTTAATAAATGAAGGCAAATTTATTTGTTCTCAATCCCTTTCACAGTATACCTACCAATTAGACCATAATATGGTGCCAGTTAAATTTGTTTTTAGTTGATATAGGTTCTTGTAAAGGAGGAAAATGGATATTTTTTTCTGATTTATATGACTAATTGTCGTTGACAAGAATTTGAAATATATGAGAGTGGATATTTTTGTCTCATATACAAGAGGAGTTCGAATTATAGCTGTAGAAATTATTGACTTCTTTCAGCTTAGTGATAATGATTGAGAGATGTTTATTTCATTACAATTGTCAATGGTATGACAGTGACCTCTTTTTTTTGGATGGAGTCTGGGACGAGATTTAATCTCTAACGAATACGTTCAGAACTATTCAACTTTACGAACTATCACATTCTATTTTGACAACTATGAATATGGCTTGCATAAACATAAATAGACAAGAAAAACAAAGGTAACAATCACTTAATTTCTATAATTCCTTGAGCATATTGTCAAGTAGCTCAACTGCTTTGTACAAGCTTAGATAATGCTATAATAAGAAATTCTCAAACATATCTATGCTAGCTGAAATAGGTTGCATGCCATTTTACTTGCCTAAAGATCTCATATATTAATGCCCTAATATGCAACATGGTATTCACGACATTTATACTATTAGCTTTATGTCAATTTATAAATGCAATAGCTTCTAGAAAGAAATGGTAATGACCTATGAAACAGATGAATGATCAAAGGATTATAATGAAGTGAAAATATGGGGTTAAAATTCTAAATATTATTGGTATCCACATAAGCTATGTCTGCATATCTAAATAGATGTATTTTCCTTGTTATTAGAAACATGTAGGATATGAGTAATGATGGTTCTTAACTCACTCACTTGTTGGTACTATTGATAGTATGGGGTGTTAACACCAATAAGTCTGCTGTTGTTCTTGAGTCAGTAAATGGCTGAAGATCTACTTATTGTGTCGAGACAAGAAGTTCTATTTTTATCTTGTAGCACCAATCTATTAGTTGGTTAGTTGTGGTTATTGTTCAGTTCTACTCTTGCTAATGTATTTGGATTGTCGTGTGTTTACAACAACACTTTCTAAGATAAGAAAATAGTTTAAATTATATAGCTATTGACCAATGAGTTTTTGTTGTTGAGTACGAGTCTAGTTATAGCTTAGTAACTGTTTTGAGTGTTGATTGTTTCATAGCTATATTTTGTTAGTGTATGGATTCAAGTTGTTATTTGAATAATAGATAAATTATTTTGAGACGTAGACTTGGTAAAATAAGATCACCATTTCATAGCATCATCTACATTGCATCATTGATACACTCACTAGCCATGGGTTGTGAATATATCATGTCATAATCTAAATCAAATCTTTGAGTGCATCAAAAGTATTCTCAACTGGTATGGTCCAAATCGTGTAATATTGCTCTTAGGGGGAGTCATTTGATCTTATTAAACTAAATGGACAAATCCTTACATAGATTTGCATTTGGATATAATTTTTGAATGTGACAATTGTGATTAAGTAAACATGGCTAGTTGTGTATGTTTTCTCTATGTTTAATGTAGACACTTATAATTATCCACATCCTTACAACACACAACTCACCCACATTCTAATGTCCTATGCTACATTTAGAAAAAACGAAAATAATTTTATTAGATTTAAAACATTTAAATAGTTACCATAAAAACTCTATTTTTTTGCAATGTTTTTTTGGAACAATAACCTTATAAACTCTAGATTGAATTGATATTCACACAGTGTTGTCTATCACTAATATGATTTAAGATTTCTTAATTGAACCCTAAAATAGTAAACCATAACTTAGTAACTATAATACACCTAAAAATGTACAACGCACTCATATTGAAATTCTACAATAGATTTTTTTTGGGCAAAAAGTTGTGTAATATATTAGGTAAATAATAGATACATAGGAGTAAAGAAATAAGACAAGACCAGAGTGTCATGGGAGAATAGAAACAAAAACGGTGGAGGCCACATCGTAGGTGAGGAACTGTCCACCCAACATCGACCCCCACAAAAGTAGAGAGTTTACAGAGAAATTATTTAGCACATAGTAGCAGAAAGACAATAGAACAATAGCCCATAAAGAAAAAGAGCAAAGGAACTAATGACTAGCTGAACCCCCTCAGACCAAATCTAAAGGTCATCAAGTTTGACGACAAAAATTGTGAGATTAAAGAAATAGTCCCATAGAATATATTTTTTCGTTTTCGAAAAAACTCTTCATTATTGTCGTGGAAAATGTTCATAGACACACAGTTAGCATTTGGAACACGGCAAATAAAAATGTCCCAAGCCACTACCATCTTCTCCCCACAACCTTCCTTGCTTAGATCAAATATTCTTCCAAGCCTGCCAGAGATAAAATTTGGGTTGATGCTTTCAATCCCTTGAGATACCTGGTCCCAGTGATGTGGAACAACAATGAGATTACCAACAGCCAAAACCCTTTCTAATCGACCAACTATTTGAAGAAGAGCTAAGAAAAATAACTTATAGACCCAACCATCATGCAGATGTGTTCCACCAGCATTATGTTGAACAATTCAGATCACAACTTGTCTAAGATCTTCATCTTCAATTGCAAACAGTATAAGGCACTGTTCATCCAGGGATTCTTCTAAACATTAGCAAGAGATATTGAATGTATTGTCCATTTAACTAAGTTTAAAAGAAGAGCACCGAGAGAATCAAAGGACCAAGGAGTATCTCTGGAAGCCTTGGATATAGAGTGACTTTAGCACCACAACACAAGCACCCATTGACCTGGATAAATAACTCCAACATCCCACAAAAGGAAGGAGCGGTAGTGCAGGACTCTGAGAATATGTGATCATCTGAGAGGGCGCAACAAAAGCATCAATAGAAGACTGCGTTGTAGAATTTTCAGCATAGATCTAACTAAGAAATAAGAAAAATGACAGCTTGCAAAAACCGAAAAAAAAACAGAGCAGATCAATGAAATTCTATCTTTCATTCCATGATTCAATAAAAAAATTAATTACAATATGCACATAGTGCATGATTTATACAGAACTAAACCACCGTTTGCAACAAATTACGGTGAAAACTGAACACAAGTTTCCTTAGTTAGGTATACATGCGGAGATAACGAGATTGCAGTCAGATGTAAAATTTACAGAGGAGATAGAACCGAAGAGTCTCAGTTAAATCTGTAAGTTATAGAGAATAACTGACGCTAACATGCATCACATAGATTGTAATGGTATGCGTACCTTCAAATAAAAGTACAGAGCCCATGAAAGAAATTAGCATGCCTGCAAGTGGAAAACTTTAGCAAACATAAGAAAACACGTTAGATCCAAAGCTCCCAATAAATGCTAAACATAGATCCCTACTATGACCCAAAATCACTGCCCACATGACTAAATGCAGATTCAACAGGAAGGACAGATGAAGAAAGACGAAATGATCAAAACACCGGGTACAATCTAATCTGAAGTAGGGACACTCAAAGCAAAAATGAAGGAGACGAATGAACACAATCCCTCCACATTTTTCTCGCCACTGCACTCTTCAAACATCTTCACACCAAACAACTCCAATCTCACACTTCACAACAAACAAATAACCTAACATTTTGTTCAAATGGAAATGAGACACTGAAAAAATCCAAGAGCAGATGTAAGGATGCAAAAATGCCAAAGAAAGCAGCACGACATAACCCAATTCCAAGGAAAAAGAGTAAGAACCAACTTGCTAAGGACCCCTGCCACGTAGATAACAAGGACTAAATGAAGCAAGAACCATGATCTGAACTAAATCAAAGAATAACTGGATGCTTTGACAATGGGAATAGTTGCAAGCACCCAAGAAACTGAAACCCTGACATAGGAACAAAACACCTGTTTGGGCTCCAACAGAACATAAAGGACCAAACTCAATACTCAAAAAAGACTTCCAACCAAAAATTGGGCAAATAGGTGGCAATGGCACAATAGCCACAAAAGTGAAGAGTTAAGATGGAGTATAAAAAGAATAGAATCTAGAGGGAGCAGATCATCCATAGCTTCCCCTACCTAAGGAGAAAGCTTCTTTTAATCCAAGGACGCAACCTTTATTTTCTAGAGTATTAGCAACGTTGTTAGCTTTTCTATAACAGTGCAAGATTTGGTATTGTTCAAACATGGAGTCGTGTAAAATATAGTTTATTTTCCAATCGGGAGACTCAAATTTCTTAAGAGCTGAAATGATATTGTGAGAACCCCCTTCAATGACCAAGTTTGTTACCTTGAGAGAGACTCAAAATTTAACCCTTATCAGGATGGCTCTTGCCTCTAGAATCTTGTTTGTGTCATCTATGATCCTTTTAGCTAGTGCAACAGATATCTCACCTTTAGAGTTTTTCAATACAACACCAATGCCTGAGATGCCATTTTTGCCTTTGGAGGCATCATCAAAGTTCAACTTTATGAAGTTAACGTTTGGAGATTTCCACCTAATCTCCTTCCTATTTCAGCTTTATGTAGTTAACGTTTGGAGGCTTCCACCTAATCTCCTTCCTATTGATTAAAGGCTACCTTTGAAAGGAAGTATGATAAGATCCCATCTAGTTAATGTCTTGGAGTCAAGAGAAGTGAAACAGGAGTTTACGCTCTTTGTTTTAATACAATAAGCATTGAAATATTCAGAAATGTGGGATTCAATCTTATAAAGAACTAATGTAAGTGAGTTGGTTTCATTATGAGATTTATGTTGATTTCTCTCCCACCAAAGACTCCAAATAAGAGTTGAAGGGGCCACCACCCAAATGGTAGCAAAGAATAAATGTTGATGGAGAAGAGGCCAAGATTCACATATCTCTAAAAGTTCTCCACAGAAAGGGGCTAAACCAATCCCAACAGGAGGATGCAAACAGACAGTTGAGAAAGATGTCATTAACTGTTTCAAGCTAAGATCCACAAAAAAATATAGTTGAAAGGAGGGGCAATGCCAAGTCGAACAAGTTTGTCACTTGTAAGTATTCTACCCTTTAAAGCTAGCCAAGTAAAGGAGCCCACTTTAGGGAGAACTTCTACAACCTTAAAAAGGGTAAAATTATTTGATCTTGGGATGAGATTTGTATTTGAAATGATCTGATACCTTTGTTTAACTGTATAGTTACCCAAAGTTGAGGGGGACCAAATAAGCTAGTCATGAATATTTTTGAAGTAGACGCTCCTTTGTTGAAGGATATTTTTATGACTAATTTTCTGCTCATCTAGAATGGAAGTGGTTGAGAGATCTTTCTAGGCAGCATTTAACATTCTATTGCAATTTGTGATATTGCAGTAATCTTTTACTTTTGAGCCCCATAAAGCTTTCAAAGTTTCCTTGGCCTGGGAGAGGGAATCTATTATGCTTAAGGGAGGAAAACTATTCCATGAGTCCTCCCATAAATTTTCTATTTGACCATCATAAATAATCCAGGTGAGATGGGGGATAAACACCTCTACACCTAATCATAAAAAATTCACATATGAGATCCGGAAGGAGGATTTCGAACAGTAAAAATTATTTCTTGGTTCTCAGCATCTAGATACTTATTTTTTTAGAATGGCTGCCCACTTAGAGTTTTGATTGGAGTACATTTTTCAGATTAGTTTAGAATCCAGAGCCATATTTCTACTTTCCAATTTATGAATCCTTGAGCCTCCAAGATTTTTGGGAGTGAAAACTTTGTCCCAAGCCAAAAGGTGACTTTTATCTTTCTGATCCTTATTCCCTTTCCACATAAAGATTTCATTTTGATAAGCATTATGTGCGCAAGAGACAACCAAGAGTTTGTAAAGATGCAATTCTGTTATAAATGGATTTCAAAATGGGCTCCCAAAAGGAGCTCTTATTTCTACCTAAAAACAAAGGAATGCCAAGATATATGCTTGGGAGATGTTCTTTTTTGAAGCCCAAAAAATTAGAGATAGTTGTTGCAATCTGAGGGGGACAGTTCAAGAAGGCAATTTTCAATTTGAGAGCATTGGTTTTTTTACCTGAAATAAGACAATAGTCTCCCAATATTTTTTATGGTCCATGATTCCCTCATGGAGGCTTCCCCAAACACAATGGTATCATCTACAAAGAGAATATGAGTTACATTAATATTTGAACAAGGAAAGTTGACGCCTTTCCATAAGTTTTAATTTTGAATTGTTGCTATGGAATGACTAAGAGCCTCTGCTAGAACAATGAATAGATAGGGGGAAAGGGAATCTCCCTTCCTAATATGTTGAGATGAAGAGAAAAAACCACACAAGTAAAAATTAATAATAATAGAGAATTTGACCCCAATTATGAAAGCTAGTATCCATTTGCACCACCTTAGTGAAAAGCCAAAATTCAAGAGAACTTGATGAAGGGATTGCCAACTTACTCTATCATATGCCTTAAGCTTATCCAACTTGATAATCATAGCCTGAATTTTATGTTGCTTGATGGTGTGGAGAGTTTCATGGGCCACTAGTGCCCCCTCAAAAGTCTCCTTACCTAGAACAAAACATCCTTGTTCCTTCGAGATGATTTTTGGAATCACAATAGCTAATCTTCCAACTATAGCTTTTGAAAAAAAAAATCATAGATAGTGTTACACAAAGAAATAGGTCTAAATTCAACAAATGAAAATGGGTCATTTATCTTAGGAATGAGAGAAATCACAGTATTTTTGAACTGCTTGAGCATACCACCACTTTTCCTAGATTCTTCTAAAGATGCCCAAACCTAGAACCAATAAAGTCCCAACATTTTTTGGAAAAAAAGAGGTGAAAGACAATCACAACCATGAGCCTTATCTGGGCCCATAAAGAAGACCATTGATCTAATTTCTTCAAGAGAAAAGGGTTTTGTGAGGGAATCATTATCCTAATTTGATACGGGTTGGGGAATGCTTCTAAGCATATTTTCCCTAGATGTGGTCACTAACACTTCATCATGCTACTCTACAGAGAACAAAGAAGAAAATAAACAAACACCCTCAATCTAAATATCACTAGGCTATGATAATATGGTGCCAGATGGGTCTGAGATTTTGCTAATTGCATTTTAAATAGATCTATATTTTGTTGAGGCGTGGAAGAAAGAAGTGTTTCTATCACCATTTTTCAACCATAGTTCCCTGGATTTTTGTCTCTGATATATTTCTTCTCTCACTAAGACCTCTTCATACTCTTGTTCAAGTCTTTTTTTCTCATGGTATGAGACTAGATTAATACCTAAGCTGATAATTTTCTCATCAATCTTATTTAGTTGGTTTTCAATATCAACCTTGGAAGAAATGATATTCATAAAAAAATTTCTATTTCACTCTTTAATTTGTACTTTGATGATAAACAAATTTCTACATAGATGAAACATCCTAGAACTTGAGACATACAACATACCAAGCCACCAAGACAATAGAAGAAGGAGAAAAGAGAGATCCCTAAAACACATTTTTTCAAACTTGAACAACACTCTAGGATTCTTCCGAGGAGCAACTGAAGCAAGAGAAAGTTGAAGGAGAAAATGGTCTAAAGTTGAGAATGCAAGTATTTGAGACATGCAAAAAACATATTTTGCAATCTATTTAGGATTGAGAAATTGGTTTTCAATCCTCTTAGAAATGTGCATGAAATGAGCTCTTTTATTGGTCCATGCAAATTGGTCATTGGATGGGATGCAATCGACCAAGCCATTGTTTGATACAAACTTATTAAAATATGACATCATTTTCATAAGAGGAATTAATCCACCCCTTTTATCTTGCAGTTTCGTAATAACATTAAAGTCTCCCCCAATCATGATTGGTACATCTGAAAAATAAGCACACATTGATGACAAAGAGTCCCAAAGGATTTATTTTTTCCAATAGTAGAGTTAGGCCCATACACGTTAAACATGTGGAATAGAACATTAAAATGTTCAACTTGAATTTGCTGCCAGTTTGCTTTGGTAGACACCTTATTTACTTTAATATATTTTGCTTTCCATGAAATTTACAACCCTCCAAAAGCTCCAATAGAAGGTGTAGAAATGTAACTCCAAGACTTCCACTTGCCAAATGGTTGAAGGGGTTTTGGTTCAACAAACTTTATTTCTTGAAGTAAAATAATATCTTCTCCTCTTGCCTCAATCTATGATTTGATGGTGTGGACTTGGTTAGGGGCATTTAGGCCCCTAACATTCCATTTGATGATCCTCATAACTTTTGTGGGGAGCACCTATCCACATTACATTATTAACATTCATGCATTTACATGGAAATCACAAGTCATACACGTGACTTGCGAACAATGATAGACAATAAATATGTAAGAATTAACAAGATTGAGATGCCCTTACAAAAAATTTATATCATAACAAAGGTCATTAATAGTGATAACTACAAAAAATAAGTATAGGAAAGGTTTTATTATAAAATACCTCACAAAATAATAATACTATTTGGTATTTCAATGACCACTTATCATCTTAATGGAAATTACAATAGATACATTTATGACAAGTAAAAGATAACTGAGAGAGAGGGACGGGGGTGAATTGGTACCTTATTTATGTGTGGTCAAATATTGGTACTCAAATTAAAGAACAACCAATACTCAATAAGCCATTAGCTCAAGAATTTAGCTATAGGAGGCCATATCAAATGAACCAACTAAATTCTCGAAAGCGGTTTATTGCTTCCTAGTTGAAGCGAGTTTAATCCTTCTTATGATGCTCATCAAATTGGTATAAAGGATTAGTGACTTGAATACTCCAAAATGGAAGATTCAAATGCAATGCAAAACTAGAAATGAACTAGCATGCAAGATTAACAATGCTAGAATGAGAGATTTAAACTAGAATGTATGCAAACTACTAGTACTCTAGAATTAGGATGCAAGCAACTATGCTATGATTAACAATGCAAGAAATAAAACTAGATTAACAATGGAAGATTATGCTAAGAATGAAGTAAATTAAGAATGCAAGAGAGCTATGAGCATATAATGAAAGCAACTAAGAGCTAGGAACTCAAAATAACAAGATTACTCTACGAATACAAGAAAGCAAGATGCAAAAGACTAAAATGATCTAGATGGAACCCTTGAGCCAAGGAAGAGCTTCCTTTTCAAGGAATTGCCTCAAGAATGGAGGGTAGACATTAAGAGGAAAATAATGTGTGATTGAGATTAAGAGGCAAAAATAAAGTGAAGGAAATGCAAGGTTAGATAGAGATGAGTGGTGAGGATTAAGAGGCAAAAGAGATGTTAGGTAGAATGTGAAAAAATAGTAATTTTGAAAGCACAAATCTTCTTTACTTGCTAATTAATCAAGATTAAGTGTGCACACACATGTGAATGTGTTCTTTTAATATAAGTGTAGAAAATTTATATTAAAAGAAATGTTATAGAAATTAAACAAATATGCAGACTCTAGAAATTGGACCATAGTATAAACTTGATATAAGATTTTTTATTTTTTATTTAATTATGCAAAGGGGATTTTCAGAGTTACTTTGCACAATTATGTCTAGTAAATATGCTTTTGAGATTTAGGATTTTATTTGAGGCAATTTGATCAAAATTGGTGACTTAGGTTTTACTAGACAAATTTTAGGTGATTACATTTGCCCTCTTTGAATTGATGTGTGAGTGAGGTGTTGATTCAAAGAATAGATTGTAGATAAGGAACTAACTCTAAACTTGATCAAACTTGATTGATAAGAGATACCAACTCTGAACTTGATTGAGCGAAGACTGACAAGTGAGACGAGAGTATCCATCCTGATATGAAGCGGTGAGACTAAACATCTATCAAGGAGTTTGAGGTAACTACTTCTACAAGGATTTTGAGGAAGTCAATCACTTGATTTAGAGACAATACTAGATTGATATAAGTCTTGATGAACCTGATATGCCCCAAGAGATCCAAATAGATACCTATCTGATTGAATTAATGTGAAGTAGTGAGAACACTCTTCTAGAAAGATGATGATGTTTTAGTCAC
Organism: Chamaecyparis obtusa; assembly: GCA_027943335.1. Classification (NCBI taxonomy): domain Eukaryota; kingdom Viridiplantae; phylum Streptophyta; class Pinopsida; order Cupressales; family Cupressaceae; genus Chamaecyparis; species Chamaecyparis obtusa. The sequence continues at coordinate 346,625 of BSBK01003065.1, read as the reverse complement.
TGATTGACTTGATCAATAAAGATTTGGTTCAATTGCTAGATTTTTGGATTGGGAGATTTGATTGATGAAGAATATTTTCTATATTGTCATGCCCCCTCGGGATCGAAATGGAAAGGAAGAAAGAAGGTCGAATCGAGCAGGAAGTGATAGCATCATCAGTCAACTACATTTGACCAAGGATAATTGAATTTGAAAATTGATTAGGTAAACAATCTTGGATTTTGATTTTGATCCTGACAATAGAATCAAGATCAGAGCAAGTTGAAAATTAGGTCAAACATGATGATTCATGCAATCGACTATCTCGGTGGAGAGAAAGGAAGGATGAAAAGAAAGCATAGCTCAATGGAGACTATAAATCCACTACTACATGTAGCCCTAGAATAAAATGTAGCCTAAGACACGTGTCAAGTCACTAATCCTATAGTCATTTATTTATCATCATTTGAGCATTTGGGACTATATGCTGAAAATGTGTGTATTCTCACCAAAATGTAATGTAGTAATATGCATGTGCCTTCAATGTGCGAGGGAATATAAGATCTACTTCTTAATCCAAATTCCCAATGGAGAGATCCAAATTGATTAATCACAAGGAAGAGATCAATACACAAATGAAACAATCTATGGAGAATATGAAGAAAGGAGAAAACCTTATAGTCCATTATAGGAGATGTGCATTTGAAAACTTAATTGACTTGAAGACAAATACTAACCTTGAAATAGGGTAAATCTGGAAAATACTATTTTCTGATGTCTATGTTTAGTTTCAAGAGATTCTGCAACCTAACCCGACCTAGAAATGTAGAGACAGAGAAAACCCATAAACCTTTTGTCTTTCGGAGCAAGGTCATCCTTGACCCCAGGATCAAGGTACAATCTTACCTTGAGGTACAATCTTGACCTCCACTGAAATTCATCCTTGACCTGAAATAGCTTTAACAAAAATTATGTTCGCGGATCTCAGAAGTTCACCTAAAAGGGTATCCAGATCTGCACTGATATTCATCATCCCGCACATGCACCTGCAAGAAAAAGGGTTTTTGTTGTTTGGATAAGGGGTTTTCCTTGGTAAAACCCTGGTTTGGAATCAACCTTAAAATGTAATTGAAATTGCAATATATAAACAAAGTAAATGGAACTATTCACTTTACTTATGTTGAAATCCTTGTGGAGGATTCGAATCCTTGAATCCACAAGTATGGATGCTCCAAATGAATGTAGAATTGTATGTAGGATGTCTCAAATCAATGACATTAGATCTTCAATACCAATCTTGAATGGATCTTGGAATAGGAAGAAGCTTGAATGAGTGTGGATGGAGAAATCTTCAACAAGAGGGGTCCAAAGAGATTGAATCCTTCAAAGGATAACAATGGATCTCCTTAATGAATGCTTGAATGCTTGAAGGATTGAATAAATTCTTTCCTTCTCCTTCTTTCTTGCTTGATTTCTTGATTGCACTTGAGAGCTAGATGTCTTGATTATGAAATTGCTTGATAATGGATTGCCATATTGTGAAAATGAGAGAGGAAGGCTTCCTTTTATTGTGATCTAGGGCACAAACTTATAGAGGGGCCAACATAGGAGAATTAAATTCCAATTAGGCCTTAACCCTTAGAAATGGACCTAGATTAAATGTAATTTAAGAGTTTACCATTTTGAAATCTGAAACAGCTGACCCGGAAGAGGGAAATAAAAATTTTCGAAGCTCGACATCTCGAAACCTCCAGAATTTGAAATTTTGACCCAGGGTCAGGGTCGAGGTCGACTGTGACCTAGGTTAGAGTCAAGGTTGACCTTGACCCAGAAGGTCGACCTTGACCCTGAGGTCACAGATCTCAGTTTCTCAAGACCAAGTGCCAGAAATAGGGTAGAGATAGGTGGAGAGAGAAGTAGAACAGGGGGAAAAGGCCAGATCCATTCACAGACCCATTCAAGGTGCTTGACATGACCCCAGACCACTTACAAAGAGCCAAACCTATCCTAAATGGAAGTGCTTCCATTTTTCGATGATACATTTAGCCCCCACTTTAGCAAGAGTATGGACTCAACGCAAACTCTTGGTAAAGGAGATCATAATGAAAAGATAATCTTATTGAAATCAAAAGGGACAAAGGAAACTTAATCCCCCAAGGACTCAAGTCTTCATCAACACCAAGATTACAATCAGAGAGACATATCTAGAAAAAGAGAAAGAGAGAGAGTGTGTGATTACCTCACCCAATGAGAACTTATGTCCCATTGTGAACCACACAAAGAAACGATGCAACTGGAAAGATGGAATTGAACCGCCTAGTGAATGTGACTACTCACTAGTCAACCCATCAAGGATTCACCCTCAGGAATATTCTATTCCAAAAGAGGAAAACCAAAAGCAAAAGAGATCCAGTCTTAAGGACACCTTTGACCTTAAGGGATCAAAAATTTGGAATTGGAGGGATCAAGAGATCCTAAATAAAAATCCATGCTTTAAGGATAAGTCACTAATCTAGAAAGGGAGAGAAGTATCTTGAAAAATAATATATGCATATCGAAAAGTGTGTGTGTGCAACAGGTGAGTAGAGCGTATGCCCCCACATTAAAGTTATTGCTAACACTTTAACAAGAGAAATGGCTTTAACAGAAACATAAACAACTCCATTGATTACATTTCCACTACAAGATGCCCCCAAACAAAGACAAATCAAGGGAAATACCACATAAACATACAAAGAACGCAAAAGGTATCTACCTATCATGGGGTCAGTATGATCATAAGATATATATATATATATATATATATATATATATATATATATATATATATATATATATATATATATATATATATATATATATATATATATATATATATATATATATATAGTTACAAATGAATTGGCATCATTCCCCAAAGAAAGTAGGACTACAATCACAATGGAGGAAAGAACACATAAGAGATGCTAAGAAGAATCTTTTCAGACCATGACATGGAGACCAAAAAGAACCAATGCACCAAGTCACAAATCCAAGCAGACTAAACAAGGAAACATTTACAAACAATAGCACAAGTACAACATAACATGAAACAACATATAGAAGAATAGAGATACATATAGAGGATTTGTACAATAGGTTCGATTCCTTTATCACCTTGAACCAACAAAGCAACAAGGGTTGTATAAAAGAATCTAACAACATTTAACAAACACATTACAAGAGAAGCACAGTACAATAGGAAAACACACAACAAAGCTACCATAAAGGACAAGCCAATAAAGCACACTGCCTACTCTCCCCATCTCATTCTATATCATTTAGGGAAGGTGGGTAACTCACAAGAGGGACTATATCTAGCATAGTAGGAATGATAGCCAGTTCCAAACAAGGATCCTCTTGAGAATCATAATGTTTGATACTAGGTGTAAGTGTCAATTGTGATGAAAGCATATTATGTAAATCAATGTCAATGTCAATAGTCTCATATTCATCATTAACATCATTAGTATCATCAAGAGTATCTTCTTCATCCATATTAATCAAAATAGGATCTAAGATACAAATAGAATCATCATAATCTTGCATTTTAACATCATTATTAGCAATAAATTCTTCTAACACATCATGCATAGGTTTGTCAAAAGAAGGTAAAGAACTTTGAAGAATAGAAGTACGAGCCTTCGCCTAAGCATGATGCTTCTTACGACGTTCATTAGGAAATCAATTACATTTTGTTTTACTTGAAATATGTTGACAACTAGGAGGAACAACTACCGGATCCTTCACATGTTCTATAGGAGGATTAATAGGATTCTTAGCAGACTGGAAAGAAACACTAGGAGCTATCAGAGGTATGCTTAACTCGAGAATCTTATGAATCTTATAGGCTTGGTATGAGCAGAAAAGTTTATTAGGTCGAGAAGGACATGAATTAGGTAATGAAGGCCAAAATAACTCAAGAGTAGCACAATCCCTGGGCCTAAAAGGTTGATATAATCTATGATTAACTTTCTTCACTTCTTCATCATGAATGAATTTTAGACACTTATGGATAGGTGAAGCAACAACATGCATGGAATTTAACCAAGGAAAACCAAGCTTAACTTGAAATTGATCAGAAGTAGGATCAACAACAAAGGTAGTGTTCACAATTTTACCACAAAGTTCGACAGACAAGTTAATAGAACCAAATGATGGATAAAGAAAACCATTACAAGTTTGAATCCACACATCAGATGTATCATAAGAATCACGTTGTAATTTTTTCATAAAAATATTTTCTTCAGTAATAACATTGACTAAGGATGCAGGATCAACAAGAAAACCACAAGTAGGTATCTAAGAAATCCTAGCATAAATGTAAAGGGGACCATCAAGAGCTTTAATAGTCTCAGAATCATCAAAGGTAATCAAAATTTCCTGAGGTATTTTATTCTTAGGTTTTTTTTGAGGTTTAGGTTGAGAATTCAATTTAGGCTGTGGTTTTAGTTGAGGTTGAGAGGGAACTTGAGATTGAAGCTGAGGTGGAGATACAAATTGAACAATATGGTCCACATGGTTAACAATGTGATTAAGATAATCCATCTTTGAATCATAAACAATGTCCATAGAAGATGGCTAAGTAATGGTATTAGTATCATGTGTAGGTAAAGGATTTGTATAGATTTGAAGGTTTTAATTAGGAGGAGAGACAGATTTGTTCCCACTACCATCAAGATTATTAACAGATAAGGCATTATAATCGATTAAGTCTTGAACCTTATGTTTTAAAGAATAACACTTCTCAGTATCATGACCATTCTGACGATGATATTGACAAAAAGCTTTAGGATCAAAGGATTTGGATGCTACTATAGTAGGTAAAAGAGGTCAAATAGGAGGTAAAGTAATCACATTAGCAGTCAACAACCTATTCATAATAGAATTTAAAGATTCAGAGAGAGGAGTAAATGTATGATTTAGTCAAAAAAAAATGGATGCAGAAGTGGCATTGTGAGATGCAACAACAACTTGATCAACAACTACATTCACTTGTTTGTTTATCTTGACATAGTTGTTGAATTTTTGAAATTTGTTTGGATTAGGAGCAACATCACTCTTATCAACTGGAACAGGAGCCATTGGAGTGTTGCTCTCAAATTGACTCACTTTTAATTGATAATGATGAAGCGTTGCACAAAGTTGTTGAAAAGAGGTAAATTCAGTAAGCAGGATCTTATCTCTAATATCTATTGGACTACAACTGATTTAGAATCTGATTGAAGGATCTGTGATTGCAAGATCACTGAGAAGTTGTTGATTAGATATGTAATATGATTAAATCAGTATTATGTTGTCATTGATGTCAACTAGTTTGACATCACTTATCTTGTAAGTTACTATGCCGAGACATCTAAAGAAAGGTGAAAGAGATGAAGCACAGAGAAATCTACATGAGGAAAGATGTACTTGACAGATGAGGATAAGGAACACACTGAGTAACTTATTAATGAGTCTATGACCTAATGATATTGACTTTATTATGTTGCATTCATCTATAATGAAGTATAGAGCTGAAAGACACAAAGCAGTGCTATCGGTAAATGAAGCATTTTTAGTATACACCGACGGAGTGTAGTGTATACCGACCGTAGCATTAACTGAGCAGTGTTCACTGATGCATTATTTGTTAACCGAGTAGAATAGAATGAATTAAATGATTAGTTTAAGCTAATAGGAATGATGAGCTGGCAAGAGTATAAAATCGAGGTAATAGATAATGTTTGTTACGCAAATCAACAGCTGACAAAATTCAAAGAAGATCTAACGGAGAAGATTGAAACGTGTTATTGACACAAGTACTGAGAAATTTTTAAGAGGCAAAATCTATGAATGTGATTAAGCGGAAAAATCTGATGGTAGAGAAGAAAATGATCTACTCGTCTATATAAGAGAACATAATTTCTTTACTAAGATGCTGAGAAGAAGAAGCTGCAGGAATTATGCGTGAACAAGCTTTCATGCATTCTGATCATATTGGTTAGTGAGAACCGAGCTGCAGAATAATTACCGAGCTACAAAGAGCTACTACCAATGGACAGTAAGTTGATACAGTATTGAAACTGAAGTGAAATATTGATCAGAAGGATTTGTATGGACTAAATATTGATCTGTAATCTGCAATTGAAGTTGTATTAAGGCAGGTCACTTTACTGGTACATATTTAACCATTGTATATAGTTCAAATCTCTTAACTGAGTGGACTCTGAAAGTCTTATGATGTATCATTCATAGAATGAACATTGTTATCTTGTCAACCCCATAGTGAATGCTAGTTGGATGATAACTTCTAGTCTAAAATCCTCTAACAAGGTCACACCTGACAGTGTGTTTGTAACCTTTAACAGGGTTGGGTCTTAACTGACCTCACTTCAGAAGAGTGAACAATTTTGGGTTGCCGGTCCTAGGTGGTTTTTCCCTTTACAGGGTTTCCACGTTAAATCTTTCGTGTTATGTGTTGATTGTGATATTTGTTTGTTATCATACTTTGCATGTTACATATTAGATTTGATCGGTAAATTGTTATAAGTATTAGACTGGTAATCGGTAAAAGCACAGATAGTGAGAGTTATTATTGCTTATCGATGAGTAGAAAGTGAAGAAATTGTTCTGAATTATATATCTTGTTTTGGGACACTAGATAATTGAGTCACCCCCCTCTCAGTTATTCTAACAATTGGTATCAGAGCGTAAGTTGCTTGGAATAGAGTTTTAAAGGACTTAAGCATAAAGGTCTCAAGATGTATAAGAGGGAAGTACCAAAATTGAATAAAGAGAACTTCACAGTATGGCAAAGCAGAATGAAGCTGCACATCTCTAGAATTGGGAACTTAGCACTAGAACTGATGGAGAATGGCTACATTCAATCGCCCATTGGCCCCCTAACTGTTGATCAATTGAAGGATAAGCATGAACACAATGTTACTATGATGGAACTTGTTGCTACCTGTACCGATGCTGAATTTGAAGATATCAAGACATGTACAACTGCCAAAGGAATGTGGGATAAGTTAGCACAAATCTACAGTGGAGATCTGAATGTCAAAAGAGCTCGAGATAAAAGTCTGAGAGGTAGATTTGATGATATGAGAATGAAAGAAGGTGAAAATATTGTCCAATATTCAAATAGACTCAAAGAGGTGGTACATGCTATTAGAGCATTTGATGGAGTAATTGATGATGAAACAATGATAAGCAAGATTCTCATAACTTTGCTACCAGTTTATGCAATTAGGATTTCTACAATTCATGAAACAAGAGCTACATCCAACCTTACTCTTGACACTCTAATTGGTAAACTTACAACCTTTGAATTAAACAACTTTGATAACAGTGTTGTTCCTTCTGTTGAATCTACTTTCATGTCTTCTCTGAAGATTGGAAAGTCTAGCAAGAATGGTAAGAATTGTGATAGTGATGACAATACCGATGATGAGCTTGAAGAGCTTGAAGCACTTATGGCCAGAATATTGCCCAAAGGAAAAGGAAGGTATAGAGGCAAGCTACCTTTAGCATGCTTTAACTGTAAAGAAGTCGGTCACATTGCTACTACATGTCCTCAGAAGAAAGATGATGATAGATCCAAAGACCGATCTGATGGAAGCTATGGAAGAAGAGTCAACAAAGGTTACCAACACAACAACAAAGACAACCGAGATGAAAAAGGAAAAAAGGTATGTTACATAGCTGAAGATATTGAAACTAAATCTGATTCTAATGATGATATAGAAGTTGTATTTGTTGCTATGAAAGATGACTCAGAAGAGGAAGAGAAACATGAAGAGACAGCCCTGATCTCTAAAGTAAGCAGAAATGATACATGGATCATAGATAGTGGTGGCACACATCATATGACCGGTGATGTAGAAAGTTTGATCATCTTGTTGAATATAATGGAGGATCTGTGAGATTGGGAAATGATGCACATTGTATGGTAAGAGGTAAAGGCTCACTAATGATCAATGACAGATTACAATGTGAAAATGCATATTGGGTAGATGGACTGAACTATAATCTGATAAGTGTGGCACAGTTGAATAATTCAAGCCACTGACTGGCTTTTGAGAGAAAAAAGGTGAAGATTTATAATGATGGAGGAAGACTTGTCAAAACTGGTACACAATCCAAAGGTAATCTATTCTATCTTGATATGGATCAGTCTTCTTGTTTGCTAATAAAGGATGAAGATGCTTGGTTGTGGCACCAAAGATTATGCCATGTGAACTTTGACAACATGATCAAGATTAGTAGAAAGAAAAGAGTTAGAGGATTGCCTAACTTGACAAAACTTGATCATGCTATGTGCCATGAATGTCAAAGAGGTAAGATGACTAAATCTAGTTTCAAGAGCAAAGACTACTCAACAAAGAAGATACTTGCGTTGGTTCATACCGACCTATGTGGTCCTATGAGAACTTAGAGTTGTTCTGGTGATAAATATTTTATTCTTTTTGTTGATGATTATACTAGACTAATGACTGTTATGTTCTTGAAAGAGAAATCTGAAGCTTTCAAAATGTTTAAATGGTATAAAGCTAAGGTAGAGAAAGAAACCAGAAAAGAAATAAAATGTTTAAGATCTGATAGAGGAGGTGAATTCATCTCTGATGAATTTACTAAATTTTGCAATGAGCATGGAATCAAGAGGTGGGTATCTGCACCGAGGACACCTCAGCAAAATGGCATTGCTGAAAGAAGGAATAGGTCTATAATTGACTGTGCTAGAACACTGATGATACAGAAGAATCTTGCTCAGACATATTGGAGGGAAGCTGTCAGCACAGCTGTATATGTTCTTAACTGAGTACAACTGAAGAAGGACTCCAACTGAACACCTTATGAACTATGGTTTCGACACAAACTTACTGTAAGTTATTTCAAAAATTTTGGAAGTAAATGCTTTATCTTGAAAGATGAAAGAAATGGAAAATTTGATTCTAAAGTAGATGAAGGGATATTTCTGGGATATTCCACTACAAGTAAAGTATACAAATGTTTGAATAAGGCTACAAATAAGATTGTTGAAAGTACTAATGTTTGTGTTGATGAATTTGATGATAAGTACACTGAGGAAAGTATAAAGGAACTGGAAGACTATGGTAGATTCACTTACATTGAATATCCACAGCATCTATCGGCACCATAGACAGTGTCAACCGGTTAGCAGGGAATCAATGCAGTACAACAGGCACCACAAACCGATGAACATGAAGAAGCTACCGAGCAAGAAAATGACCCTGAGCGGGATGAACAAGAAAGGAGAAATCAAGTCTTGGCTAGTTTTGTTAGAAGACATCATCCTGAAACACAAATCATTGGAGACAGACATGCTGGAATGCAAACCAGAAGCAAAACAAGACAAGGTACATGTTTAATTTGTGAATTTGAACCTAAGACTGTGAAAGTTGCATTAGAGAATGAAGAATGGGTTAATGCAATGAAGGAGGAAATAGAACAAATCGAAAAGAACAAAACTTGGTCCTTAGTACCCCGACCAAAAGATAAGAATGTTATCGGTACTAAGTGGATATATAGGAATAAATTGAATGAAAATGGTGAAGTCACAAGAAATAAAGCTAGATTAGTATGCAAGGGATATGCACAGGAGGAAGGCATTGACTATGGTGAGACATTTGCACCTATTGCTAGATTAGAAGGAGTTAGAATGCTACTTTCATATGCTGCACATAAGAAATTCAAAGTCTATCAAATGGATGTGAAGTCGGCATTTTTAAATGGTATACTTGAAGAAGTCTACATTGAACAACTTGAAGGATTTGTTCATCCCGACAATAAAGACATGTTATGTAGATTACATAAAGATTTATATGGACTAAAGCAAGCACCGAGAGCATGGTATGAAAGACTGCATACTTACTTGTTAAGTATTGGATTTGTTTGAACAAGTGAAAATAATAATTTGTATGTGAAAGGTGATACCGATGACACCATTATCATTGCTGAAATATTTGTTGATGACATTATCTTTGGAGGCTCAGATCTTGTATGCAAGGCATTTGCTGATGAAATGCAAAAGGAATTTGAAATGTCAATGTTCAGAGATATTAAGTTCTTTCTTGGACTTCAAGTGATTCAGCAGAGTGATGGGATATTCATCACACAATCTAAATACATAAAGGAAGCACTGAAGACATTTGGCATGGAAGATGCTAAACCTATAGGAACATCGATGGCTACTGGATGTAAACTGACAAAGGAGGATGAAACTACCAAGGTAAACCAGACACTGTACCGATCCATGATTGGTAAGTTAATGTACGTAGTTCACAGTAGGCCAAATATAGCACATGCTATAGGAATTATTGCAAGATTTTTTGCTAATCCTAGAGAATCACACATGATAGCTACAAAAAGGATCTTAAGATACTTGAAGAAAATAGAAAATTATGGATTACGGTATTCTAAGGAAGGGAAGTTTGAACTGAAAGTTTACACCGATGCTGATTGGGCTGGAAATGTGGATGATCGAAAAAGCACCACCGGAGGAGCATTTTTCTTTGGTGAAAGACTTGTAACCTAGACAAGTAAAAAGCAGGCTTGTATTTCTTAGTCTATAGCTGAAGCAAAGTATGTTGTTTCTGCTACTAACTATTCAAACATTGCATATATCAAACAAGTGTTGGAAGGAATGAATGAGGTAATCACTGACCCGGTGATTATATACTATGACAACACTAGTGCTATTAATATTTCAAAGAAACCTATGATGCACTCTAAGACAAAGCATATATCTATTAAGTATCATTACTTGAGAGAAAAAGTGCAAGAGAAGCAAGTTAAGTTAGAATTTGTTACATCCAAAGAACAACTTGCAGATATTTTTACAAAACCCCTACCGAAGGACACATTTGAATACTTGGGGTCTGTCCCCTGTCTATCGGTCACTAAGGTGATCTGGTTGTTGCATCAGCCCACTTCTATCAGAAGATCATTCATGTTGATGCAGCATAGCTCACACTTTGAATCTTGTTCAAGGTTGTGATTAAAGTTGAGAACTTGAACTGATGAGATATTAGTATACAGAGATACAAAGGAAGTACTGAACACCACAAAGAGTTACTTGGCTATTACAGAGCTAATTGTTTATTTGTTTCTTTGGCATTGTTGTCAAAGGGAGAGATAAACAATATGAAATGAAAAAGGGAGAGAAAAACTGAAAAGGGGAGAGATTAAAACCAAATATGAAAAGGAAAAAGCACCGACAACAATTATCTAAGGGAGAGACAATTTGAATGAGATAGAGTACTGAAGATTAGTTACAGAGAACAGAAGTAGGAACTGGAGAACTGAAAAGATCACAACTACAGAAAGGTAAAGTTGTATTACTTAATGCTGGTTTAGTAATGTAGTGATTAAACATATTAAATCTATTCGACTTACAACATTTGCTGATAAAGTTGTAGAATGAATGTTTGGTATGTGTATGGTACACTTCATATTACTTGAGTTGCCATCAATGCCAAAGGGAGAGATTGTTGGACTACAACTGATTTAGAATCTGATTGAAGGATCTGTGATTGCAAGATAACTAAGAAGTTTCTGATTAGATATGTAATATGATTAAATCAGTATTATGTTTTCATTGATGTCAACTAGTTTGACAGCACTTATCTTGTAAGTTACTATACCGAGACATCTGAAGAAAGGTGAAAGAGATGAAGAATAGAGAAATATACATGAGGAAAGATGTACTTGATAGATGAGGATAAGGAACACATTGAGTAACTTATTGATGAGTCTATGACTTGATGATATTGACTTTATTATGTTGCATTCATTTATAATGAAGTATAGAGCTGAAAGACACAAAGCAGTGTTGTCGGTAAATGAAGCATTTTTAGTATACACCGATGAAATGTAGTGTATACTGACCACAGTATTAACCGAGCAGTGTTCACTGATGCATTCTTTGTTAACCGAGCGGAACAGAATGAATTAAATGATTAGTTTAAGCTGATAGGAATGATGAGCTGGCAAGAGTATAACATCGAGGTATCAAATAATGTTTGTTACGCAGATTAACAGCTAAAAAAATTCAAAGAAGATCTAACGGAGAAGATTGAAACATGTTATTGGCACAAGTACCGAGAAATTTTTAAGAGGCAAAATCTATGAATGTGATTAAGCAAAAAAATTTGATGGTAGAGAAGAAAATGATCTATTCGTCTATATAAGAGAACATAATTTCTTTAGTAAGATGCCAAGAAGAAGAAGAAGCTACAGGAATTACGCGTGAACAAGCTTTCATGCATTCTGATCATACTGGTTAGTGGGAACCGAGCTGCAGAACAACTACCGAGCTACAGAGAGCTACTACCGACGGACAGTAAGTTGATACAGTATTGAAACTGAAGTGAAATATTGATCAGAAGGATTTGTATGGACTAAATATTGATCTTTAATCTGTAATTAAAGTTGTATTAAGGCAGGTCACTTTACTGTACATATTTAACCATTGTATACAGTTCAAATCTCTTAACCGAGTGGACTCTAAAAGTCTTATGATGTATCATTCATAGAATGAACATTGTTATCTTGTCAACCCCATAGTGAATGCTAGTTGGATGATAACTTCTAGTCTAAAATCCTCTAACAAGGTCACACCTGATAGTGTGTTTGTAACCTTTAACAAGGTTGGGTCTTAACTGACCTCACTTCAGAAGAGTGAACAATTTTGGGTTGCCGGTCCCAGGTGGTTTTTCCCTTTACAGGGTTTCCACGTTAAATCTTTCATGTTATGTGTTGATTGTGATATTTGTTTGTTATCATACTTTGCATGTTACATATTAGATTTGATCGGTAAACTATTATAAGTATTAGACTGGTAATCGGTAAAAGCACAGACAATGAGAGTTATTATTGCTTACCGATGAGCAGAAAGTGAATAAATTGTTTTGAATTATATATCTTGTTTTGGGACACTAGATAATTGATTCACCCCCCTCTCAGTTATTCTAACAATATCCTTTTGCAAATTTGAAATAAACATACGTTGAATAGCCATATCAGGAATAGGATAGGAAATCTGAGCATGCAAATGCTTAAATCTACCAATACATTCAATCAATTTTTCCTTAGTGTTTTGTTTACAATGCATCAAATCAGTCAAAGACACTTGCAGACCAATGTTATTTTGAAATTGTTGGATAAAAGAATTAGCAAGTTTTGGAAATGAGTCAATAGAATAAGGAGGCAAGGAACAGTACCATTGTAAGGCCTTGTCACGAAAATTTCTAGCAAACAACTTGGCTAAAATCCTATGGTCATGAGCATAATTACTACAAAGGATTTGAAATGTTTTAACATGAGTAACAGGGTCTCCCTTACCATTATAATTCTCAAGATGAGGCATATCAACTTGCTGAGGAACGGGAGTATGAATGATGTCTAGGGATAAAGGACTTCCCATGTCACATGTAGGAATGCTAAACTTGTTTTGAGTCAAGGATGCAAGTTATTGTTGTAAAGATGACATAGTTTAAGCCAAACTAATGATTGTTGAATCATTAGAGGAAATAGGAGGTATAGCAACATTAGAAAACTAGGTAAAGTGTATGAAGCTGCAAGAATGGAAGACACAACTGGAAGAACACTTGGAACTACAGTTGGAAGAGGATTGGAATAAGTAAAAGGAACATTATGATAAGAAGGTTTTGATGTAGGAAGGGACATTGGAGGAACACTCATAGGAATAGAGGGAACCGTTGCAGTCACCAAAGGAGGAGTATAGGTAGGAATACTAGATAAAGGAATAGAATAAGGTTCTATACTAGTAATAGGAGGAATAAATCCTAAATCTTGAGCTTCTTGATCTAAATTTTTAACATTAGAATGCAAAAGATGAGTAATACCACGCAACAGATTAACACCTTGATCAATATCACAAAGGACCTTCTTAAGAGCCTCTATAGCTTGAATAGAATCTTGATTATGGTTTTCTTGAATAAGCCAATTACCAATTTTATCAAGTTTAGTTCAAAGTTTTTGGACTTGTTCAAGAGGAACTCTTAAAGCATCATCCTCATCATGAGATGAGTGAGAAGAATTTTTCTCCATAGTAGGATTGGAAACATGAATAATCAAATTGTCATCTAGGATCCTAAGGAAAGGAGAGGAAGACTCGAGATCAAAGGCACCCATAAGTCTATGACTTCATCTAACCAAAATATTATAAGTAGGACTAGATGTAGTAAAGCTCATATACCAATGCAATGCAAATGAACTAAACTAAGAAAAAACAAAGCATGAACAAATGAATGTTTTTGTATTTTTATTTTATTTAATATGCAAACATATAAAAGAAATCTAATACATACAAGATCTAACATCGTAAAAGAAAGAGTTTAACCATAAATATGATAACGCGTCTAATTCTACAAAAGAGAGGGGGGTAAGCTTGTCGGGTTCACCAAAAATGTATGGTGAAAATGTGTGTGTTCTCACCAAAATGTAATGTAGTAATATGCATGTGCCTTGAATGTGCAAGGGAATATAGGATCTACTTCTTAATCCAAATTCCCAACGGAGAGATCCAAATTGATTAATCACAAGGAAGAGATCAATACACAAATGAATCAATCTACGGAGAATATGAAGAAAGGAGAAAACCTTATAACCTATTATAGGAGATGTGCATTTGAAAACTTAATCGACTTGAAGAAAAATACTAACCTTGAAATAGGGTAAATCTGGAAAAGACTATTTTCTGATGTCTGTGTTTAGTTTCAAGAGATTATGCAACCTGATCCGGTGTAAAAATGCAAAGAGAGAGAAAACCTAGAAACCTTCTTTCTTTCGGAGCAAGGTCATCCTTGACCCTAGGATCAAGGTGCAATCTTACTCCAGGGTACAATCTTGACCCCCACTAAAATTCATCCTTGACGTGAAATAGCTCTGATGGAAATTCTGTTCTCAGATCTCAAAAGTTCACCAAAAAGGGTATCCAGATCTGCACTGATATTCATCGTCCCACACCTGCACTTGCAAGAAAAAGGGTTTTTTTTGTTTGGATGAGGGGTTTGCCTTGGTCAAACCCCAGTTTGGAATCAACCTTAAAATGTAATTGAAATTGCAATATATAAACAAAGCAAATGGAACTATTCACTTTGCTTATGTTGAAATCCTTGTGGAGGATTTGAATCCTTGAATCCACAAGTATGGATGCTCCAAATGAATGTAGAATTGTATGTAGGATGTCTCAAATCAATGGCATTAGATCTTCAATACCAAGCTTGAATGGATCTTGGAATAGGAAGAAGCTTGAATGAGTGTGGATGGAGAAATCTTCAACAAGAGGGGTCCAAAGAGATTGAATCCTTCAATGGCTAACAATGGATCTCCTTGATGAATGTTTGAATGCTTGAAGGATTGAATGAATGGTTTCCTTCTCCTTCTTTCTTTCTTGATTTTTTGATTTCACTTGAGAGCTAGATGTCTTGATTGTGAAATTGCTTGATAATGGATTGTCTTGTTGTGAAAATGAGAGAGGAAGGCTTTCTTTTATAGTGATATAGGGCACAAACTTCTAGAGGGGCCAGGATAGGGGAATTAAATTCCAATTATGCCTTAACCCTTAGAAATGGACCTAGATTAAATTTAATTTAAGATTTTACCATTCTGAAATCTGAAACAGATGACCCAAAAGCGGGAAATAAAACTTTTCGAAGCCCGACATCCCGAAACCTCTAGAATTTAAAATTTGGACCCAGAGTCAAGGTCAAGGTTGAATTTGACCTAGGTCAGAGTCAAGGTCATCTTTGAACTAGTTCAGAGTTGAGATCAAATGTGACCTAGGTCAAAGTCGAGGTCAACCTTGACCCCAAGGTCACAGATCTTAGTTTCTCAGGACCAGGTGCCATAAATAGGTAGGAGATAGGTGGAGAGAGAAGGAGAACAAGGGGAAAAAGGTAGATCCATTTACAAACCCATTCAAGGCACTTGACATGACTCCAGACCACTTACTCAGAGAGATAAACTTGTCCTAAATGGAAGTGCTTCCATTTTCCAATGATATAGGGACATCGAGGTTAGTACAACCTTCACCGGTGGGAGATCACCATGAAAATATAAATGTGACCATATCAGATAGATGTAGAAAAAACACATAAGCATCAAGGTACAAGAACTGAGATGATGTGTACATGGTTTCCAAGTTAATGTTGTGAGATAAAAACCCGTATCAAGGCAGAAGCTGCCAAGATAACCAAGAGTGTCGTCGCATGTGTCACTCATAAGAAATATGCAAGGAGATAATTCCAACCTCACCTAAGTGTCCAAATAAAGAGGGTTGAGGTATGTGTGGTGTTCCAATTCTAATGTAGGCTCTTACCATAGACACCTAATTTATTAAACCCCTTAGGATCATTGAAATCACACCATAAGCATAAATCAAAGAAAACATTGTTATGCACCCAGTCGTGAATCTCTAGTCAAATAGACATCATTAAGCAGCCTTTGAAGACATAGCAAGAAAAAATAAATGATAATAGACAACACACAAGAAAATATTTTAACATATCTCAGTCATTTTCAATTTTCTAGGATGTAATTTTTGTTGGGTGTTAAGGAACACCTTTGTGCTAGTGTCAAAGTGCAAGTGCATAGTGGATAGTAGAAGATCCGATAGGTGTTGAGAAATACAATGATGTCCAAATTGGTAGTGTTAAGAAACACTATAGGATTGGGATGTTGAGAAACACCAAGTAGCATCAATAGTAAATTGCCCATCGGGAAGGACTGATAAATTGACTCAAGTTAAGCTTAAGAGATCAACCAAGTGCTAAAGTGATGACAGCTTAGATAGGTGTACAATTTCCCCCAGACAAAAGATAAGAACCGAGGACAAGACTAAGACTAGTTCCAACCCATGACGTCACAAGGAAATGAAAAGCGAGATAGATGTAGGGAGGCTAAAGGAAGCACAAGAGCTCATTCACGCATTGATAGATAGAGTGTTGATTACAAGTGACACATGTTTGCTAATTTTTCATCACTTGGGATTATTTATTTTTGCTATCGAGGCGCCTGTTTCTAGGTTTTTCACCAAGACACTTTTTTTTCTTTTTTTGTTCTTTTCTATTTTTTTTCTTCTTTGTATTTTTTATGTATATTTTTTTGGGATACATCAAGGTGCCTATTTTTAGGTTTTCACTAGGATGATCATTGTTTAAAGACATTTTATAATTTTTAGAATATTTTCGGGATCATATATGCTTTTGAAAGTTTTAGAGATTACTCATTCTCAAGCAAGATCACATTGGTTTGCCCCCAATGTCTAGCACGGTATAGGACATGATGGATGGATTAGTAAGATAATGGATGAAGTGGGTGAATGCAACCCTCAAGGATAGTCTCCTCAAGATTACCCAAGCTAGGGAAAGAGAAAATAGTAATTTAGACTCATGAAGAGGTGTTGGATAACATATAGGATAATGACCTGGTGTCATGAGAGAATGCAGTCCAAAAGACTGGACATGTCAAGAGACTCATGTTAATAGATTATGAATTTTTATCATTCGTCATTTTGATCAAGACCAAGGGATCAATTGGATAAGATAGTGATAGTATAATCGGGATAAATGGTGGTGAAGATTATGAGTGAATGGTTTGAGATAATGGAAAAGAGCTTAAGAACGGTGATGGACGATTTTGGATAGGAAAGATCATGAGAGGGCAGCATGGATGGAAGAAAGTGAATAAGATGATAGAAAGGATAGAAGATGGTAGGATATATGATGTTCATGGATAGTTCAACCTTTTCGAGATCAAAGGTGAAAGAGGAAGTATGGGTGCACATGAAATAGCTAGTGTGGGTGAATCTTGCCCCAAGTGTAGATTGCAAGATGGAGAAATTAGGCATGATGCCTATTTGCCAAGTTTTCATCATGGTACTTGTCCAAGGTACCACAAGTAGTGGTTTTCACCATAGGACAAATTTATTTCTTTTTAATTTTGTATCAAGGTGCCTATTTACCAAGTTTTCACCAAGGCACTTCTTTTTTTGAATTTTTTTGGACTTTTTGGAGGAAGTCAAGCCTAATGCTCTTTGGATAATACTCTTTTGGATGGATATGCTATAATTTTCCAAGGCCACTAAGATGTATGCTCAAATATTCTAATTAAGGTGATGATAGGGAAATTAGATGAAGGAAAGGAGATGGTGGCTAAAGATTTATGCAATGGATTGGATAAAGGGAATGGAAGGATAGGATATGGAAGGAGAGTAGGTAGGTGTAGGATAGTATATAGGGCATTGAAAGGTTTATGTAGGAGTATATGGAAAGGTTGACAAGATCAACATCGACACACATCTTGAAGGGTAGTGGATATCTGGAGGGAGAAGGAATTGGCTAGCTTGAAGTTTTAATTAGGAAGTGATGTGGATCTTGGGATACAAGGACCCAAAATGGATGAAGGAGAGGATGTAAGATGTTTGGAAGGATTCAAAGTGGAAGTCTTTGGAATCTTAAATGCCAACTTTCATTTTTCGTTTATATTTAAGTCCTTTAAGAGAGACTTGGGAATCTGCATATCTTTTGTTTTTTATTTATTTTTAGGTGCTTTTGATCACAGTTCTTCCATGATGGATTTAGGAACCCATATTTTCTTTGATTTTATTATTTTCTTTGAGGACCCTTATGGTCTCTTGAATATTTCATTCTACTTTTTAGCCATATGTCTATTAGATAGGACATGGTGACCTTCATATGTAAGTGGATTCTTGTATTTCTAACTTTTATGTTGTAAGTCAAAATTTATTCCAAAATACATGGGAATTATGGATGAATGAGGTTGATATGATGGGTTTTTATGGATGAATGGATGGATATTTCTCAAGGTTGCATGTCTTTGTTGATCTTGAGGTATGATGGGGAAATTGGATGAAAAACTAGGAGCGAGAGGTATAGTGGATAGGGTGTAATACCCCAAAAATGGGCAATAGGTTCATTAATCTCCTATATCGACACATCGAACGAAATCGACATCAAAGTCCTAACCTAAGGCACATCTGAACATCATCGAATCCTAATTGATTATCTCAAATTTTGTATCGGGGAATATTCCATATTCCTAATCATCTTAGTTATCTTTAATTTAAATGATTATTTGGCGATAAATCCTATTTATCCTAAAGTTTGATTAATTGAATATTTTGAATATTTAATTAATTAGATTTAATACTGCCACTTAATTATTTAATTGAATTTAATTATATTTATTCCTAATTATTATTATTTAAATTTGACAATAAATCAAAATTCCTATCATTAATTGATTAAATTCTTATTTAATTAATTAAAGCAAGTTGTCATATTTAATGATATTATTTTGGAATAAAAGTTTGATTTAATAATTGATTAAGCCATAAATCAATTGTTTTATTTTTAAAATCAGTTAAGTTGGAAATAAATCACTTTATTTATTTATTTAATTCATAATTATTATGCACATTCAAAAAGTAGTTAAACTTGAAATCAGAAAATCAATTCAAGTTGTTTTAAAAATAAACTCAACTCTGATTTGAGTTAAAAAGTTATTTTTGCATGCTTTTGCATGATTTTGTGAATTAATTATCTTTTATTCTTTGATAACTCAAAAATCAACCTGAGTTTATCTAAGTGATTTATGGTTTTTTCCATGCATCCCCAAAAGCCTTGGATTTCTATAAAATCAAGGCTCAGCTCTTCAATCTCATATCTCATAATTTTGCAAACTTATGCTGGCGAATTGGTATTTGAAGAATTGAAGCCTCTTTGTGAATCAACAACTTTGTGAGATCATTCATATTTTAGCATATCATTGTAGCTTAATTTGCATATCATTTTTTCATATAGATTAGATTTCATATCAGATTTCTCATATTATTGCATCTAAAATCCAAAAATATAGATTAATTTGCATCTAATTCAATATCTAGATTTTGCATTCAAATCCTTCATTTAGGTGTCGTCAAGGTCACTGATCTCGGTCCAATCTAAGAATACATACTTGCATCTATTAGAAGGCAGTAAATTGCCTAGTTAGTTTAGTTTTCAATTACTTGCATGATTTTGATTTTAGCTAACCTCTAATGTTTTACTAAAGTGTTGTGTCTACAGCTAGGTACAAAATTCACACACATAGATAGGGGGATATAAGGACCCAATATGGATGGAAGGTTTGAAGGTGTGTGTGTGAATTTTGTACCTATTTGTAGACACAACACTTCAGTAAAACATTAGAGGTTAGTTAAAATCAAATTCGTACAGTGAAATGGAAACTAATCTAACCAGGCGATTTACTGCCTTCTAGTAGATGTGAGTATATATTCTCAGATTATACCAAGATCAGTGACCTTGATGACACCTATACGAAGGATTTGAATGCAAAATCTAGATATGAATTAGATGCAAATTAATCTATATTTTTGGTTTTTCTATGTAATTATGATGAAAAATGATATGAAATCTAATCTATATGAAAAACTGATATGCAATGATTCTAAGAATTGATATGAAAAATAAAATTGATCTCACAAAAGTGGTTGATTCGCAAGATTCTTCAGATACCAATTCGCCAACATAAGTTTACAAATTTTGAGATATGATTATGAAGAGTTGAGCCTTGATTTAATAGAAATCCAGGGCTTTGGAGATGCATGGAAAAAGCCATAAATCACTCTAGTTGATTTTTGAGTCAACAAGGAATTAAAGATAGTTAACTCACAAAAAATCATGCAGAAACAACTTTTTGATTTAAATCAGAAGTTGAGATCAACTTTTAACTCAAAAGAGAGTTGAGTTTATTTTTAAAACAACTTGAATTGATTTTCTGATTTAAAGTTAACTACTTTTTGGATGTGCATAATTAATTATGAATTAAATAAATAAATAAAGTGATTTATCCTCAACTTAACTGATTTTAAAAATAAAACAATTGATTTATGGGTTAATCAATTATTAAATCAAACTTTTATTCAAAAACTATATTATTAAATTTGACATTTGACATTAATTAATTAAATAGGAATTTAATCAATTAGTCATAAGATATTTGATTTATTGTCAAAATGGAATAATATAATTTAGGAATAAATATAATTAAATCCAATTAAATAATTAAGTGGCAGTATTAAATCTAATTAATTAAATACTAGAAAAATATTCAATTAATCAAACTTTAGGATAAATAGGATTTATCGCCAAATAATCATTAAATTAAAGATAATTAAGATGATTAGGAATATTACTAGGAATATTCCCCGATGCAGAATTTGAGATAATCAATTAGGATTCGATGATGTTTAGATGTGCCTTAGGTTAGGACTTCGATGTCAATTTTGTTCGATGTGTCGATATAGGAGGTTAATGAACCTATAGCCCATTTTTGGGGTATTACAGAAGGTTTCAACTTTGGGATATAAGGACCAAGGATGGATTTGGATGATGAAAATGGATAATAGATATGAATATCAAAATTTGTAGAGTGAGTAGCAAGGTCGAGGCTCTGATATGTAAGATTCTTATTTATACCAATTGGTTCATGGATAACTTTGTTAGAAGCAAGTTCGACAAGTGCAATTGGAGCTTGGGAGGATTTATTCTTAGGTAAAAGATTAGGAAAAATGAGATATTTATGAGATGGAAGTGGGGAATTATAACAAGGAGTTGTTGGGATATTCTGATCTTGACAAGGATCTTTGGATAATGTAAGAAGAGTATTTTTCTTATAATTTTCAATAAGCTCATTAGAGATGATGGAAGGAGTATCTTGATCTTTCTTGGGAGATGGATAAGTTATAGGAGGTGGAAGCATATCATCTTGGAAGAAATGAAAGGGGGTGAAGGGATCGTCACAAGACTCTAGGGACGTGGGACTTTGGTCAACCATTGGATAAGGATGGATGGTCTCTTGATCTTGTCTTTATTGATATTTATTTCTCCACATTTCATATTGTTCTCTTGACATGGAACCACTTCTAAGGATGAAATAGGAGTTTGGATATGTGTGAGGGGTTCTTGAAGGGATTATGAAAGGACATTTAAGATAGGTATGATAGGTGTTGAAGCACAAGGAAGCTTTGGATCGATGATCTTTGAAGCATGGAAGAGGCTTGTAGAAAGATGTATATTAGCTTGGATCTCTTTTAGAGGTAGCCCTTGAGGATATACATAGTTAGCATGAAAATCATTAAGTTCTTTGGTCAATGGAGGAATTTTGGAATGCTTTGATATTTTAGAAGATGAATGCATAATTGAAGAGGTAGAGGCATCATGTGAACCATTACTAGACATGGATTCATGACTTTGATCTAGATTGAGAGTAATATATTCATTAGATGAGTCATTAAGATTCTCAATTTCAATTATGTCATCATCAATGAGATCTTGGATTTTGTGTTTCAAATCCATGCAATATGAATTTTTATGCTCATTATTTTGATGATATGCATAGTAGGTACTCAAGAATGAAACTCCCCTTGAAGTGGTTGGAGGTAATGTGATGAGATTATTTTTAAGAAATTCTTCCAAAGATGATTCATAAGATAGTCCTAGAGGAGTGAATGATATATCCCATGGACATTTGGATCCCCTTTTGTTTGTCAAAGAAACCTAAGATTCAATTTCATGATGATCTAATTTTTTTGTTTTCATAGGATTGATAGACAAGATTCTTAGCCAAAAGTGATGT
This sequence comes from Chamaecyparis obtusa, assembly GCA_027943335.1. NCBI lineage: Eukaryota > Viridiplantae > Streptophyta > Pinopsida > Cupressales > Cupressaceae > Chamaecyparis > Chamaecyparis obtusa. The sequence goes on along the minus strand of BSBK01003065.1, from coordinate 323,915 downwards.
AACCTCTTTATTTTCTTGATCAAAGATTGGATTTTCACAAATTGGTAGAATAGATTCTTGAGGAAAGATAGGTTGATCATGCAGATGTTCTTGGTCAGAGATTGGATTGTTAGGAATTTGATATTGCTCAAAGATAGAGTTGATCAAAAATTTTGAAGTGTCCTTCCTTGAAGAAGATGAAGATATAAATGATCATTATCAAAGAGGAAAGGGTAGATTTTCTCAATGGGTGTTCGTTAGAGGATGTATCCCTTTCTTTCTTGAGGTCTTGAATGTTAGATTTCAAAGATTAGATTTTTTCGGATAAGGCTACTATAAGAATCTCTTCTTCCTTGTTATTATGGTTATAGGATCTAGTCCACTTGCGTTTAGCCATGATGTCATCATTTCGATTCTCTTGATGAGAAAGTATGATCTCTTGTGATGATGTTCATCTCTTGGGACTTTCAATTTCATTTGTCAAGAAGGCCATGAGCATGTATGATCATTTTGGGGAAAAATAAAAAATGCAAATTTTCATTTTTTTCAATATTTTCTAGGTTTTAGTAATTTGCATTTTTGAAGGTCTTCTGCTCATTTTTAGGAGTGAAGACTGTCAATAGTTTCATAAATTGGGTTGCCAAAGGCACACTATTTTTTAGACTAAAATTATATCTTTTGATTATCTTTCCAATGATGAAAGTGGTTCACAATTTCGAGCACCGAGTCAAAAGTTATGATCCCACCAAGTTGGGGTATAATTTTTTCAAAAAAAAATCAAAATTTTTTAGAAGTTCTTTTATAGACATCTACCAAAGCTACAGATCAGTGATGGATCTTAGCATCCCTAAATCAAGTTTGAGTGTTTCCAAGAAAGAAAATAGTGTGATCAAACAATAGTCTCCAAACAATCCACCAAAGGACAAAACAACTTTGGGGACACAAGCAATTGTGAAGTCTAGCAAGGTATAACAATGTGTCAAATGTATCAAGTGTATGTTCACAATAGTCTTCACAGGTCTTTATCACATTAAATCAAATCAAGCACACCCTACCTAAGGTCAAAAGGGAAGTGTTCCAACCTTTACCTACAACTTGATGCTCTTAGCCCCATAATTAAGTGGTTGAATGGCCTTTCCTATGACTATGCAAGTCATGGATCAATTGGAAGAGATCAATGCTTATAGCGAATGTCTTTCCATAGTGCCACATTTAAGCTTTAGCATCCAAGGGAGTGCATATGGAGATGAGTAATCTTGGGGTGATCCGAGTAAGTCGACTTGGACCAATCCTTGCACAAAGGAAGTGACATGGCTAAAATGGTTGGCCTCTAAATCGTAAGGTGTCTAGTAAGGACCTTCATTCATGACTACCCCTTGTAGTTCCACAAGAAGAATTGAGTCCTATATCCCTAAAAGAACCCAAAATGTATAGTCTCATAAGAAATATTGAGACCTCTCAGACCTATACAATTTGGATGTACTTCCCTTGTAGTCTTGTAAACAAGATTGAGACCATGAAGGTCCTACAAGCACCTAGACAAGTGTAGTCTCGCTCAGCAAGATTGAGGCAACTAGGCCCTACACATGAAGAAGCATTGGAAGTAGAAAATAGCCAAGTCTTCCCTCTCTTTATATTGAAGGAAGCTTTTGATTATAGTGGGATGGAGTTAACCAGGTTCGCTTGTTCCCCACTTGGGTTGTTCCCAAAAGATTTCTCTCTTGGAAGGCCCTCTAAAGGTAAATTCAAGAAAGTAAAATGGATAGCTAATGGAGGTCAAGATTTCTAATTTTCTATAAGGAAAAGAGCATACTCTCCTACTCCATAGTTTTTCTCAAGCACATCAAACACGTGTTCATTTACCCAAGATTTATTTTACTAGTAACCAATCAAGTAGGTCAATATTTCTGATTCATCCTCTAGGAGGTGAAGAGTATAGTCTCCTACTACTCAACTAATCATAAGAAAAGAAGCCTTCTAATTAAAACTAGGTTCCTATAAAACCAAATTTATAAAAGAACAAAGTTTAATTGTATCTTCAAGGTAGCCTGTATCACAAATATCTTTAGTAGTCTCCAAATAAGTCTTTGAGAAGCATCTTATATCCACAAAGCATTAATAGTCATGAAATAAGAAAGTGTTGATATCTTTGATAAGATATTTCCTTATCAAATACCCTCAAAAACCTATTAGAACCTGTTAAAAAGAATGTCAAGGCCAAGACAAAGCCAAATCAAGCATCAAAATAAAAAAAAATTTGAGATCTAGAACTCTAAAATTGCTCATTGTTTCTAATACGAGAAAACACAGAATAATTCTTGAGATGCAAACTCGTACAAGCATTCACATTGTGCAAGTATAAGTAAACTCCCTATATAGATTTCTAGTACTAGAAAATATAGAATAATTCGTGAGATGCAGACTCGTACGAGCATTCACACTATGCAAGTATGAGTAAAATCCCTATATAGTTTTCTAGTACAAGAATTCTCATAGAGTAGTATGAGTACTCTCACAGTGTAGTACAAGTAAACTCCTAGTATAGCATGAGCATTCTCACTGCATGGTACGAGTATTGTCACAGTTTCAGAAAATAAGCCAAAAAACTTTCAAGCAAAGGGACAATTTTTGGATTCTTTCCCCACGTTGGGCACCAAAGAATGTGTCGTCAAATATTGGTACTCAAATTGAAGAACAACAAACACTCAATAATCTATTAGCTCAAGAATTTAGCTATTGGATGCCATATCAAATGAACCAACTAAATTCTCAAAAGTTGCTTATTGTTTCCTAGTTGAAGTGAGCTTAATCTTTCCTATGATGCTCATAAAATTGGCATGAAGGATTAGTGACTTAACTACTCCAAAATGAAATATTCAAATGCAATGCAAAACTATAAATGAACTAGAATACAAGATTAACAATGCTAGAATGAGAGATTTAAGCTAGAATGTATGCAAACAACTAGTACTCTAGAATGAGGATGCAAGAAACTATGCTATGATTAACAATGCAAGAAAGAAAACTAGATTAATAATGCAATATTATGCTAAGAATGAAGTAAACTAATAATTGAAGAGAGATATGAGCATATAATGAAAGAAACTAAGAGCTAGGAATTCAAAATAACAAGATTACTCTAAGAATGCAAGAAAGAAATATGCAAAAGACTAAGATGATCTAGATGGAACCCTTGAGCCAAGGAAGAGCTAGGGTTTGTAGACCTAACTCTTGATATAAGGAGATGAATTAGGTAAAATCTAGTTGCAGATCATGGATGTGGATGTTAGAGGGTGCTAGCAGAGGAAGAATTTGTTTAAGAGGTGAGGAGAAGAGGTTCAAAAAGAGGTTGAATAGTGGTCTACATTTTTCTACATTGGAGTTGTATCAAACAGGAGGTAGATTTCATTTAAAAAGTTTACAAAAGGTTGAGATTATTGTAGTGATTAGATTGTAAGATAGTGATTCTTCCTTATGGTTGTAGCTCAAGGGTTTTTGTTTGAGCAGTGAGCTCTAGGAAGCGAGCCTAAATGTAGGTACATTCCTCACTATTATAATAAGTTTATACTTTTAACAAGGTATTTTGTTATTTTAGGTAATCAACCTCACCATGTTTTTTACCTTAACAAGGTTTCCATGATAAAATCTTGTGTCAAGTTGTGTGGATTTGTTTCTAATTTGATCATGCATGCATTTTTTACATTGTTTTTATACATATTAGATTTAAGGGTATACAAAGTTAAGGGTTTTAGGGGTTTAAGGGTTTGAAGTATAAGGTTTTGATAATAACTAATTCAACACCCCCCCCCCCCCCTCCTTACTTGTTTCTATCATAATATCATCAAGTGGTTTCAGAGAATTGGTCCCTTGAAGGAAGCCTAACAACTTAAGGAAGATCCAAGTATGGAAGGCAAAAGAAAGGAACTACAAAAATCCTTAAAGAAATTGTCTAGGTGTGGAAAGGAGATGAAAAGAATCGTGAAGGAATTTAAAGAAGAAGAAAGAGAGGTCAAAATATTATAAGAAATCCTTGATAAGATAACACAAAATAATTCACCTGTAGCCTCTAATATTGGATCAAATGTTTCCAATATTAAGACAACTGTTGATGAGCCCATGGTGGCTGTCAAAATAAAGAAAACCAATTATGCAGGATGCACATTTATCTTCTCTCTCATTGTTGTCAATGAAGGAGATGCACAAGCTTGAAAAGAAGGAAATAGGGGAAATGATGGTAACTACTCATGTCTCTTGACAAGCAACTCAAGTAAATATCTGGACCACAAGAAGCTTAAAGAAAACATTGATAAAGAGGAGGAGAAATCCAAAGGTAATAATTCTATAAAAGAAAACATTGATTAAGAGGAGGAGAAATCCAAAGGTAATAATTATATGATCAACACCTCTACTACAAGTGTTGTTAATGATATTATGGTTGATTCTCAAAATGATGGTAAGGAAACCAAAACTAGGGTTATTTCTACTTGCAATACTTCTGCATGCAGTAGTGTTAATGAAGCTACTTCTAATAAAATTATAAGTTGTGTTGATGTAGAAGATAAGGCCATAGTTGCACAACTAGATAGGAAGAATGATTGGTTGATAGATAGTGGATTCATGCATCACATGACTTGAGACAACATCAAGTTTTTTAAATATGAAGAGTATGATGGCGTAATTCTTATATGAGGTGACAGCACCAGTGGAAAAATCAAAAGAAAAGGTATTGCTTTAATAGATAGAAATAATACAATAGATGATGTGCTACATGTTGATGGCCTAACACACAATATTCTTAGTGTTCATCAATTAATGAACAAAGGCTATAGTTCGCATCTAAAAAATGACATGTGCAAGATCATGAATAATCTTGGAAGAGATATTGCTACTGGATTCAAGACTAGAAGTATGTATTTCTCCTAGATAATGGATGTAATACTTGTTTGTTAGCACAAATAGATGAAAGATGGTTGTTGCACAAGAGGTTGTATCATGAAAAAATTGACAATATTGTTGCCATAAGTTTTATTTCTTCTATTAGAGATTTTCCTAATTGAAAAAGCCAGCTAACAGTCTCTGTAAGGATTTTCAATTAGGTAAGCAATGAAGTATCTATTTTTACTCTAGACAAGTAATTTCAAAAAGATTATTTGATCTTTCTCACATAAACTTGTGTGGACCTACCAAGGTTAAAATTCTACAAGGAGATGAGTGTTTTATGTTGCTAATAGATGACTATTTAGAGATGGTATGGGTGACCTATTTGAGGGAGAAATTAGAAGTTCCCAAAATATTCAAAACTCTCAAGACATTCTTGGAAAATGAGAGTGGACTGAAGCTGAAGAAAGTGAGAATATAAAGAGAAAGAGAATTCACATCCAATAAGTTTAATGCTTTATGTGGAATGCATGGAATTAAAAGACAATTATCTGAATCTCTAAATCCACAGTAGGATGATATAGTCAAGAAAAAGAACCAATCAATTTTGGAGGCAACTAGAACTATGATGCTTGAGAATAATGCACCACTGATGTTTTAGAGAGAAATTGTTGGTACTACATTATATAGTTTCAACTGAGTGAAAGTCAAAGATGGAACTGGTAAGAAACCTTATGAAATTTGGTATAGAAATGCACCTACTATTAAGTAATTTAGAATCTTTGGTGGTAAATGTTTCATAATAAAAGATGTAAATACAAGAAAACTTTGTGTAAAAAGTAATGAAGACATCTTCCTTGGATATTCTACCAAAATCAAAGGATATAGGTGCTATAATATAAAAAGGAAGGAATTAATAGAAAGTAAGCATGTCAAGGTGGAAGAGAATTTAGAGAAACAGAATGGAATCATCAATTAAGATGTAAAAATATAAATTAACAATGACAACAAAAGAAAAGGCAAGATGATACAAGCCCAAGCTTCAGGGGTATCAGTGACTGCAAGTTATGAAGATATTGGAAAAGAGCCAAGGTTTGTGTTAGAAAAAATGATACCAATATGTATAAGGATAAACCATAGAAAATAATAGATCAATAGTAACAGAAATAAAATACCTCAAACAACAACAAGAATTGTTCAGGATCATATACATGCCTAATGTCACATAGTGAGAATGAGAATATACTAGAATCCTATCAAGATGATGGTTGGAATGAAGAAATGGAAGAAGGGATGTCATAAATTGATTGAGATGACAATGAATGGACAAGGACTATCAAAGAGAAAATTACAATCACAAAAAATCATGTGGAAAAGCATATGCTTGGGGAAACTAAACTAAAAGCACTATTGGAAAGATAGAATAATGGTGTCAAAAAGGATAAGGGAGAATGCCCCAAATGAGATCAAGATAAGCCTCAAGTAAAAGACCATAAGAACAAGGCAAAGAAGAAGAGTAAAGTTTAAGAATGAAGAGACAAGACTAGAATTGATGATCAATAGGTTAAAGCCATGGAAGAAGAGCTTAAGGTTGCACATGATTTAAAGGACAAGCTCAAGATCAATTCAGCTAAGCTTGAAGCATTGCTAAATCAAAGAAAGGAAAAAGACAAAGATGACATTGGATTAGAGAAAGGAGATTTTTCAAAATCAAGTCAAGACCAAAATAATTCAGGAATGAAGAAGACCAAGAAAATTGCTATATGTCTCAATTATAATAAATATATACCAACTATTGATCATTGTAAATATAAACAAGGTACAGTCTTTGACAAGTTAAGAAGAGGTATACTAGAAGTTGATAGAAGTATACAAGGACATGACAAGGTAGAAAAGCATTATCAAATAGTGAGGAAAAGAAAAGGAAGACATGAGAAAGATACACATGAAAATGATAGAAAGGAAGAAGAACAAAGAAGTATCAAATATGGGCTCTACTTCAGTAAGATCTGAAGGAAAGTCAAAGGGACTTGCCCCTCCTATTAAAAACTAAGATGCAAAGGAATGCATCAATCCAAAAGATTTTATGGAAATATTATTCAAATTGGATTGATGTAAGGAGGCTACTACTCAGGAGAAGTAGTAAGCATGGTAAGATAAGTCTGTTTAGTTTTTTAGATCAAGTAAATAAAAGGAGTTACATGAGTCAGTAGAAGTTGATGAGCTAGGACTTTGATGTGTAATAAATATTTAGATGGTTTAGAGGTGTAAAAGAAAGGAAAGAAAAAGAGACGAACAAAAGAATTGAAAGAAATGAATGTAAAGGAAGATGACATTGTTATGACAAAGCATATTGGATAAGATCAAATGGTATACCTTTTTCACTAATGTCAAAGGGAGAGAGAAGATGTGAAAAACAATGAGAAATACTAAGTCTAGTAAAGAAGAGAGTAGATGAAGAGAAAAGATTTGAAAGATGAAGCAAGTTTATATACTTGCACATAAGAAAAAAGATGTTGAGTGGCTTACATCCTTGGGGGAGAAACTAATGGAGAGAAGAGTATGTAATCATATTAGAACTAAAGAAATTTTCCTTATAGGGGAATCTAATTGGTGAAGAGGTTGAGTTAGAGGGACTCTAATAGATAATATGATTGGTTGGTCTTAGGGGGAGACTGTTGGTTTTTTATTACATTATTATATTTTTTTGTTTTTCCCATCACATGTTGTCATCAATGCATTAGGGGGATATTGTTGGAAATTGGCATGTTGGATGTGTTTTCATTGATGTAAATGTATATCAAAATACTCATAGGGATTTCAATATGTCAGAAGGTTTAGAATAATTAACTAGAAGATCTACTTGTTGGATGCTAACTGAACTGTTGCAGGATAGCCAGAAGAACATGATGTTCAGAGGTCCAGTGAGGTCTGACTATTAAAGATATGGAGTTTCACATGTAGGAGATGGTTCATGAAGGTCAATATTTTGTTCACTCCAAGTTTCAAAAGATTACATGAAGATTTGAATATGTTTCAAGGTCAGAATTGGTGACTAACAAACAGAGTGACAAACAACATTGATAGGACGACAAAAAAGGGTCTGGTGTATTGAATCTTTAGGAAAACACTTAGGAGTTTGTTTAGGACATAGTCATGTGTTCTCAACTCAAAGGGTTAGTACTTCAGAGGTCTACATGGAATAATTATATTGTCTCAAAAGTTGGAGTGAGTGTTCATGAGGAACAGGTGAAAAAGGGCTGGAAAATCCAATGGTTGTGGTGGATTTGAATTAATAAGTGTTTTTAATGGTGCTACATGATGTTTGTGAAGTACGTGCTTGATGAGCTAATGATATTCATGGATTGGATAGATTTTTTGGTCAATAATAATATTTTTATTATTATTCTTATTCTTGGTTGACTGGGTTGGTAAACCGTGTTGCACAAGGGGTAAACCGTGAAATCTAAGAGATTTGTGATCTCTAGGTGATTGCTAAGTGTTATTATTTCAATTTGACCATCAGAGATGAAGTTGAGAAAGAGATTTGTCACGGTGATTTGAAAAGAAGATGAGTTAGGGTTTGTAGACCTAATTCTTGATATAAGGAGATGAATTAGGACAAATCCAGTTGCGGATCATGGATGCAGATGCTAGAGGGTGCTAGCAGAGGGAGAATATATCTAAGAGATGAGGAGAAAAGGTTCAACAAGAGGTTGAACATTTATCTGCATTGTGCTACATTGGAGTTGTATCAGACATTAGGTAGATGTCATTTACATAGCTCATAAAAGGTTGAGATCATTGTAGTGATCAAATTGTAAGACAGTGAGTCCTCCTCAAGGTTGTAGCTTGAGATTTTTTGTTTGAGCAATGAGCTCTAGGAAATGAACCCGAATGTGAGTATAGTCCCCACTATTGTAATAATTTTATACTTTTAACAAGGTATTTTCTTATTGTGGGTAATCAGCCCATGGTTTTCCCTTAATAGGGTTTCCACGATAAAAACTTGTGTGTCAAATTGTGTGGATGTGTTTCTGATTTGTTCATGCATGCATGTTTTACATTCCTTTTATGCATATTAGATTTAAGGGTATACAAAGTTAAAGATTTTGGAGGTTTAAGGATTTAAAGTATAAGATATTGATAACAACTAATCCACCCCCTCTTAGTTATTTTTGCCATAATATCATCAGATATCTAGAAATTTATTTCCAATAACTCACACTCTATTTACATGTATGTTCTTTGAATATTCCATTTTATTCTTTGTAAAAGTGTCCCATGCAAAAAGTTAACATGCCTTATCTTTACTTTCACATTTTTACATAAACAGTTATGAGTCATTCAGTCAAATTGTTCCTAATGCTATGTCTTTCCACTTGTGGCATGCGCCATAATTTGAATGCTAATAAATGTCTTCCCAAATCAAGTCTCCCAATATTTACACTTGGAAGAATGTTGTAATGCTAAATTCAAAGCTAGCTATATTTGTTTGTGGTAGGATCACTTTGAGGCACATTGTCAAACAATTCTCCTGCATTGTCCTTTGCTTCCACTTTATGCATGCATGTCAACAAAGTATTCTTTGACCACACCATTGGACAGAATTCCTCCTACACAGGCAAGAAGGAAGGTAGCAGATCTCATTGAATTTGGCTTTACATGTATAGATTGCATTTTCTTTCAAGTTTTTAAAGCCTTTTTAACAAATCCATTTTGTGTGCATGTGTAAATTATCATAGCTCATGAAGTGATATATGTCTTTTTTGCATTTAATCAAACAGTTTGCTCGTGTTCCCTGTATATTGCATTTGTTAAAAGTTTCTAAAGTCTCTTTTTTCAACAAATTCATTTCCTGCACATTTTGATATACAGAACATCTTCAAGATGGTTGGAATGTGCATGAGGGTCAACTATTAATGCCTCCCAAACATAGCTCGCAATATTATGATGTGTTCAAGAGTGATCCATCAACTCAAAGATTCTGAGGGCTTCCTTGCAGATTCCATTTTGTGTACATAATACAATCATTTCATTCCATTTCCTTGGTAGCATCTCCTTATGGTATTCTGTCTAATACATCAACTTCTTTGTGTATTCTTCCATGTTTTTGTTTGCATATCTGCGGTAGTGTTTCCAACTTATAATATTAGACACCCAAATCCATCTTTGATGAATGCCTATAACCTATCCCATGACTCATGTTTTATTACAGGCAGAATTATTATATCCAAAGTTTATTGACATAATGATCAACAACCACATTTACCTAAAATATTTATTTAAACAACATGATTTATCTCGTTCCTTCATGGTTGTTGCATTCTATGAAGTGACATCACTATGAGACATTGTGGCAAATGATTCTAGTGCCTGGTCTTTGCTTGCAAATTTTGAATGTATGTATGAGAGAGCGTTTCCAACTATAATATTCGACAAAACTTTACTCAGTTTTTATGATTCAAGTGTGTGCACTATTTCAGGCTCCCATTCTGGTATACAATATGTTGGAAAGTGTTGTGGTTGTTGGCCTTACATCTATCGACTACATTTTCTTGAAAGTTATTAAAGCCTTTTCAACAAATCTATTATCTGCAAATTCTTGAAATCATAGCATTTAATGATACACCATCTCTATGAGGTATTCTATTAACAATCCAGATGCATGGTTTATGAATCCACATTTCTCATTCACTTCTACTAGTAGTGTTGGCTACTATCATATCTGTCAAAGATCTCAATACAAACACGCTTTGATGGATCTTCATTTCATCTTCCAAATCTCTCTTCATTAGCTAAGGCAAAGAACATGCAGGTTGAACAGAGAATTGCCAACTTTAAAATCTAACAAAAAGTTCTATGTATCTGTTCTTTAATGAATTCCAATAACTTGTTCATGGTTGTCATTTGGGTGCAGGTGGGAGGAATGTCAGCAAAGATTGTGGAATTTGGCTTTACCTCTGTCAATTGCATTTAATTGAAAGTTTTAATCACAATGCATCATTTTTCGTACGTCCTGCATCATTGCATTTTTATTTTATCACAGGTAGTTAAAACAAAGTTCTTTAATTAAACCCCACCCAGATAGGAAGTTTTTAGGTTTTTTCCACTCATTTTCCATTTACAATCAAATCGTTTTGTTTGCTCTTTTTTCAAGCATTTATAATCAAATGGTTTTGTTTGCTCATTTTTTGAGCATTTTGAATCGATTTGATTGTGAATGTTTCATTTGTTATCATTTCTAAGTTTTTAAGTTAGAAATTTAAATTTTTTGAGCACTTTCAATGGGAGAGCATAAATTGAGGAGGTTTTTATCATTTTTCTTGGAAGATGGTTCATTTTATTAAAATTATTTTGAAAAATAATTTTAATTATTTATTACCGGTTTATAGTTCTTGAGCTAATATACAAGAAAAGCTCTCTCGAAAGAGATTGAAAAACATTGGACCATTGTGAATGTGCATATAATACAAGGATTCAAGATACTACAATTTTGGGGCTCACAACAAAATTTCAAAAATTTGACTAAAAGGGAACATGACAACAAGTTTAAGTGTTATCAAATGGGTATTTGTAAAATTACCACCATAATTTTGCATGTCTCTTTAGCTTTCTAGCCATATTTTTTTTAGATTTGAACAACATTAACATTTAATTTTTAATTTCTTTTCACTATGTCTCGAGGCTTCTCAAAGACGTGTACCATTCTTTTAATAACATTTTACGTACTTGTCCAAATTTGAAATAAATCATATATTATTGTTTTACACTTCATTAATTACCATTTAGAAAAAAAAAACATTTTTTGATTATTTTGGTGTGAAGCTATCTAGTACTCACTCAACTATTTTTCTACCAAAGGGCTTTTCAAAATACTAAATGAAACAAAAAATTTCCTACAACACACATTAGAAACTATGTTATGTTTTTAGAAAAAAAAAAAAGTGACCGCTTAGGCTCCCCTTTTTGCTCACCATCTTGGTGCACACACCCATATAAAATATAAAAAATAATTAAAATACTAAACATATATATTTTTGAAAATTGCAATTATAGATCTATAAAAGGGTATTTTTTATTTTTTTAATATTATTCATAAGAATGAAAGTTGTTGAACCATCAAGTTTTTTAAATAATTTTAATTTTTTTTTTTTAGCCCCAAAGTTGTATAGAATATGCATTTAGTGGATGCTTCCAATTGGAAAAATTGTGACCAATACCTAACTTAGCTAGAATAAATCTAGCTAGACCATAAATTTGACCAGAATTAATTTTTAGTTAGAAATATACATGAATTCACTTGTGTTGATAATTGGTCTAAAGTGTGACATAGATTTGTACTTTTACCCTCATATAATTTGATGCTCTTGCATAGGTTGGCATTCATGTATGTTGATGTATGCAGTCATTATTTTGCAACACCTCTTTGATCTTTTAATGCAATATTGCCATCTTCACATTTGCACATCTCTTGGAATCATGGGTCTATAATTGCTTTGTTTCATTTATCATTTTATAATTTATCTCTCCCATGGAAATATCTCGATATGCATCCATTTTAGATTTATAACATGGTATAAGAGCTTTGGTTTTGAGATTTTGTAAGTGCTTGGACTCCTAATTAAGGCATTGGAGTTTTTTTATATAATCTTGCAAAGTCTTGTATGCTCTTATCTTGTGTTTCTATGTAAACTTGATAAATATAAGAAAGGATTTACAAAGATCATTTTGATTATATAAAATCAGGTTTTGAAAGGACCTGAAACCTTATACAAGAGCATAAAAAGATATGGCAATTAAAGACCAATACAACTCTGGTGCCCCACCAAACAAACCAAAGGAACAAACTAGAGTTCCTACCAAATGGATAGAAGCCCACACCGGAAACAACAAAGGGTGATCAAGATTTACATTTTTGCCCATCCTTATGTGAACGTAAGTTCATATCAAAAGGAGTGGAAGGTTTAAATTATTTTCCCTTCACTCTTGTCCATCCATCCTCCACCCTACTAGCATCCTTCTGCCAAGCCATAGAAGAGCTAGACGAACCCACTAAAGGGAAGGTCACAAAAGAGCTCACAACTCCAGCACTCAAGACAACAGTTGGACCAAAGATAACATCACCCACTTCGGAACCAAGACATCATCGGGAGTAGTAAAACCAGCAGCATCCGCAAACAAGACCGATGAACCATCGTTTAATCTTATATTTGCATATTTTTTTTGGTGAGATATGGTTTACAAGTGTTTGGACTAAAATAGTAGTTTTTTTACTATCCTATTGTATCTAAGAAGCTTGAGGAAGTTAAATTTGACTTTTATTTTGCTCAACTTGACCATTGTATGACATAACAAACATGTACATTTGAAATTCATATTTGGTACACAACTTTTCCAGGAGCATTTTTGGCCAAAAAGGACCTCACTATTGCATCTAAGAAGATGAAAAGACAAATTGTGACTATAAATTCATCTAAATTCTAGAAAAGTTAAATCTACAGATATACAGTTTTCCAAGAGGATCATGGAGCCCCCCTTGGTTGTGCAATTTTGAGTCATCATTCAAAAATATTTAAAAATATATATAGTTATTTAGTGTTGAGTGCTTTATTCATTAGCACTTAATCATAGGGTTATTAAGCACTTTAAGTGTTGTTGACAAGCTCTATAGACTACTTATGGTCATAGTGTTGTAGATTACAACCTTAGTACTTACAAAAAATTATGACCAATGGTAAACCACTAGTGATTTACACCTTAACCATGATTGAAATTGCTAGTAGTCATCAAACAACCACTGTACAATTGCCCAAACCATTAGATCTATGCTCGGTCACTTCCCGGTAACCATTGTTTAGTGCTCATTGTTGGTCACATGGGTGACCGATGTCTAGCCCAGGGAACATTTTTTTAAAAAATCAACTAGCTATTTTTAAAAATTGCTATAACATTTTCCTAAGTTATTGGTTTTTTCTAAAGAGATATCATTAGAAAGGTATTTCAATGAACTTTGTTGTAGTGCAGGCTATTTTGAAGATCTTGCCATTTTTTTGCCAAATATAAAAAGTTAAAATTTTAAATTTTGGGGGGCTTCAAAAGGCCATAAATTCTACCCACGTGCTCTACTGTTTGAAAATAAATAGGCATCAAAAAGCTCTTGAAGACCACTACAAAACTATAGAGGGTTAGCTTTTATAGATTTTTTTAATTGATTCATTTTGTGTGAAAATTTGTAGTTTTAGCCATTGTGAGACTATTGAGCTTTGTAATCTAGTACTACAAACTTTTTAAATGCAGTAATCATAGAATGTAAATAGTTTAATATCTTGGGCGTGATTTTTGAGACTACTGGAAAGGGGAGTGTCTCTTAGTGTCTCTCTTTTCACTTTTTCTTTCTATTTTCATGCACTCACAAACAATCTTATTTCCTTCTTAAAACTGGATAAATAGATGGTTCCAATTCTAACACCCTATAACTATTTTGATTGGAAAACTAAAATGGCAATCTACTTGAAAATGTTAGGATTGTATAGGGTGACAATGAGGCTTGAACTTGAACCAAAAATTGATGCAGAAAAGCCTAAATGGCTAAATAAATGTGATGAAAATTTTGGAACCTTATTTATGTTTATATCTTACTATTTTCTCTTTCATGGTGTATTTTTATCTTTACATAATGAAGTTTAGACAAAGTTAGAAAAAACTCTTTTGTAAGAAAGATGAGTTGAGAGTTCATCACCTGAAGAATGAGCTAATAGGTATGAGTACTTTAATTTTTGATACCATATAGTACTTCTACACCACTTGCTTAACCACTTTCTTAAGACTATAAGATTACAGTTGAAACAATGTGGAATTGGGAAGGATGATATGGTATTCAATGTTTTTTTGTGCATGTTATGCTACTAAAAGTATTTAGGAGCTTCTTATACAATGCTTAATCTCAAAGTATTTGCAATAATATTATAAAAGTGTCAGATATTTTGGTTAAATGGGAAAAATTAAGCCTTCTAAGTCTCGTGCCTTAACTAAAAATCAAGGCAATAAAGATAAAAAAGGCATTGAAAAATATAATAAGAAATAAAGGAATCAACGAAAGAAGAAACATGATCGTAATAAGTTTCTCAAATACAGGTAGCTCTTCTTTAAAAGACAAGTCTAAAAAGGATAAGGTTAAGTGTGTCTTTTGTCAAAAAATTGGTTATGATGAGACACAAGTATTTAAAAAAAAGCAAGCAACTCATCTTAGACATCTTGAAAAGAACAACATCAAAGTACCAGAATCTATGAAGAAATATTCAATGAATCTTCAAATACTATAGTTAATTACAATATATGAATCTTCAAAGACTACTAATTACAATATGGAGAAAGGAAAAGGAAAGGCTCTTTTTTTAGTAGTTTCACAAACAAATTTATGAGTAATTGACTCAGATGCTTCTCACTACACAATCAACATTAAGGGAAGCTTCACATCCTTAGAGCCATGTTTAGTTCTAAATATTCTAATGGGTAATAGTTCATTGGAAGAGGTTCTTACGAGAGTGTTTTTTGATGTTTGTGAAGGGACATTTCATGATATTCTATGTATGCCTACTTTGTTAACTAATTTATATAAATTTACTAAATGACCCATACATGATGAGAAAAGAAAGTTGAATTCACTCCATATATAGTGGTAATCAATTAGCTACATTATGGATCTACAGTTGCTATGGGTAAAATAGATAATGATTATAGGCTCTATCATTTGTCTCACCTTGTTCGCGATTCTCCTTTGACAACTTTTCTTACTCACTAAGATGAAGTGGGCAACCTAAGGCATCAACAGTTTGACCACTTCAACTACTGCTACTTACAACAACTCAATTTACATGACATGGTTCTTGGATTGCCTGCAGTTAGTTTTTATAATGTTATTTTTCATGGTTGCATTCTTTACAAACATCCAAAAGAGAAATTTGACAAAGAAAAAGCTTGGAGAGCCTCAACTTTTGGATTTAGTGCACAATGATTTGGGTAGGTCCATTTCCACATCCATCCTTTAGTAGAGCCTAGTATTATTTGAATTTCATTGATTATCTTTATAGGTACAAATTTCCATGCTTTCTCAAGCAAATTTTTGAATTCTTTGATCAATTCTCAGACTTCAGAATATTTACAAAGAAACTAACTAGGAAATCTATTAGAGTTATGCATACAAACAATGGGACAGCGTATGTTAATAAAAATTTTGAGTAGCATTGTGCTTCATAGGGAATTGACTTGTAGCATATGCTTCCCTACAATTCATAAGAGAATGAAGTTTTATAACATAAGAATCGGTCCTTGAAAGAGATGTCTAATATTATGATACACTCCAAATCCTTGGCACCACCATATTGGGCAGAAGATAACAACTATGTGTGTTATATTCAAACTTAGGTTCCTCACAAAGATATGAAGGGGGTTTCTCCTTTCCAAGCTTGGACTAATCAAAATCCAATTTCTACAACACTTATGAGTGTTTGGCTCCCTTGTTTTGTCCTGGATTCTAGCAAAAAAATGAGGTTGTGGATCTACAAAGAAAGCCTTGTATATTTGTTGAGTATGTAGATAGTGTCAAGGGATACAAGCTACTTAATCCTACCACACATGATTTTTTAATTAAATAGTGTTCATTTTGAGGATAGCCTTGTTAAATCTTCTTCTTTCACTAATCAACCAGTCATCACTTTGTAATCATTAAAACATAATGATAGTTCTTCTAAGGATTTTGATCAGTATGATCCTATTAAGGAGTCTTCTCAAAATAGCCATTATGATTAGGATGCACATTCTTCACTTATTCATCATTCAAATTTTCCTCCAAACACTCCAACCTAAGAGTCTCTTTAGGCTCGACAAACATTGGATTCAGTAGGGAATTGAATTAGGGATAATTCATACTCCAAAAGAATAAGATCCTAGGTTCAAGAGGTTTCACATCTCTTCATTGAACTTTATATTTTGATCTACAAACTTTTTTGGAAGCTTCAACTATACCCAAGTGGGATGTTGTTATGCAAGAGGAGTTCAGTTCCTTGGAGAGGAACCACATATGGGATCTTGTCCCCCTTCCTAAGGGAAAGAAACTTATTTGATGCAAGTGGGCCTATTAGGAAAAATATGGTGTAGATGGTTGGCTAATAATTATAAGGTTCACTTTGTTGCAAAAGTATTCTCTCAATTTCCTAGGAGTGACTACTTTAAGTCTTTTTCTCTTGTTAGCAAAATGAATTCCATATAACTTTTGTTTTCTATTACCAAAACACATAGATGGTAAGTTCATTAGATAGATGTGAAGATTATATTTCTTCATGATGACATTCAAGAGGAGATATACATGGAGTATATGTAGGGTATTTATAGGATCCTTCACTTGTTTCTTATTTTATGAAGTCTATGTATAGCCTCAAACAAGACCCTGGAGCTTGGTATGTCAAGGTGAATTCCTTCCTTTTAACAATTGGATTCACTATATGTCATTCTAATCCAAATTTATATGTTATACAATTGGATGATACTTACACTATCTTGGTTCTCTATGTTGATGATTTGTTGATCATTGAGATTTATCCATCCACCATTTGAGTCGTGAAAATTATCTTTCATGATATATAGGTTCTTGATGTCTAACTTTGGCCTCTTCCATTACTACTCGAGCATTGAGATCACTCATTCTTCCTCACATATCATTTTGGCATAGACCAAGTATGCACTTGATATTCTTTCCAAAATTTTCATGGCTAATTGTAATATTACAACAACTCCATTTTTTTAGGGGTCAAGCTTGAGGTAAAGTATTTTTCACCCTTCACTAGAGACACTTTCTATTAGAATCTTTTCAAAGCCTCATATACTTGACTCACACAAAACCTTTCATTTCATATGTAGTATTCATTGTCTCTTAATTCATGCAGGAGATACACAAGGTGCATTTCATAATGGCTAAGTAAATTCCTCACTACATTCAAGGTACTCATAGTTATGGGATTCTCTATGCAGTGGATGTGGATGTTCTAGTTGGATATATACATTTAGATTCAATAGGTGATTCTCAGGATTGCAAGTCTACTTCAAGATATTATCTCTCACTTGTTTTTGGTCTTGTTTGTTGGTTGAGAAAGAATTATTTTGTTATTTCTCTTTCATTGATAGCCTTGGCCTAAGGAGGAACAATTAATGCTAGTATTGAGGATATTTGGCTTCAAAATATTCTCACTAAGTTTGGTATTCCCTTCTAAAATTCTCCTATCATGTATTGCAATAATCAAAGTGCAATTCATATCTCACATAATCCATCCCACCATTAGAGGACCAAAGATATTGAGAACTACATGCACTACATCAAGGATTTGATTCATGAGCACATCATTGATCTTAAATAAATTTAGACATCTGAGAAGATTATAGACACCTTCACAAAATCCTTCATTGAGATCAAGTTCCTTGGAGGGGGGATTTTGTTAACTATAATTGATGGTGGTGATGATGAAGACCGACCAAGATCAGAGGTAAACAAGATTGTAGAAGGATTAGATCAGTTGTAATTTTGTCATTGATGTCAAGCAATTGATTTCTGATTTATATTGAGTTTCCATATCATTCAAAGTATGATATAAGTTGAGTGAGCTAAGGAAAAAGAAGAAGTGAAAAGTTGTGAAGTTGAAGAACTTAATTGGGAAGCTAATACAGATCAGAAAATGATAAGGTTATATTGATTTAGTTGTTTTCTATTTTACATTTGATTATATCAAGTCAGTAAAGGAGATTGGACAAGTGAGAAAGGATTAAAGTTGACAAGGAAAAGAAAATAGTTCAGTTACCAATCACAAAGAGTCTTTTGGTAAAAGGAAAATAAGTTTTGGTAAAGTGAGAGGAATTCAAGACATTGAGTACATAGAGTTAGTTACCGAGTGGAGCAAACATAATTTTAGTTGAAGGAAAAGAAGTTAGCCACTAAGTAAGGAATATAAATTAAATACAAGGATCAGAATGACATTTAATGATGAGCCACAGTAATCTGGAAGATACTAAGGATGAGGAAGAGTTAGTTGAAGAGATCTACGATCAAGACAATTCAAGGTGATGATCAGATCTATGGTAAAGATCTAAGCAAAAAAAAGTGAAGGTACAAGTTCCAAGAAGAGTTCAAGTTCTGAGGTGATGATCAAACATTTTATCGAGTTCCAAATTCATTGAATTAGTTCAAGAGGATAATATGATGGTTGATAATAAAAAGAGGAAAATGTAATAAAGGAGATTAAAAGGAAAAATAGAGTCTATATTGTATGTGACTGAATGTGACCTCTAAATCAGACACAACACAACATGGTCATTATTCACTTGATAGAATTTAGGAGAGAGTATGAAGAACTCAATCCAAATTCCATGGTGAGGCGACCTGTTGCCTCCTATGTGAATGGGGTGTTTGAATACTCTCAGAATGAGAGCCAACAGCCAGGAGACCAATTCAACAATGGAGGATTTGAAAGCAAATATGAGCAAAATGAAAATAAGCTAAGAATGAATGCAATTAATCTAGAAAACTTTGAAAGAAATATGAAATGCAGATTTTTATTTGATTTTGAAATAAAGATGATATTAGACTAAGAACAAGTAAGCAAATTTAATCTAAATGTGAAATGCAATTACACTAATATGAGAAATTAAACTAGATAATGCAATAAAAGAGCTTTGAAAATAATGAGATATGAGACTAAAAAATGCTATAGTGTAGATGCTCTCAAAAATTGCCCTCTTGAATGAGAAAAAGAGGTTCATTAAATAGACCAAGCCAGAAGAGGAATGAAGAGTTTCTTGATTCGAAACGGTGGACTCTTCATTCCTAATTGAGACAAAAAAGCATGATTTATTTAATTAAAAGAATGGAATTTGCCACATGTGGGGAGGTGACCTTTCGAGTAATTTGAATTATTAAATTCAAATAAAGAGGTGTCCATTCAATTTAACTAAATATTTATTAATTCCTTTCAAGGGTATTTAGCTAAAGGAGGTGGAGTTTAATTTAATTAAAAGTACTTAGGACTTCATAATTAAATTAACTTATCATAGAGATTATTTAGCCAAATAAAGTCTAGGACTTAGGAATTATTTTAGCATTTGATTATTGCAATTTATGGTCTTTGCAATTGACATCAAGTCAAATTAAGTCAGATATGAGAGAGAAAATTGCCTAGGGAACTAGGACTTTGGTGATGTAAAATCAAGATAATGCACCAAAATTGATGAAATTAAATAGGTGCCAATTTTGGGGTATTACATATATAAAGGATGAAATTGAATGGAAAGTAAGCTAGAAAGTTGAAGGGTGGATGTGTAACCGACTGATGCAATGAAGAATAAAAAGGTTGAAATATGAGTCTGCAAGAAAAGATTGATGAAGTGTTGAGGCTAGTGGAAAGTCATGGAATGAAGTGAAGATAAAGAGTGTGTAATGGATCTGACTAAGCAAGAGGTAGTTGCAAATTTACAGATTAAGTTTTATACTATTATTTATTAATATTTGTAGCAGAAAAATCTCTTAACCGAGTGGACTTAATAGTCTAGTTGTAAAACCTTGAGAGAGGTGATATTCTAGAAGACTTTTTAAAGACATTTAACTAGGCCACTCCTAATAGGGTGAAGATCCTAATGGATCTAAGGAAAATCCCCTAACATGGTCACATTTAACAATGTGCATTGTAACCTTTAACAAGATTGTCTTTTTACCAAGCATACTTCAAAAGAGTATTTCTTTGGTGGGTGACAATTCCCATAGTGGTTTTTTCTCAAATTGGGTTTCCACATTAAATACAGGTGTTATATGTGATGAATGTTTATTGTGCATGTTATTTATGATTGATAAGTTAATTTAATGTTATCAGTTAATACTACTAAAGTTTGTCTTATCGAGTTTTTATCGAGTTGAATCAGAGTTAAAGTTTTAAGGTTTAAACAATAAATGATTATTGATTAACCCCACTCTCAGTAATCCAACAATTGGTATCAAAGCTAAGTACTTTGAAGGGATAAGTTTGAAATACTTGAGTAAAAGATCTGAAGATGTATAAGAGGGAGGCACCAAAGTTGAATAGGGACAACTTCTCTACATGGAAAAGAAGGATGAGGTTGCACATATCTAGAATTGGAGAGTATGGAACATACTATTTTAACAATGAGTATTCACCACCTCCATTTGGGTCTATCATAGTTGAACAAGTAAGAGAAAGGAAAGATCACACACAATTTGTGATTGAGATATCTTCTACTCTTACTGACCTCGAGTTCAATGATCTTAAAGGATGTGATACAGAAAAACAAGTGTGGGACAAGCTTGCATTGGTATATGGTGGAGATCAACATGTTCATAAGGAAAAATATGAAAGTCTGAAAGGAAAATTTGATTCTATGAGAATGAAAGAAGGTGAGCATGTTACACAGTGACTACTATCAGAGGTGCAGGAGGACATATTGAAGAAGAAGATGTAACAAGTAAACCATTGAGGACATTGTTGCCTATATATGCCATTTGAGTGTCTACAATACAAGAATTGAGATCCATTATGTAGATGTTTGTTTCATTGGATGCTACAATTGGTAAGTTGATTGCTTTTGAACTAAATGATTTTGACAATAGTTTACTTGCCACTTCTAAGATTGAGTCTGCATTCAAGTTATCTTTGAACATTGGAAATTATAGAGAGTCTAGATCTAGTTATGGTTATGTAAGCAGTGAAAGTGAAAGATTTCAAAGTTGCAAGAGTGATCTAGAAAGTCTATTTGATGAGGAAATACAAAAATAAGAGTTTGAAGCTCTATTAGCCAGGAGACTACCGAGAGGAAAAGGAAAATGCCAAGGTAAATTACCCTTGAAATGTTTCAATTGCAATAAGATTGGTCACATTGCATCTAGATGTCCTGACAACAACTGTGATGAGAAGAAAGAGAATCGAGATAATAACAAAAGAGAAAATAGATTCAAGAGATACTGAGATTTCAAGAACAAAGGTAAGAATCCATGCTACATTGTTGAAGAAGGACTAACCGATGATGATTCTAATAATGATGAAGGTGAAGAGGTTGTGTATGTTACTATCAAGGATGATTTTGATGAAGAAATGTATGAAGAATAAAAATCCCTAAATTCTCATGTTAGTAAGAATGATACATGGATAATTGATAGTGGATGTTCATATCATATGACTGGTGACATACATAAGTTCATTACTATGGAAGATCATGATGGAGGTTATGTTAGATTTGGTAATGATGCTCCATATCCTGTGAAAGGTAAAGATTCTATAATTTTGTTGGATAATACACAATGTGATGATGTCTATTGGGTTGAAGGACTAAAGTACAATCTATTGAGTGTGGCATAGTTGAACAACACAGGTCACCAACTGGAATTTCAGAATGGAAAGGTAAAAGTATTTGATCAGAATAGAAGTCTGATTTCTACCAGTGAACAATCAAAAGATAACTTATTCTACCTTGATACTACTGCAAAGAGTTTCTTATTTTCTAAATTTGAGGATGTATGGTTATGGAATAAGAGATTTTCTCATGTGAATTTTGACAACTTAATTAAGGTGAGAAAAAATAATAGAGTAAGAGGTCCACTGAGACTGAATAAACCTAAAAATGTCATGTGCAAAGGATGTCAAGTTGGTAAGATGAAAAAGTCAAGTTTTACAATCAAATCTTACACTACACAAGGAATTTTGGAGTCAGTGCACACTAACCTATGTGGAACTATGAGAACACAAAGCTACTATGGTGAGATATTTCATTTTATTTGTTGATGATTATTCAAGAATGATGTATGTCATGTTTTTGAAGGAGAAATCTGATGCTTTTCAAATATTCAAGTGGTACAAGGCAAGAGTTGAAAAAAAGACTAGAAGACAATTGAAGTGTATGAGATTTGATAGAGAAGGTGATTTTACATCTAATGAGTTTACACTTTTCTATAATGAACATGGAATAAAGAGACAAATGTCTACACCAAGGACACCACATCAAAATGGTATAGAAGAGAGAAGAAATTGATTCATTATTGATTTTGTAAGGACATTGATGATTGAGAAGGGAGTGTCTCAATATTTTGGAGAGAATCAGTCAGTACTGCATCTTATACACTAAACCAAGTACAACTAAAGAAAGGTACACACAAGACTCCATATGAAATCCGGTATGGTCACAAACTAAATGTAAGTTATTTCAAAGTATTTGAAAGTAGTTGTTACATTCTCAAGGATACTAGAAATGGAAATTTTGATCATAAAGGTGATGAAGGTATATACTTAGGATATTCTACAAAGAGCAAGGCTTACAAGTGCTTAAACAAGTCTACTAACAAAATTGTAGAAAGTGCAAGTGTAAGGATTGATGAATTTGTAGAGAAAAATGATGAAGACAACAGAAAGGAACCTGAGGACTATCAAAGATTTTTATATGTTCAAACTAATGTTCCTAATACCTTACCAACTATACAAAATGAGGAGGAAGTTGAACAAAGAGAGCCACCACCGAATTCTGAAAATGAAGAACTACCACAATTTACTGAGCCTGTTCTAACCAAGTATGTGAGAAGATACCACTCACCAAGCAAAATTATTAGAGAAAAGAATGTAGGATTTATGACAAGAAGTAAGTTGAGAGATAACACATGTTTGATTTCTGAATTTGAGCCAAGAAAAGTAAATGATGCATTGGATAATGAAGATTGGGTTAAAGCTATGAAATAAGAGATAGACCAAATTGAAAAGAATAACACATGGACTTTGGTACCAAGACCTAAAGATTAAAAAATTACTAGTACTAATTGTTATTTTAGAAACAAATTGAATGAACATGGAGATGTAATCAGAAACAAAGCTAGACTGGTTTGCAAAGGGTATAAGAAGAAAGCATTGATTATGGTGAGACTTTTGGACTTGTTGCTAGATTAGGAGTTATAATTCTACTAGCATATGCAGTTTATAAAGGATTTAAAGTTTATCAAATAGATGTTAAATCTATATTTCTTAATGGTATTCTTGAAGAAGAAGTTTATGTTGAACAACCTAAAGGATTTGTTGAGAATACTAACAAGGACATGGTATGTAAACTTCACAAGTATCTATATGGTTTGAAACAAGCACCCCGAGCATGGTATGAAAGGTTACATTCATATTTAATCAAGATTGGATTTTAAAGAACAAGTGACAATAGCAATTTGTATCTGAAATGTGACAATAATTATAAGATTTTGATTGCTAAAATGTTTTTTGATGACATTATTTTTGGAGGAAATAACACATTATGGAAATCATTTCATGAGGAGATGAGAAAGGAATTTGAGATGTCCATGATAGGAGAAATAAAATTATTTATTGGACTACAAATTCAACAAGTTAGAGATGGGATCTACATCACACAGTCAAAGTACATCAAGGAGATCCTAAAGGCATTTGGTATGGAAGAGTCACAATCAGGTGGAACACCGATGACTGTCGGTTGCAAATTGTCAAAAGAAGATGAGGGGTATGTGCAAGATCATGAGGGGCCAAACTATGCCTTTAAGTGGCAATGAAAAATCAGCAAATCAGGGTTAGTCAACTTGACGTGAAAATTTCAACTAGCCATGAACCTAATATCAAAAAGTTGTAAGAATAGAATATGTAGAAAATTGAATGTAGTTTCTAAACTACTAGGCATATTTTGAGAAAAAGTTAGTATGATTGGTGAAAAGTATAGATTTCAATGCAGCAATACAAAAATTTTAGGAAAAAAATAAGAAGTAGGTGTATGTCTGACCACCTTAATCATATTCAAATGATAATATTTTATTATAAGATTTTATATATAAGTAGTAGACTCATGCCCAGATGTGACACATATTTTTTTGTAATTTTATTCCAAAAAAATAATTAATTATGAATTTTTTGCTACAACATTTTCAGAATAAAGAAACTCCCGTGTCTGACCACCTTAACTCAATCAAAACTTTACAAAATTCAAAATTTTTAATTTTTTTTATAGTAGGCGAAGCATAGAATGTGACGCATTTTTTGGATTTCAAAAATGTTATACCGTTTGAAAGTTATAGTCATTTTTCAATCAGTATATAAATCAGCACTTTAGAGGTAGCTCAATTAGAAAATAACTAATAATTACTTACCGAATTCAAAATTTGACAGCAATTATATCGATAGAAAGCTGATAATCTCCTTAAGATACCCTTTTCATTTTATCAAATTTGGGTGAAAAAAAAGTCGTCAACTACATTGTCAAAGTTTGTAACTCAGAGAAATAGGTGAAAAATACGTATTTGAGACATTCCAATAGTTGACCATGTAGGTTT
This sequence comes from Chamaecyparis obtusa, assembly GCA_027943335.1. Taxonomy (NCBI): domain Eukaryota; kingdom Viridiplantae; phylum Streptophyta; class Pinopsida; order Cupressales; family Cupressaceae; genus Chamaecyparis; species Chamaecyparis obtusa. Next base: position 298,684 of record BSBK01003065.1, on the reverse strand, counting down.
GGTGAACAAGGCAATACCGAGCCTAATCGGGTACCGAATATTTTCAGGTACCCAAATATGATGGCAGAATTTTGAATTTTAACTTTGCCTCCACTTTCTCCCTCTCATTTCTCCATCCTTCATAAACTATATATTAGTTATATATTAGATATATATTAGATATATTAAATATTATATAATATCAATTATATATTAAATGTTATATAATATATATTTTACATTAAATATTATTTAATATATATTAACATTAAAAACTATATATTAGATTATATATTATATATATTAAATATTATATAATATACATGTTACATTAAATATTATTTAATTTTATATTAATATCAAAAACTATATATTAGATTATATATTATATATTAAATATTATATAATATAAATTTTACATTTTTAAATATTATTTAATATGATTCTGAGCACGAGCATGAGTCCCTACAGGGGCATAGTTGTGCCTTTTACAAGCGTCGAAAACCCTAGCTACGCAAAAATGGAGGCTTTGAAGAATAGTTCACTGGAGGCGGATTATAGAAGCAGAGGGCTGTTAGCTTGTGGTGACTAATCAGGAAAGTACTATCTAGGAAAGTACTGTACACTTTTCCTCCCGACCTCGTCGGGGTTATTTCGGTTATTTGGTTATTTGGGCCGACTACTTATAACTCATTCTAACCCTAAAGCGGGAAAATATTGTATAATATGGCTTAGGGTTAGGGATTTTTTACGAAGGATGATTTTAGTACTTACGGCAGAGTTGGGCTGTAAGGGATTACGGATTGTAATCAGGTTGTAATCACTGGATAATAATAATATTGGACTCGCTGTTGGTGGACGTAGCCCAGGGATTGGGTGAACCACGTTAAATCTGTGTGCCATTGTGTTCTATTCTGTGTGGTTTATTATTTTCTGATATTAGTTATATTTGCACATAATTGTTATTTCTGCCTTGTTAATCCTAACAAGTGGTATCAGAGCGAGGTTATTTCATTCGTTCTTTCATCTATTCTCTGAAGCAGGTCTCACGAGTTAGTGGGAGAGTCTCTCGATTAAGTGGGAGAAATGGCAGAAGAGGGTAGGCTGAAGGTTGATAAGTTTAATGGGCAGAACTTCCAGTTATGGAAGATGCAAATGGAGGATTATCTCTATCAGAAGGATCTATGGCGGCCATTAGAGGGAGTAGCCAAGAAAGAGCAATCAATGTCTCAGGAGGATTGGGATATTTTGGATAGGAAGGCACTGGGGAGTATTCATCTATGCCTGGCACAATCGGTGGCATTCAATATTACTGAAGCAAAGACAGCTAAAGATCTGATGGAAACCCTAGCGAAGTTGTATGAAAAGCCTTCAGCTTCAAACAAGGTATTTCTTATGAAGCGTTTATTTAATATGAAAATGGTAGAAGGTGGATCAGTTACTGATCATTTGAATGAGTTTAATACAGTTACAAGTCAATTAACCTCAGTTAAAATTACTTTTGATGAAGAGGTTAGGGCTCTCTTGATTTTGTGTTCTTTGCCAGAAAGCTGGAATGGCTTGGTAATGGCTGTTAGTAATTCTGTTTCTGGTTCTAATACCCTAAAGTATGATGATGTTATTGGTGTTATATTGAGTGAGGAAATTCATAGGAAAAGCTCAGGGGCATCCACATCGGGTAGTGTATTGAACACAGAAAGCAGAGGCAGAACAAGAGATAGAGGAAACAACTCTGGAAATCGTGGGAAATCAAGAGGAAAATCAAAGGGAAAGAGGTCTGAATCTAAAGGGCCAAATGATTGCTGGTACTGTGGAAAACCAGGTCATAAGAAGAAAGATTGTTGGTCTCGGAAGAAAGATCAAGGAGACAAAAATGATGGAAACAAGGAGGCAAATGTGGTAAGTAACAAATCTGAGGAGGATGCTTTGCTCTTGTCCTTGGAAAGTATTGATGATTCATGGGTTTTAGATTCTGGGGCTTCATTTCATGCTACACCCCATAGAAGTTATTTTGTTGATTATGTCCAAGGGGATTTTGGGCTAGTTTATTTGGGAGATAATGAACCCTGTCAGATTGTTGGAAAGGGAAAAATTAAGATTAAGTTGCAGAATGGGAATCATTGGCTACTACAAGAGGTAAGACATGTTCCAAGGCTGAGTAGGAATTTAATTTCAGCAGGGCAACTGGGTGATGAGGGTTGCACAGTTACTTTTAATGATAAAAATTGGAAGGTTTCAAAAGGTTCCTTAGTAGTAGCAAAAGGTGTGAAAGTAGGCACCTTATATCTTTGTACAGGTCATACTGTTCCTTCTACTTTAATTGTTTCAGAAGATAATGAATGTTCAGGAATAGTGGCTGCAGTTGAGCAGGAAGAACATCAAACTGTTGCTGTAGATTTTGACACAGTACTATGGCACAACAGACTCGGGCACATGAGTGAAAAAGGTATGAAATTACTTCATTCAAAGAAAGTTTTACCTGGTCTGAAATGTGTCAATATGGATTTCTGTGAAAGTTGTGTTTATGGAAAACAAAAGAGAGTTAGTTTTGTGAAGAGTGGGAAGGAAAAAAAAAAAATGAGAGATTAGAGCTTGTGCATACAGATGTATGGGGACCAGCTCAGGTATCTTCCCTTGGTGGCTCTCTGTATTATGTTACATTTATAGATGATGCAACAAGAAAAGTATGGATTTATTTCCTTAGACAGAAATCTGATGTATTTCAAACTTTTAAGAAATGGAAATGCTTGGTTGAGACTGAGACTGGTAAAAACTTAAAATGTCTCAGATCTGATAATGGTGGTGAGTATTGCAGCACAGAATTTGAAGAATATTATTCCTCTAATGGTATTCGTAGGCAGAAAACTGTACCAAGGACTCCACAAGAAAATGGAGTGGCTGAACGCATGAACAGGACAATAATGGAGCGTGCAAGGAGTATGAGGTTGCATGCTAGGCTGCCCAAAAATATGTGGGCAGAGGCAGTGAACACTGCTGTTTATTTAATCAATAGAGGCCCCTCTACTCCTTTGGACTGTGGTATTCCAGAGGAAGCATGGAGTGGTAAGAAGGTGAGTTATTCTTTTCTCAAAACCTTTGGTTGTGAAGCTTTTGCACTTATAGATTCTGAAAATAGAACCAAGCTGGAAGCTAAGTCAAAGAAATGTGTATTTGTTGGGTATGGCATTGATGAATTTGGTTATAGGCTTTGGGATTTTGAAAATCATAAAATTGTAAGAAGCAGGGATGTCATATTCAATGAGAAAGTATTGTACAAAGATCTGTTGCTGCAGCATGAGAAGAAAGAAAATGACTATGTAGTATTAGATGATACTCCACAAGTTCATGTTCCATTAGTTCCTTATGCTCCGCAACAACAGCAACAACAAATACCACACACCCCAGTGAGTGTTAGACGGTCAACAAGGCTAAGTAGACCTCCAGAAAGATTTTCTCCATCTTTGTATTCTATTCTGTTAACAGATGCTGGTGAACCTGAATGTTATAATGAAGCTGTGCAGGTGGATACAAAGCTTCAGTGGGAGTCTGCAATGACAGATGAAATGGACTCTTTGCTGAAAACTCAGACATGGGATTTATGTAAGTTACCTGCAGGTAAAAGGGCTTTACAGAATAAATGGGTTTACAGGATCAAAGAAGAGGATGGAGGTACGAAAAGATTTAAAGCCAGATTAGTCGTAAAAGGATTTGCACAGAAACATGGTATTGATTTTGATGAGATATTTTCTCCAGTTGTTAAAATGACTTCTATTCGTACTGTTTTAAGTATTGTGGCTACTGAAGATTTGCATTTAGAGCAGCTTGATGTTAAAACAGCCTTTCTTCATGGTGATTTGGATGAAGAAATATATATGGTTCAGCCACAAGGATTTGAGGTCAAGGGTAAGGAGAATTTGGTGTGCAGATTGCAGAAAAGTTTATATGGCTTGAAGCAAGCACCTCGGCAATGGTATATTAAATTTGACACTTTTATGAATGGGCATGGATATAGTCGGTGTCATTCTGACCATTGTGTTTATTTTAAGAGGTTAGATGATGACAGCTACATTATTTTATGTTTATATGTTGATGATATGCTTGTAGCTGGGTCTAACATGGATCACATTAAGGGGTTGAAACAACAGTTAGCAAAATCTTTTGCTATGAAGGATTTGGGGGCAGCAAAACAAATCCTTGGTATGAAAATTTGTAGAGATAGGAAAAATAGGAAATTGTCTCTATCTCAGGCTGATTATATTGAGAAGGTGTTGCAACGTTTCTCTATGGAAAATGCCAAAGCTGTCAGCACACCTTTGCCTGGTCATCTGAAATTGACTAAGGATATGTGTCCCAAGACACCAGAAGAAGAGACTAAAATGTCTAAGGTACCTTATGCTTCAGCTGTAGGGAGCTTAATGTATGCTATGGTATGTACTAGGCCAGATATTGCACACGCAGTGGGAGTCGTTAGCCGTTATATGAGTAACCCTGGTATTGAGCATTGGAATGCAGTCAAATGGATTCTTAGATATTTGAGAGGCACATCCAGTAAGTGTTTACACTTTGGGGGTTCTACTACTACTGTACAAGGCTATGTTGACTCAGATTTGGCAGGAGATATAGATAGCAGGCGGAGTACTACAGGTTATATATTTACTGTTGGTGGGACAGCAGTGAGTTGGATTTCTCGACTACAAAAGGTGGTTGCTTTATCCACTACAGAGGTAGAGTATGTTGCTGCTACAGAGGCAGCCAAGGAGATGATATGGCTTCAATTCTTCATGGAAGAATTGGGACATCCACAAAAGGATAATTTTCTACATACAGATAGCCAAAGTGCCATTCATCTCGCAAAGAATTATGCTTTGCACTCAAAGACAAAACACATACAGTTGCGGTACCATTTCATTCGATCAGTTTTGGATGATGGACAGTTAAGGCTGGAAAAGATTCATACTGATGATAATCCAGCAGATATGTTTACCAAGGTAGTAACAAGGGAGAAGTTGAACTCATGTTCAGCTTCAGTTGGTCTTTTAGACTGAACAAAATAAAGGAACAACTGAGTCCAAGGTGGTTCAATCCAGTGGGAGCCTCATGTGGGTAGCGGTATTGCTACAGGATCAGTCTCCAAGTGGGAGGTTTTTTAGTATAGTGTGGATACTGATCAGTCACCAAGTGGGAGATTGTTAGCTTGTGGTGACTAATCAGGAAAGTACTATCTAGGAAAGTACTGTACACTTTTCCTCCCGACCTCGCCGGGGTTATTTCGGTTATTTGGTTATTTGGGCCGACTACTTATAACTCATTCTAACCCTAAAGCGGGAAAATATTGTATAATATGGCTTAGGGTTAGGGATTTTTTACGAAGGATGATTTTAGTACTTGCGACAGAGTTGGGCTGTAAGGGATTACGGATTGTAATCAGGTTGTAATCACTGGATAATAATAATATTGGACTCGCTGTTGGTGGACGTAGCCCAGGGATTGGGTGAACCACGTTAAATCTGTGTGCCATTGTGTTCTATTCTGTGTGGTTTATTATTTTCTGATATTAGTTATATTTGCACATAATTATTATTTCTGCCTTGTTAATCCTAACAAGGGCAAGAGAATCACTCTGTTTCCACCACCTGTGGCTGTGAAATGGTATCTTTCCCTGCTTTTTCAACTGGAACGCTAAATTGCAAAGGTTCTCGAAATAGATTCTGGTCACCAGACAATTGTACCATGCCTGTTGATAATCTGGTAGCTCAACAGAGTCGTTGGGAGGTTAAACAAGAACAACCAAACAGATCTTTGAATCGGCCGAAGATTATGGAGAGCGGGGAAGGGTTTGGTAAAATGAGCAATTGCACTGGAAATTATGCAGGCGCCATAGAACTGACCGCAATAATAAATTTAAAGAAGAGATCAGTGGCAATGTGACATTATGAGGAAAGCCTTGCCGTTTCGATGGTGCTACCCTGATATTATGAAGAATGTCTTGCCGCTTCAATGCTGATGCCGCCTCTATCTCAGACTTTTGCCATTGCTTCACATCAGTACTCTGAGATATGGCAGGGATTGCAGGCTTTTGCACAGCATAGTCCATCATAAATTCTCTATAAATCATCATGCGTTACAATATTCTATGTGTTTCTAAACAACTTACTCAAAGAATTTAATTTTTACCGTAATTTTGGATCCATGGATTGTCATTTTGTGCTTGGAGAGAAGCTGTGGATTGCAAGAATTTGATAAATTTGGTTTATCTCATTTTCTTTCTCTGCCATTTCTAAGTAATACGATTTTGTTTTTGTCCGTCTTAAATGATTTTGCCTGAAGTTAATGAATTTTTTTAGCTAATTTTGTCTGAAGTTTTAATGAAATTTCTTCCATGGATGCTAATGAAATCTCTTCCATGAATGCTGATAAGATGTTTAAATTCAGAGTTAATAAATTCTATAGCTTGAATGTTCTTTGTTGTAGAAGCTTATTTTCATGGTTTCTAATTCATGTAGTTCCTTAATAGTTTCATTCTTAAAAGAATTCATAACTAGATTTTCCATAGCCAATTTTCTTCTTGATCGTTGCAATATTTTCTCCTCAACTGAACATTTTGTAATCAATTGATATACAATCACATTTTTCTCTTGGCCAATTCTATGGGCTCACGATTGAGCCTGTAGATCCACAAAAGGGTTGAAATATGGATCTAGTGGAAGAGTAGTATTAGCAAGAAGTCAATCACTAACATCTCATCTAGGTCATGGGGACTCCCTAGGGGTCCTAGTACACCTTATCATGCGTTCGGACCTCTAGGTAGTTCCCATGAACCCTTTTGACACATTGGAATGCTCAAGCACGTCTTAAGGGGTCTTAAGACCCCTTAAGACACACTTGAGCATTCCAATGTGTCAAAAGGGGTCACAAGGACTCCCTAGGGGTCCTAGTATGCCTTATCATGTGTTAGGACCCCTAGGGAGTCCCCATGACCCCTCTTAACACATTGCAGCATTCAAGTGTGTTGTAATAGGTCGTAGGACCCTTTAAGACACACTTAAGCATTTCAATGTGTCAAAAGGGCTCACAGGGACTCCCTATGGGTCCTATTATTCCTTATCACATGTTACAACCCCTGTACTAGGACCCCTAGGGAGTCCCCATGACCCCTTTTGACCCCTAGGTAGTCCCTGTGACCCCTTTTCACACATTGGAATGCTCAAGTGTGTCTTAAGGGACCCCTTAAGACACACTTGAGTGTTCCAATGTGTCAAAAGGGGTCACGGGGACACTCTAGGGCTCCTAGTACACCTTATCACGTGTTAGCACCCCTAGGGAGTCCTCACGACCCCTTTTTCACATTGGAATGCTCATGTGTGTCTTAAGGGGTCCTAATACCCCTTAAGACACACATGAGCATTCCAATGTGTCAAAATGGGTCACGGGGACTCCCTAGGGGTCCTAGTACACCTTATCATGCGTCAGGACACCTAGGGAGTCCCTGTGACCCCTTTTGACACATTGGAATGCTCAAGTGTGTCTTAAGTGGTCTTAGGAACCCTTAAGACACACTTTAGCATTCCAATGTGTCAAAAGGGGTCTAGGGAACTCCCTAGGGGTCCTAGTATGCCTTATCATGCATTAGGACCCCTAGGGAGTCCCCATGACCCCTTTTGACCCCTAGGGAGTCCCCGTGACCCCTTTTGACACATTGTAATGCTCCAGTGTGTCTTAAGGGGTCTTAGGACCCCTTAAGACACACTTGAGCATTCCAATGTGTCAAAAGGGGTCTAGGGGACTCCCTAGGGGTCCTAGTATGCCTTATCACACGTTAGGACCCTAGGGGTCCTAACGCGTGATAAGGCATACTAGGACCCCTAGGGAGTCCCCTAGACCCCTTTTGACACATTGGAATGCTCAAGTGTGTCCTAAGGGGTCTTAGGACCCCTTAAGACACACTTGAGTGTTCCAATGTGTCAAAAGGGGTCACAAGGACTCCCTAGGGGTCCTAACATGTGATAAGGCATACTACGACCCCTAGGGAGTCTCCTAGACCCCTTTTCACATGCTGGAATTCTCAAGTGTGTCTTAAGGGGTCTTAGAACTCCTTAAGACACACTTCAGCGTTCCAATGTGTCAAAAAGGGTCACGGGGACTCCCTAGGGGTTCTAACGCATGATAAGGCATACTAGGACCCCTAGGGAGTCCCTGTGACCCCTTTTGATAGATTGGAATGCTCAAGTGTGTCTTAAGGGGTCCTAAGACCCCTTAAGACACACTTGAGTGTTCTAATGTGTCAAAATGGGTCACGGGGACTCCCTAGGGGTCCTCACGCGTGATAAGGCATACTACGAACCCTAGACAGTCCTTGTGACCCCTTTTCACACATCGAAATGCTCAAGTGTGTCCTAAGACCCCTTAAGACACACTTGAGCATTCTAATCTATCAAAAGGGGTCACAAGGACTCCCTAGGGGTCCTAGTATGCCTTATCATGTGTTAGGACACCTAGGGAGTCCCCATGACCCCTTATGACACATTGTAATGCTCAAGTGTGTCTTAAGGGGTCCTACAATCCCTTAAGACACACTTGAGCATTCCAATGTGTCAAAAGAGGTCACCGGGACTCCCTAGGGGTCCTAGTACACCTTATCACACGTTAGGACCCCTAGGGAGTGCTCATGACCCCTTTTGACACATTGGAATGCTCAAGTGTGTCTTAAGGGGTCCTAAGACCCCTTAAGACACAATTGAGCATTCCAATGTGTCAAAAGGGGTCACAGGGAATCCCTAGGGGTCCTTTAACACATTGGAATGCTCAAGTGTTTCTTAAGGGGTCCTACGACCCCTTAAGACACACTGGAGTGTTCCAACATGTCAAAAGGGGTCACAGGGACTCCCTAAGTGTCCTAACATGTGATAAGGCATACTAGGACCCCTAGGGAGTCCCCGTGACCCCTTTTGATAGATTGGAATGCTCAAGTGTGTCTTAAGGGGTCTTATGATCCCTTAAGACACACTTGAGCATTCCAATGTGTCAAAAGGGGTGACGGGAACTCCCTAGGGGTCCTAACACATGATAAGGTGTACTAGGACCCCTAGGGAGTCCCTGTGACCCCTTTTGACACATTGGAACACTCAAGTGTGTCTTAAGGGGTCCCCTTTTGACACATTGGAATACTCAAGTGTGTCTTAAGGGGTCTTAGGACCCCTTAAGACACACTTGAGTGTTCCAATGTGTCAAAAGGGGTCACGGGGACTCCCTAGGGGTCGTAGCGTGTGATAAGGCATACTAGGACCCCTAAGGAGTCCCCTAGACACCTTTTGACACATTGGAATGCTTAAATGTGTCTTAAGGGGTCTTAGGACTCCTTAAGACACTCTTGAGCATTCCAATGTGTCGAAAGGGGTCACAGGGACTCCATAGGGTTCCTAGTACACCTTATCACGTGTTAGGACCCCTAGGGAGTCCCTGTGACCCATTTTTACACATTGGAATGCTCAAGTGTGTCTTAAGGGGTCCTTATCATGCGTTAGGACCCCTAGGGAATCCCTGTGACCTATTTTGACACATTGGAATGCTCAAGTGTGTCTTAAGGGGTCCTAAGACCCCTTAAGACACACTTGAGCATTCCAATGTGTCAAAAGGGGTCTAGGGCACTCCCTAGACATCCTAGTACACCTTATCACATGTTAGGACACCTAGGGAGTCCCCTTGAACTCTTTTGACACATTGGAATGCTCAAGTATTTCTTAAGGGGTCTTAGGACACCTTAAGACACACTTGAGCATTCCAATGTGTCAAAAGGGTTCATGGGGACGCCGTAGGGGTCCTAATGCATGATAAGGCATACTAGGACCCCTAGGGAATCCTTGTGACCCCTTTTGATATATTGGAATGCTCAAGTGTGTCTTAAGCGGTCTTAGGACACACTTGAGCATTCCAATGTGTCAAAAGGGGTCACAGGGACTCCCTAGGGTTCCTAGTGCACCTTATCATGTGTTGGGACCCCTAGGGAGTTCCTGTGACCCCTTTTGACACATTGGAATGCTCAAGTGTGTCTTAATGGGACCTAAGACCCCTTAAAACACACTTGAGTGTTCCAATGTGTCAAAAGAGGTCACGGGGACTACCTAGGGGTCCTAGTACACCTTATCACATGTTAGAACCCCTAGGGAGCCCCTGTGACCCCTTTTGACACATTGGAATGCTCAAGTGTGTCTTAAGGGGTCCTAAGACCCCTTAAGACACACTTGAGCATTCCAATGTGTCAAAATGGGTCATGGGGACTCCCTATGGGTCCTAGTATGCCTTATCACACGTTAGGAACCCTAAGGAGTCCCCGTGACCCCTTTTGACACATTAGGATGCTCAAGTGTGTCTTAAGGGGTCTTATTGACCCCTTTTGACACATTGTAACACTCAAGTGTGTCTTAAGGGGTCCTAAGACCCCTTAAGACACACTTGAGTGTTCCAATCTGTCAAAAAGGGTCACGGGGACTCCCTAGGAGTCCTAGTATGCCTTATCACGCGTTAGGACCCCTAGGGAGTCCCCGTGACCCCTTTTGACACATTAGAATGATTAAGTGTGTCTTAAGAGGTCCTAAGACCCCTTGAGACACACTTGAGCATTCTAATGTTTCAAAAGGTGTCACGGGGACTCCCTAGGGGTCCTAGTATGCCTTATCATGTGTTAGGACCCCTCAGGAGTCCCGATGACCCCTTTTGATGCTCAAGTGTGTCTTAAGGGGTCATAAGACCCCTTAAGATACACTTGAGTGTTCCAATGTGTCAAAAGTGGTCACGGGGACTTCCTATGGGTCCTAACACATGATAAGGCGTACTAGGACCCCTAGGGAGTCCCCGTGACCCCTTTTGACACATTGGAATGCTCAAGTGTGTCTTAAGGGGTCTTAGGACCCATTAAGACACACTTGAGCATTCCAATGTGTCAAAAGGGGTCATGGGGACTCCCTAGGGGTCCTAGTATGCCTTATCACGCATTAGGACCCCTAGGAAGTCCCCGTGACCCCTTTTGACACATTGGAACACTCAAGTGTGTCTTAAGGGGTCCTACTAGGGAGTCCCTATGACCCCTTTTGACACATTGGAACACTCAAGTATGTCTTAAGGGGTCCTATGACCCCTTAAGACACACTTGAGCATTCCAATGTGTTAAAAGGGGTCACAGGGACTCCCTATGGGTCCTAACGTGCGATAAGGCATACTAGGACCCCTAGGGAGTCCCCTTGACCCCTTTTGACACATTGGAATGTTCAAGTGTTTCTTAAGGGTTCCTAGGACCCCTTAAGACACACTTGAACATTTGAATATGTCAAAAGGGGTCTAGGGGACTCCCTAGGGGTCCTAGTACGCCTTATCACACGTTAGGACCCCTAGGGAGTCCCTGTGACCCCTTTTGACACATTGGAATGCTCAAGTGTGTCTTAAGGGGTCTTAGGACCCATTATGACACACTTGAGCATTCCAATGTGTCAAAAGGGGTCACGGGGACTCCCTAGGGGTCCTAGTATGCCTTATCACGCATTAGGACCCCTAGGGAGTCCCCGTGACCCCTTTTGACACATTGGAATGCTCAAGTGTGTCTTAACACATTGGAATGCTCAAGTGTGTCTTAAGGGGTCGTAAGACCCCTTACACATTGGAATGCTTAAGTGTGTCTTAAGGGGTCATAAGACCCCTTAAGACACACTTGAGCATTCCAATGTGTCAAAAGGGGTCATGGGGACTCCCTAGGGGTCCTAACACATGATAAGGCATACTAGGACCCCTAGGGAGTCCCCGTGACCCCTTTTGACACATTGGAATGCTCAAGTGTGTCTTAAGGGGCCCTTTTGACCCCTTAAGACACACTTCAACATTCCAATATGTCAAAAGAGCCCCTTAAGACACACTTGAGCATTTTAATGTGTCAAAATGGGTTACGGGGACTCCCTAGGGGTCCTAGTACGCTTTATCATGCGTTAGGACCCCTAGGGAGTCCTCGTGACCCCTTTTGACACATTGGAACACTCAAGTGTGTCTTAATTTGTCCTAAGACCCCAGAAGACACACTTAATTTTTCCAATGTGTCAAAAGGGGTCACAGGGACTTCCTAGGGGTCCTAGTATGCCTTATCACACGTTAGGACCCCTAGGGAGTCCCCGTGACCCCTTTTGACACATTGGAATGCTCAAGTGTGTCTTAAGGGGTCTTAGGACCCCTTAAGACACACTTGAGCATTCCAATGTGTCAAAAGGGGTCATGGGGACTCCCTAGGGGTCCTGGTACACCTTATCACGCGTTAGGACCCCTAGGGAGTCCTTGTGACCCCTTTTGACACATTGGAATGTTCAAGTGTGTCCTAAGACCCCTTAAGACACACTTGAGCATTCCAATCTATCAAAAGGTGTCACAGGGACTCCCTAGGGGTCCTAGTACACCTTATGACACATTAGGACCCCTAGGGAGTCCCCATGACCCCTTTTGACACATTGGAATGCTCAAGTGTGTCTTAAGGGGTCGTACCCATAAGACACACTTGAGCATTCCAATGTATCAAAAGGGGTCATGGGGACTCCCTAGGGGTCCTATTATGCCTTATCATGTGTTAGAACCCCTAGGGAGTCCCTGTGACCCCTTTTGACACATTGGAATCCTCAAGTGTATCTTAAGGGGTCCTAAGACCCTTTAAGACACACTTAAGCATTCCAATGTGTCAAAAGGGGTCACGGGGACTCCCTAGGGGTCCTAGTATGCCTTATCATGTGTTAGGACCCCTAGGGAGTCCTCATGACCCCTAGAAAGTCTCTCTCTCTACCTCCAGTGACTATTCTTCAAAGCCTCCATTTCTGCGTAGCTAGGGTTTATGATGCCTTATAAAAGGCACATTTAATACAAAGATTTAGCTGACCACCTTTAAAGACCTAAAAGAAATGAGAAAAAAATTTAGGCCAAAAATACTTACCGCATTTCTGTATGTAGTACCATAAGCTTCAACAATCCAACTGGCTTCCTCTACTAAGGCACGAAGAACTTCATTAATGTATTCTCTAGGAGGAAGATTATAATTTCCATATTTTTGCAAGAGATTCTCCAAAATTTGTAATATTATATATAATATATTAGTATACATTAGTATATTATAATACATTAGTATATTTGAATTCATTAGTATATGTATTATATATATATTATATACATGTTAGTATATATAATACATTAGTATATTATAATACATTAGTATATTTTAATACATTAGTACATATAATACATTAGTATATATATAATATACATTATATATATCATATGCGTCTTTTATTTATATCTATTATATACATCAATATATGTAAAAGTTAATTTTTTTTCATTTGCTTCCGCCCTTTTTTCATTAGCCTGAGAATATCGGGTACTCGATATGAAATCAGATACCCGATTTTTGCCAGATAATATTTGACCAAAATATTCCCTGTCCCCATAGACTAGACAATCACAGGATTTGATACTTTTTTCATGCGTTGCGAAAAAAAAAATGTGATTTGGGCCCCATTGTTTGATTTTTGTCGACTTGTGGTCTCACCATGGGAAGCAGCAGTCTTCGAAAGGCTAAACGCAAGAGGAAGTTGATAGATGATGAAATTCAAGCATATAGGGAAAAAGATAAGGAAAATCACCGAAGAAGGTGAGATGGTATGTTAAACATTAATCAAGGTGACCCCATAAATGTAGTTGTAAGTGAAGAGGATGTTCAATTTGAAAATGCACAGATGGAGATTGAAAATGTAGACTTTGGGAACGAAAATGTTGCACAAGAACCACATGAACATTATACATCTCCAAATTATATGTGAAATGAAGTCACTTGCAATAAAGATAATCAATCTTCAAATTTGGGGCTTTCAAGAAAATCTAAATGGTTAATTGAAATTGAGGAGAACATTATGAATAATTGGGAAGGAAAGAGGTCACATAGAACCATTAGGTTGTGGGCTTCAAGACTTTATGATCAATTTTTTCGAAACAAGACATTGGTTGAGCAATGTCAAATTTTTGTGCAGTTGTTAAAGATGCAAAACATGAGACCTATGCTTGTGAAATTGAAGATTCGTGTGAACAAGAAAATGGAGAGAAATGCCATTGTTGTGAAGAATCTTTTCAATGCTCTCAATAGCATTGGAAAGACTAGCAGAGACAAAGACAAGAGAGTTGCTCGGAGGGTTATTACAACCTCCTTAGTAATTCATCAGTTGAGAAAGGCTGGTTTAATGAGACAAACTTGTGTTGACTTCAATATAGACCGTAAAACTTTGGGTAGAGCACTTGAAAGAAGAGAAAGACTTGATGATCCACTTCAAATTGATACATGGGCTTATGGTGGGAGACTTCCACATTTTGATAAGAAGCTAACAGATGTTGTCAAGGATGAAATTCAACAATTTTGGGATGCTAACTCAAGAGTGTTACCAAATGTGAAGGATGTCTTGAAGTTGAGAGTTGGCAATCGAGACCGCACTCCACATCCTAAACATTATGTGGAGGTAAGTCAAAAAATGTTGTATAAAAAATTTTGTGAGACACATCCAACATTGAAAATATCACAAAGGTCTTTTGAATCCGTGAAACCATTTTATTGTGTACCCCTTAAGATTCTAAATACATGTTGTTGCAAATATCATGTTGAGTTTTCAATGCATCATGAATTATTACGGTCCATTCATTCTACTTTGCATACTAATGAAATGCTAGAGGATTGTAGTGCAAGTGGTCTTCCCAAATCATCAAGAGACTTGCTAGATCAATTTTTATGTCATAGAGATGATGGTTGTTTATTTTATAAAAAAGATTGCTTAAATGCCAAGTGCTCAAAATGTGGTGGCTTGTTCAAGTTTAGAACATGTTTTCATGAGGGTTTGGAACACAATTTTGGAAAGACACTTGTCCAAAAAAAGGTATATGAAACAGTGAAATATACATTGAAGAGTGGAGGTGAAGGCTCTAGATGTGAGTTAGTTGCAAAAGAATACAATGTTGCTGATTTTATCTCAGATTTCAAGACAAATCTTTTTTACAAGTATGCAAGGCATAGTCACAGGTCTCAATGGTTGTATCAACAATTCAGGACATGTAAGGACACTTTCCCCATTGGAACTATTATATCCATTGTAGACTTTGCGGAGAACTATACATTGCAGCCCCAAAATTAGACTCAAGCTCAATATTACAATTCAATTCAGGTTGCTATTTTTGTACACATCACATATAGACATTCCCCTGAAAGCACAAAAGATGAGTGAAAGATAATCAGAGAGTACCATTTTTATATGAGCGATGACAGGTCTCACTCTCATGATTTTGTTCAACATTGTTTCCAGAACTATTTTGACTTCTTGTAGGAAAATGGTATTGCTATGGATAGGCATCTCATTTGGTCAGATAATTGCACCGGTCAATTTAAGAATGCCAAAAAGTTTTATTGGTTGTGTAGAATGCATGTGGAGAGAGGTGTACCTCATATTTGGAGTTTTTTTGAGTCAGGGCATGGGAAAGGGGAGCATGATGGATCGGGTGCGTGTGTGAAGAGAGCTCTAGTTAAGGAGAAATTGAGGATTTTAGGTGTTGTACTTCTTGATGCTAGTTCTATTATTGATTGGTGTACTTTAGCATTATCACAGGGGGGGACTCTTGATTCTGTAGTGCATAGACTCTTTTGGTTGGTTGAGGAGGGAACTATAGGAGATAGATTGGATTGTCAAACAATGAAAGACTCTTCAAAAATGCATGCATTCTGAAGCTCCAATAGCAGTACATGGACCATTTGGACATGAGAGTTGGCTTGTTTTTTCCCCATGTGTTTTTAGTATGATTGGGATCATTGTGAGTCAAGTGAGTGGGTGGATACATGGGTTCCATAGTATTTGACTCCTTTATCTTTGACACTCTCTATAAGAAATGATGACATGGACACTTCAGTTAACTATGACCATCTTTCAGATCTTCTGAAGCTAGGAGATGTTTTTGCATTGGTTGCACCGCAGGGGAATGATGAGAGGTCAAATTATTGGTTAGCACGTTGTGTACAAGGTAAACAGAAGCTTGTACAACTGATGAGAGATGGTGATGGGTTCACATATCCTACTGGTTCAGTTGTTGTTGTGGGAACATGGCTGTGAACATACATGATTAGAAAGAATGGAGTTCCCGCATTTGAAGACTATGAGAAGCACAAAACTATTCTCATGTATTCACACCTTGTTATAGCAACAAATGTCAAGTTTTCAAAGCATCAAGGAAGACCAAAGACAAAATAATTTTGGACTATTACTACTGTTGATCATGAAGCACTATTGGAGACCCTGAAGCAAAGAGATGACCCTTCAGGAACACTTGACTAGGTAATAAGTTAACTTAGTGCTTTGTTTTCTAAGTTCGTTAAGCTTAATTTCAATACATTAATTTGACCTTTCTTAGATTGTATTTTGAGTCAATAAACTTGGTTTTGTATGTGGATTGTAACTTGTGCAAGAGCACCTATGAAGACGCCTACGGTCACCATGGATCCAATCAGAGATAGAAGGAAAAAAGGATCCTTAATGCTTAATTGAGATCTTTTGAAGCCTATAATGACAATTTGTAACAATCAATTTGATTTAAAAGTTAAATGTCCTAAAACTCTTCATAAGGACTTATGACCAAAATCATGTATGGGTGGCCAATAGTGCCAAGAAGGGATCTTACATGTCATATACTTATGTCATTTGCATGGTTTGAATTCTTACATGTTTGAATGTTGTTTCTAATGCTTTAACTATATTATTTTTTAGCATTTCAAGCAATCTATAAAAGTTAAACCTCAAACACAACAAGCTCCATAGTTCAAATTTCACAAGCTTAATCATGATTAATTTCACAGTTCAAATTTCAAACATACCACTAACAGTCAGTTGAAAGTGGCTCAGCAACGTATCTTTCAAACTGGCAGTGATCTTCCGTGGCTTGTATCTCAAACCTTGTGATAGGTATCGACAAACCATCAAGTGCTACAAGATCATGATTCTGAGGTCTATAATAACCCTTCTCAATTTTGGGTGATTCAACTTCATTTGCATTTGGCAAAGCGATCTCAGTCGATGCCAAAACTTGTAGTGAGGGTCAGTTGAAAGTGGCTCAGTAGCATTTCTTTCAAACCATCTGACCTGACATCAAACCATCTACTCCATTGGCTTTGGTTGGCTGGGTAAATGCTAATGACAACCCCATTCTTCCCACAGACTCACCGAAACGCTCACGACCACGCTCAACCCAAGTGACCCCAAGGTGCACTAAGCACGATTGGGAAGCGATCTTCCAGGGCTTGTATCTCAGACCTCGTGAGAGGTATTGAAAAACTATTAGGTGCTATGAGATTTTGTTTTTGAGGTCTACAATAACCTCTCTCAGTTTTGGGCGATTCGACTTCGTTTGCATTTGGCAAGGTGATCTCAGTCTATGTCAAAACTTGCAGTGAGGGTCAATTGAAAGTGGCTCAGCAGCATATCTTTCAAACCGTCTAACTTGGCATTGAACCATCTACTCCATCAGCTTTGATTGGCCAGGTAAATGCCAGTGACAACCCTATTCTACCCACAAAGTCACCAGAATGCTCGCGACCACGCTCGACCCAAGTGACCCCAAGGTGCACTAAGCATGATTGGGCAGTGATCTTCCAGGGCTCATATCTTAGACTTCGTGATAGGTATCAACAAATCATTAGGTGCTATAGGATTTTGTTTTTGAGGTCTACAATAACCTCTCTCAGTTTTGGGCGATTCGACTTCGTTTGCATTTGTCAAGGTGATCTCAGTTGATGCCAAAACTTGCAGTGAGGGTCAATTGAAAGTGGCTCAGCAATGTATCTTTCAAATCATCTGACCTGGCATCTAACCGTCTACTCCATCAGCTCTAGTTGGCTAGTTAAACACCAGTGACAACCTTGTTCTGCCCACAGAGTCACCGGAATGCTTGCGACCACGCTCAACCCAAGTGACCCCAAGGTGCACTAAGCATGATTGGGCAGTGATCTTCCGGGGCTTGTATCTCAGACTTCATGAGAGATATTGACAAACTATCAGGTGCTACAAGATCATGTTTTCAAGGTCTACAATAACCTCTCTCCGTTTTGGGTGATGCGACTTTTTTTGCATTTGGCAAGGCAATCTCAGTCGATGCCAAAACTTGTAGTGAGGGTCAGTTGAAAGTGGCTCAACAGCGTATCTTTCAAATCATCTGACCTAGCATCAAACCATCTACTCCATCAGCTCTAGTTGGCTAGGTAAATGCTAGTGACAACCCCATTCTTCCCACAGAGTCACCGGAATGCTTGCGACCACACTCGACCCAAGTGACCCCAAGGTGCACTAAGCATGATTGGGCAGTGATCTTTCAGGGCTCGTATCTAGGACTTCGTGAGAGGTATTGACAAATTTTCAAGTGCTACAGGATCATGTTTTCAAGGTCTACAATAACCTCTCTTGGTTTTGGGTGATTCGACTTCGTTTGCATTTGGCAAAGGCGATCTCAGTCAATGCCAAAACTTGTAGTGAGGGTCAGTTGAAAGTGGCTCAGCAGTGTATCTTTCAAATCGTCTGACCTAGCATCAAACCATCTACTCCATTAGCTTTGGTTGGCCAGGTAAATTCTAGTGACAACCCTTTTCTACCCATAGAATCACTGGAACACTCGCGACCATGCTCAACCCAAGTGACCCCAAGGTGCATTAAGCACGATTGGGCAGCAATCTTCTGGGGGTCGTATCTCAGACTTCGTGAGAGGTATCAAAAAATTGTTAGGTGCTACAAGATCATGTTTTCAAGGTCTACAATAACCTCTCTCATTTTTGGGTGATTCAACTTATTTTGCATTTGGCAAGGTGATCTCAGTCGATGCCAAAACTTGCAGTGAGGGTCAGTTGAAAGTGGCTCAGCAACGTATCTTTCAAACCGTCTGACCTGGCATCGAACCATTTGCTCCATAAGCTCTATTTGGATGGTTAAACACCAGTGACAACCTTTTTCTACCCACAGAGTCACTGGAACACTCGCGACCAGGCTCGACCCAAGTGACCCCAAGGTGCACTAAGCACGATTGGGCAGCGATCTTCCGAGGCTAGTGCAAGGCACCCTCCACTAGTAGGAATTTGAATTGCATTGTTATGTTTGTAATAAATAGGATGGATCTAAATAGATCATCCTAATTTTGGTTTGGAATCCCTAATGTGTGATCAAGGATCTTTTGGCAATGTTATAAGCCTAAGATACCTTAGGTCATGGGGTTCACCTAGTTAGTGATAATTTGCTAGGTTAGGCTTATGGAGTCTTAAAGGTTGATTTTAGATTATTTTCACTTGAAAAATCATGTTGATAGGTTTTGATCTCAAAAAGAAATCATAAACTCTATCGAGTTCATAAAATAGCATATTTTGCAAAATTGCAAAAATGCAATAAAAGTTGTTGTTGCAACTTTCTAAAATTTCTTGACAGATTGGAATTGGAAACCCAAGAGTCAAATGGGTTCTCCAATCGATATACCTTCATTTTTAAGGTTATATATTCTCATCACTTCGAACCATAATGGTAAGAAGTTGATTTTTGTAAACTGATGCCATAAAGGAGGAATACAAACCGTTTTGGAGCCATTTCTCAGAGTTGTACAGGCATGTACGGACTTACAGGGTCATGATTTGAATGTGTGAATATTGTATTTCATGTTAGTGAACATTGACATTGTATGCACCCAAAAATGGTCGCCTAGACTTTGGGCCCCATTTATTTGATTTATCAACCCTGAATCATTTTTATCAATAATCAATATTTTCAACATTATCAATTTCTTGATTAAGTCTTAATTTTGATCATGTATTGGATTTTTATCCTTGGCCTAACCATTTATCCTAAGTCTTTATTTAATTAAAAGGAATATTTCCTCCCCTTTTGATTAAATAAAAAGCCCACCTTTTCCTCTTATCCTAAGTTGCACAAATAAAGCATTATTCCTATTTTATAAAAAGGAGAAAAGCATTTTTTGTCTCATATGGACATAAAGTCAACTCTTATTTTCCTATTGGAGGATATTTGTGCACATGGATTGCTCCTCTTTCAAGCTCCACCACTGATTAAGACTTTTTGCCTCTTAATCTCCATGGTCCATTTTACCTCATTTCTTATAAAAGGAGAGCTCTCTCCTTCATTTGCATATCCACTTGTTTTATGCTAATGTTATGCTGTAGGTTTTAGGTGCATTTGGAGTTTGAAGACATTGAAGACTTGCTTCATTACATCATCTAGTTCATATTTGCTTTCATAGTTGCATGATAATGGCATTCTTAGTGTAGATTTCCTTTTATGCAATAGAATAAGCTCACATAGTCTAAATAGGAAGGCTTGGTAATACTTGTTCTTTCCTTTCATAGCATAGTTTGTACTTTCCTTTCATAGTTTAGATTGCATCATCATATAGCTTGCATTGCATTGCATTTTCATAGTGATTCTTGGAGATATTGGCATTGTTGCCTTTGTCTTCACTTGAATCTCTCATTGTGTGGTTGACTAGCAAGGTCACAAGTTTGTAGCTCTAGCTGAGAGCAAATTTATCATAGTCCCTTGCAACTTCATGCATAGAGAGCTATGAGCCGCTTTGTGAGGCCTCATTCTTGAGCAACCTTGCATGCAATGGTTCATAGAAGTGCACCATTTTAGTGTGTACATTTCTGATGCCCACCGTGGGGCAGAGTAGATAGGCTTTGTCCTTTGTTCATTTGCATTTTCATCATTTTTCGGATTATTTTTTTGCAGTTCTAGTTTTCTGTCTCAGAATATCGCACGATACTTCTCAGTATATCGCGCGATATACCTTTATATAGCGGTGCGATACTTCGCGCTTGCTACAAATATTGCCTGCCTTGAAGAGAAATATCGCGTGATAGTTCACCCTTTACAGACTATCGCCCGACCTACCTGGAGTATATCACCCACCAGTACTGAGGTATATCATCTGGCATAAGGTGAAATATCACGTAGACTAAAAGTATCACCCCAGTATACTGCGAAGTATCATGCGATACTAGTGTTTGTACTGTGTCTGTACCCGACAGTGAGCTATTTTTGGGCTATTTTATCTATCTTGCAAGTTTTGGGTTGTTAGCTATCTTTTTGAAATTTTTTGAAATTTCCAGCGTTTTCAAATCCGTGCCTCTGGAAAACGGGTGCCCTTTTTTTTTTTAAATTTTGCAAATGGTATCAAAATTTTTAGTGTGATATATCATTGGAAAGGTCTTTCCAAGCCTAATCCAACCATGATGGTTTCATTTTCAGATTTTATCATTTGATTAGTTATTTTTACAGATTATCTAATTTTTCATGTACTAATCATTGGTAGACTTTGGATTTTGATTCTCCTAACTCTTGTTGGTCTAACAAGTTGTGGTTGTAGGTGCTCTCATTACTTGAAATTTGTCAAAAGAATGCATGTCAAAGAGGGCTACTAATGGTTTTTTTAGGGCTGCCCAAGCATAAAAACAAAAAAACAAAAAAATCTTGCTTGTCCATTCGCTTTTCTTTTAAGTGTGGCAAAAACTAGTTGTTTCATTTATTAGGCACTTAAGATCTTGTTGTAGGAATTCTTGGGTGGTAGGAGAAGTATGCTCTTCACCATTTTGGTGAACCAGCAAATCTTGACCCATCTTTGAATTTTGAAAACAAGAGGGTAAATGAACTTTGCTTGGTGTGTTTGGGAGAAGTTTTTGAGATAGGGGAGTATGCTCTTCACCCTTGAGGTGAACCAAAAACTTTGAACCTCATAAATTATCCATTTTTGTTTAGTTTAGGAATCCTTTAGCGGGCTTGCTCTTGAGCAATCAAGAGGAATGACTCAAGTGGGGACAACCTTGTCATCATTTTCCTTGGTGGCAAGTGATTCCAACTCACTATAATCTCAAGGCTATCAAGGACACCAAAAACCTTGGTAGACATAACACTTATCTTTGTTTGATGTGAGTAGCTCATGGGATTGCGACCATGGGGAAAACATTGAACAAGAATGCTTAAGGTACTCTTGAGGCCGCAAGGTCCCAGTCCTTTATGAGGAGCAAGAGGGGTGTTGTGAACGGAAATCCTTATTAAGAACCATTAGATAGAAGCCACCTTGTTTAGCCGCTTATCTTCTTAGTGCAAGGATTGATCCAAGTGGTTTACCCGGATCACCTTAAGATACTCACCATATGTGTCCCTTTGGTTGTGTCATTTGACATTTCCACAACAAAGCCAACATCTCTTGTGGGTAACCACTTCGTGTGAGGCGAAGGGGCATCAAGTTGTGGGCTAAGTTGATAAGTATTGAGCCTTGTCTTGTAGGTAGATATTGCTTGAAGTGTCCTCGATTGTGTTATACCAACGTAAACATTCTCAACATACAGACAATCGGTAACTTCCATAGGGTGCAATTTTATTTTTGATATCACAAGTGTTTATCTTGGCAAGGTTTCTTTTGCCCTTTTTTCAAGTGTTTGAAGACATGTTTGATCCCATACTGTTTGCAAACCTGTCCAATTGCTATTGAATTTGTGATAGAAATCAAACATTTTCACCCTCACATTCAAAAACTTGAAATTAGACCTTAAAAAATTAAAATTTTGCACAAATTGGTCAAGATCAACATCAGTATCACATTAGCCAAAGAGAAATATCGCATTAGAAGGTTGTTCTTGGTGAGAAAGTTTATCTCTAGAATTGTGAGCTACATTCTTGGGAAATTCTCGTACTCTTATTGTCCAAATAATTTTCATTTAATCTCAATTTCAATTATATTTTGGCCTAGCCCAACCTCCTGGTTCAAAAGTGCAAGGGTAGTCACCCTTTGATTTGAAGCACCTCTTTGACAGTGTTGGTAAAGCCCCTGCTTCTATCTTTTCATTTCTCTTTGGACAATAGAGAACTTTGATTATCCTAGTTTGGTGTTGACATTTTGTGAGGTCATCCTATTACCAGTCTTCCTTGGTCAGTCCAGATCTTAGATCCTAGGTGTTGTCATGTTGCTCAACATCTCAATGAACGTTATGGTATCAATTGCACAAGATGGCTCTTAGTCTTCTTCTTTCTTCTCCATTTCCCATGTTCTTTTAAAGTCTTCTATTCCCATGGGAAATTCTTCTTCTTCTTCTTCTTCTTCTTGATTCTTTTCCTCTTATTATCTAGTCTACTTTCTTCTATTCATCTATTCATTTCTTCCATACTTGATTCCTCCTCTTCTAGAACCATAAATTTCAACTATCTTGTTAAGGAACCTCTCTTGAGAATAGATGATCTTGAACTCATTGCTCAATTTGAAGAGTATCTTTATTCCTGCAATAGTCCTTCCAAATATGGCATGGGTGATAAACTTATAGCAAAAATAAAAGAAAAATCAATTAAATCAGATGCCTTTGCTAGAATCATACTCATGATCTCATCCAAATATTCTTCATCTTCTAAATCTTCTCATCATTCTTCATATTCTAAATCTTCTCATCATTCTTCATCTTCTAAATCTTATCATGATTCTTCTAAACACTATTCACATTCTTCATCTTCCAAATCTTATCATGACTCTTCTAAACATTATTCAAATTCCTCATTATCCAAGTCTTCTTCTTCCACTAAGTCTTCAATTTCCTCTTCTTCAAGATCTCATTCTTCTTCTACTTCTCCCAAGAGTCTTACTTCTCTTCAGAAGACATACCATAAAGAGCAACATGATAGTCCTTGTGATATCTCTTCCACAAAGAGTGACACACCTACCTTTGATGACTATGATGACTATGATGACTATGATGATGGACAATGTAGCAATACTTATGGCAACTCTATTCCTAAGAGTCCTCCTCATCGTGTGCTTAGGCTTACTAAAGGGTCATCTTATTGGGTAGATTGTGATGGGGATCCATATGATTCTGATTTTGACAGAAATTATGATATTTGTTGTGAACAATATGATACATCTACTTCTATTGAGGAAGAGAAAGCTTTTCGTGCTGATTATAAATGAAGATACTATGAGCATGTCTTGTCTAAAAACTCTCATGCTGAAAATAAAGATTACACTCTCCAACAAGATCATGTTAATGCTGAACCTTTGTCTTGTGATGGTCCCCTTCCATCCGCCACTTCCTCCAATACCCACACACTTCCTAAAGCTTCTGAGTCATCCAAATCTTTCACAAATCCTTCATCCAACAAAGATCCTAAGACTTTCCATGCGGTTCCCTATAGTTATCCTCAAGGGCCACCTCTTAAAGATACTCAAGATAACCTTTACTTGGCTGCAAATACTTTCAATAATGCTAAACCTAAAGAGCCTAAGCCTTTATGCGCTATAATGCCTACTTCAGCTAGTCCTTTTCCATCTCTTCCAAAGTCTTCCATACAAATCCAACCTACTTCCTTATCCTTAGAAGTGGCTCCATGTCAAGAAGACTCTAAAAATGATAAAGAAAAGAATATAAAGAAAGATCAAGATCAAGAACCCTCCATGTCATCCAATTCTCTTCATGATGTATCTCCTTCATTTCATGGTTCTTTTGATCCTCTACGCCCTTCCACATTCATTCCACCATCTCCTAAGCAAGATCAAGCTACTACTTACACTGTTGAGCTTATTGACAATCAAAATAACCTTACCACACTTGCGCTTTCCAAAGATGATACTTCCATTAAGGTTATTAAAAATGGTGTTATTACTTCCAATGTTAAGCCTATTGAAAATAAAAGAAAGTTGATACGCTTATGCTATCCAAAGATCCTTGTCAAGATCGAAGTCTTCCACCTTCTTGTTCTACCGCTCCATGTTCACTTCCACTTTCTACTCTTCTTAAATCTTTGCAAGCTTGGAATGATCCTATCAAAGAAGGTGCTCCTATTCAAGATGTGCATGATCCTGTTGAAAACTCTAATGCTCACTCTAGAGATGTTGATATTCTTGGTTGTCATATAGATGCTGATGAACTTAATGATTATCCTTTTGCATTTTCCACATCTATCCTTGGACCTCCTCCACCAATACTAAGGGCTTCATGTCTTCCTTCCATCTTGGGTCCTTATGTCCCTTCACTTTCCCCTCCTAATTATCCTAATTCGTCATCCATTTTGGGTCCTTACATCCCTCCATCTCCTATCTTTCCTCAAGATCAACATAGATGCATACCCTTGAATCCCTTTCATCCACCCACCCATCTAAACCGGTCATATCCTCCTTCTTCTTCCACAAGTCCCAAGTCTTTTGGAAGTAAGTTGAATGTTCAAAACAAGAAAAAGAAGCAATACAAGAATCCATCAAAAAAAGAAGATCACCATGTCTCCTCTAATCGACATGGGGGAATAAAGTCGAAAGAGATATGTAAGAAGAAAACTACAAGAAAAGTATGGGTTCCAAAATCCATCATTGAAGATATTCTCTCTCAGTCATCAAAAGGAAATGAAAAGCCTAAGGCTATATGGATTTCAAAGTCTCTCTTGAAAGAGTTTTATGTTGAGCAAAAAGTGAAGTTGACATTCAAGCTTCCAAAGGCTTCCACTTCATCTTTTTCCAAAAATATTCTTCCATTCCATGTGCCTAAACCGCAACCTCTACTAAACATTTTCCATATTCCTTCTCGTATTCCTCCATTCACATTTGAGAATTATAACAAGCACACCAATCCTCTTTTCGAGGAGTCAGATAGCAATAATGAACCAGAATATGGTTTGCACTTGGACTAGAATATGGTTTACATTTCCTCCATTTTTTTCTTCACCCTTCAAGGTGTGTGATCTTACCTTTCTTTCCATCTACCTTTTCACATTCCTTCCATTCATTATCCTTCTACCTTCTATCATTTTTCCTCATTTGCCTATTCCTTTTGCGTCTTCCTTTCCTTATTAGCATCTTTGAGCATATCATTTTGAATCCTTGACATATCATGGTTTATCCTTTCAAGGAGCATTATCCTAAAAGTTTGCTTTCTTCCAAAAAATTATAAAATTAAAAAAAAAAAAAGAAAACAAAAAAAGAAAACAAAAAAAAAATTGAAAAAAAATTAAAAATGTGCCATGGTGAAAACCTGGAAATAGGCGCCTTGGTAGCAAAAGTAAAGAGAAATAAATTCATCCTATGGTGAAAACCACTCTCTTGTGGCGCCTTGGATAAGTACCGTGATGAAAACCTAACAATCAAGCATCATGCGTAGTTCTTCTACATATTTCATCCATCCCATCTTCTCTCTTTGATCTTGACAATGTTGACCTATAATTGAATATTTGGCTATCTTGTGAGCTATCTTACAATGATCTTGCTTTCACTCCTTTCATGTTTAGCCTTCATATTCATTTTCCTCCATTCATTCTAGCCTTTCGCTATCTTTTTCCCCTTTGGTCTTGATCTAATAAAAAAATTAAAAATTAAAAATTAAAAAAAAAAGTAAAACACGATGCTATGAAGCCTCTTGACATGTCTACTCCTTTGGAATGCATCCTCCCTTCTTTTGCAGTGCGCATTTGTGACTTATCCTATGCTATCCTTTTATTGCTTATCCAAATGTGCTTTGCATGATAATTTTTCCCTAGCTTGGGTACTCTTGAGGAGTTTGACCTTGAGGATTTCTTCCCTCCATTCACCTTCATTCTCCTTTCCTCCATCTCCTCCACTAGCTTGCTTATCCATCTTGTTTTCCACCTTGCTAGATATTGGGACTGCACGATGTGATCTTGCTTAAAGAGTTTGATGCCCATTCTGTCTGGGGGCATCTTTTGTACATATTTTATTGACCCTGGAAAAATATCAAAAAAAATCATATATGATGCTGAAAAAATCCTAAAAAGCATAAAAAGTCTTGAAAAAATACAAAAAAATCAAAAAATGCAAAAAGTTCAAAAAAAATATAAAAAGTGCCTTGGTGAAAACTTGGTAACAGGCGCCTTGGTAGCAAAAAATCCAAAAAAATGAAAAAAAGAAAAAGAAAAAATTGTAATAAATCCAAGTGGTGAAAATTTGGAAACAAGCGCTACTTGAGGCCTTTGCACCCCTATTTGTTAGTATGCGCTCTCGACACTTAGCCTTTCTCCATCATGCCTTAACCTTGTTGCCTTAGTCTGGAATTGGTCTTTATCTTTGTCTAAGGGGCATAACTGTTAGCATTGGTCTTTTAGGTGCGTTTGTCTCTTGGGGGCATTTTACAACAGGTGTTTCTCAACACCACCCCAAACAGTGTTTTTCAACACTACCCTTGCGTCAAGTGTTTCTTAACACTTATCAGATGTCTTACCCAATAGTCCAAGTGTAATGTGATATTTCTCACTAAGCAGATGTGATACTCAAAGTCTAACTCTATGACCAACACACACGCACTCAAACAATCAACTCGTTGAGATATGTTGACTTTATTTTTCTTTGTGTGCTGTCTATGAGGATTTCTTTGATGAGTGGTCTCTCCCTGAGAAGTTTTCGATGATACATAGCTAGAAGACTGAGGGAATGAGAACATGTTTTCTTTCTTTATCTTCTTGTGGGTATATTTTGTTGATCCTAACTGTCATGAGCATTTATGCTGGTCCTACTTGACACTATGGATTGACAAGGTATTATCCTTGACTGTTTTGCGAGTGCATGCTTCTAGCTATCCTGATTTTCATATGTCTTGATACAAGCATAATCTCACCATATCAAACTTAGGTGATCTCACTGCATTAGTCCTCTTGACCTATATGTCTTTGATGCCTAGGTGAGATTTTCACATTTCTATCTGATAAAGATCATATTCATATCCACATAGTTATGCTAGTGTACATTGTATGATCTTACGACGCTACCAATAACGCTCGATGATGATAATTAGATGTCTATTAGCCTTGTGACCTTGCAAGTCAACCACTTTCATAGTAGCTTGCATTCTTAGGTTCATCATAGCTTAGTTTTTGCATCTTGCCTATGGAGAGAGCTCTCTTTTTTATCATCTACGGACTAGTTGGTCAACTGTGCTCATTTTTTTTAATTCTTCTTGATCATATCTTTCATTTTTGGTCTTTCATATCACATCATTTTCTATCCATTTTCAGACTCAAAATCGAAATCCAAGGTCATCTTCATAGTCAAAATCACATTTCAAAATCTTCCCTTCTTCTGCACAGTTGACTGATCTTTTGAGGCCTAATCCTTCGATCTTTGTTGGGGCATCGTCATTTCTTCATTTCCATGTCTTCCAAACTTCTAGTCTTTCATTCATCTTCATTCCATTTCCTCCTTTCTCACGTTTGACTACATCTTTTCAGTTAGGCTAGGGCATGTTTCATTGCCTAATGGTTAACCTATTGACCCTTACCTTCGATTATGATTTCATTCTGATTTGATCAAATCTTTTATCAATTTGTTGTTCTCCTCTATCTGATTTCGATTTCGATTCCGAGGGGGCAATACCTATGGGATTCTCATCCCTAATTACTTGATTCTCTTGATTCAGACATCTTTTGTGAGTTGTCGCTCAAATTTGAGATTCTTATCTCTTACTTTGAATGTGATCCCGAATCGACCTCATGTTCAAAGGCCTTTGTTTATGCTTTGTCCGGATATGATCCCGAATTGACCTCATATTTGAGTTGTTTTGTGATCCCAGATCGATCTCACATTTCAATTCTTCTTTGACTGCATGTGTTCCCAAATCGATCACACATTAGTCAAAAAGGGGCAAATCCATGCACCCAAAAATGGTCGCCTAGACTTTGGGCCCCATTTATTTGATTTATCAACCCTGAATCATTTTTATCAATAATCAATATTTTCAACATTATCAATTTCTTGATTAAGTCTTAATTTCGATCATGTATTGGATTTTTATCCTTGGGCTAACCATTTATCCTAAGTCTTTATTTAATTAAAAGGAATATTTCATCCCCTTTTGATTAAATAAAAAGCCCACCTTTTCCTCTTATCCTAAGTTGCACAAATAAAGCATTATTCCTATTTTATAAAAAGGAGAAAAGCACTTTTTGTCTCATATGGACATAAAGTCAACTCTTATTTTCCTATTGGAGGATATGTGTGCACATGGATTGCTCCTCTTTCAAGCTCCACCACTGATTAAGACTTTTTGCCTCTTAATCTCCATGGTCCATTTCACCTCATTTCTTATAAAAGGAGAGCTCTCTCCTTCATTTGCATATCCACTTATTTTATGCTAATGTTATGCTGCAGGTTTTAGGTGCATTTGGAGTTTGAAGACATTGAAGACTTGTTGCATTTCATTTTAGTTGCATATTTCCTTTCTTAGTTGCATGATCATGGCATATTAGCTTAGTTTCTTTTTATGCAATAGAATAAGCTCACATAGTCTAAATAGGAAGGATTTGTAATCCATTGATATTTCTATTTCATAGCTTAGTTTGTACTTCCATTTTCATAGCATAGCTTGCACATTTGCATCTTCATTTTAGTTGCATTGCATTACATTTCATAGTGATTCTTGGAGATATTGGCATTTTCGCCCTTGTCTTCATTGTGAATCTCTCATTGTGTGGTTGACTAGAAAGGTCACAAGTTTGTAGCTCTAGCTGAGAGCAAACACATCATAGTCCCTTGCAACTCCATGCATAGAGAGCTATGAGCCGCTTTGTGAGGCCTCATTCTTGAGAAACCTTGCATGCAATGGTTCATAGAAGTGCACCATTTTAGTTTGTACAGACATTGATTTGAATAATTTTTAGTTTCATTTGTTAAAGTTATTTCAATTCTTTTCAAAACAGTATAGGAAGCAAGCTTTTCTAGGGCCCTGAACACTAATGGAGGCCTAACTTGCATTCTAGCCATGGGTTTAACCTAAGAATTTGGAAAATGTAAGTTAGGTCTATGTATCAATGGATTCTAAAGGCTCATGTAGTGGCTTGAAGGGCAAGGCTTTCATGCATCAGACCCTAGTCTGAATTTTTGAGAGGATTCAGTCTAGAAAGTAGAAGAAAGTTGTAAAGAAGTGCATAGAATAGATAAGTGAGTGAAGTAAAGGTGGTTTTGAGTCATTTGGGATTGCAGAAGAATATCTAAAGCACTGTACCAGTTCCATGAACCCTATACCTCATACTTGCTTTGTAAACCAAGCTTAATTAGGCTAATTAGGTCTCTGTCCAAGGTGGGTGTTAGGTGGTGCTGGAGTGGAGTTGGAAGGAAAGGATTTGGGATCTTAAATAAATTCCAAATGGGTGTTTGAAAATGCCCTGATTGTATCAAGATACTCAGTTGTGCAAAATTTAGAGTAGAAAACCTCTATTGAGAAGGCTACAAGGAAATTGGCGTGTAGGTCTAGTTTGCCATGGTACAATTTTGGTGGGAATAAACCAAGTGTTATTTCAGAGGCCTTAGGTCATATGAGGACCATATAAATGATTGGGAGTAGTCAGGAAGTCCACTGGTGAAGAGTTCTATCAATAAGTTAGTTTTAGGCCTAGTGTCCCTAAAGCCAAAAAGGCATTGAAGTTTGATTGAGTGCGTAACTTTGAAAAGGGAGTTTATTGGGATAGAAATACATTTGTTTGGTTTTGTTATACCATCAAAAGAGTTTGGGATTACCCTTAAGCCTTTGTGGTTGGTTGGTGAGTTGTGGGAGGTAGTAGAAGGGCACTCCACTTTCTTGTTGTAACCTCTGCATTAGGGGCTCGTATATGTAAACTGTTCGACAAAATGCCCGCAAGTAGAGCACGGCATATGGAATTATAGATAGGAGTAGTATAACTAGTAAAAGGTATCCAAAAATGAAGTTTCCAAAGCTTTGTTAGGTTAGATTGGTCAATGACAATGAGAATTGGTTTTGCACATTGACAGTATTGGCATTCAAGAACATGATAATCTATAACGCAATTTCAATATTAAGACATTATCATTTCCTGAAAATGCCCCAACACCGAATGTCGAGGAGGACCCGACATCTTCCTTGATGGATAGAACCTTGTTTCATGCTCGGTTGTTGGATTCATAGAGGTTTGGGACTATATCAGTGGGAAACTTAAGAGCAATTTTCAATACCAAGCTGATGATGCATTCATGATGCATGATAATGTAGTTCTTTATGTTGACATCAGTCATGATTCAGAGATGTTGGCTTCAGGTTTATAGGGTGGGAAAATTGAGGAGGACGTGCTCGCAATTGAATCCCAAAATACGTATGTATGATGGCTTTGACAAAATGTTTCTTGGTGTCACTTGCATGAAGCGGTATGTGTGTGGAGATCCAGAAATGACACACTCTAGTTATAGCACCAAGCGTCCAATCAAAACACAGAGGCATTAACACTTGTGTTGCAAAAAGATCTAGATGGCACTATTCTATAGGAATAGATCCATTTTGAAAGATGTAGAGTGCCAAGTAACATGAACTTTCATAACAAAATATTACTAAGGCACTCACAAAGGGAGACTTTAATGTATTTGAGAAAGAAGATGTGGATAGACACATCCTCAAGAATTAGTTATTATAACAGGAAAGAAACTGACCAAAAGGGGAAAATAAATAAGGCTCGTAGAGGAGATTTTGGGGGTTCCAGATTCCACCTGACCCAAGAGACTTTGTGCCAGGGGAGGGATAGATTAGGATTTTTATTGTAATGCAGGGAAAGAGGGATTATTTTCAGATAATGATTAATGTACAAGAACAGCAGAATCTTTGTTGTTTTGTTGTGTTCAAAGAGGGATATGTTAGCATATTAAAACTTTGATTTTAGATGCTCACTTTCTGATTGATATTCCTCTTTGAATGATATTGGTTTCTTTTGAATGTGTATCTGTTACGTCTGATCATTAGCATGATCATCTGTGGACTTTGTGCTATAGTTTTTCATGTATTTGGAAAGAACCATTCATCTTTCTCTCTTAGTTTCTTTCTGTAATGCATTGTTTAGGCAAATGAAATTTGTAGCGTTTACTGTCCTTTTCTTTTCAGTAAATTAGTCCCTTTGCATCTATCTTGTGTTTACGAATAGATGTTTGTAAGCATTTATTGCTTTCAGGTTAAAAGAATTATCATTTATAGTTTAGTTGATTCATTGTAAATCCTGCACGGGGAGCTGTACCCAGATAATTCAAAGGTCGCTTACGCTTCTCAATAGCGAAGTGACCCAACTGTTGGTGTTGGTTGAGTCTTTTTGTTTGGGCTTTAAGGGTCATTTTGTAAGCATTTATTTGGAAGACAAATCTGTTCACCAACAAGAAGTTAAACCTCAAACATAATAAGCTCCATGAATAGGGTATTCCAGAGTAAAGAAAAACAAATGTAACTTCAAAAAGATATAATTTAAATCATAATGATAATCATAGTCAAGATATAACTTCACCATTCAATTCCATAAACATGAATAATAAATATGTATATACAAAAGATGATGCAAATATAACATATAAATGAACATGTTCTATATATGTATCAAATGTATCAAAAGTATGTCCATATATAAATATGGCACATGCCATTTCAAAATGTCTACAAAATCAATGTTTTAAGGTGTATAATGTGGCATATATGCCATCTCAAAATGTGTCAAGTGTCATCTCTAAATGACCACAAAACTAAAACTGCATCCTATGATGTAGGGGGATCATCAAAATGCAGCCTCTTTGAAGAAGTGTTGGGTTCTGATTGATCCTGCATAAAAAATGAGCTCAAACCAAAGTTAGACTGCTTACTTTATATGATTTGTACATATATATATAATTCATAATTTTCA
This sequence comes from Chamaecyparis obtusa, assembly GCA_027943335.1. Taxonomy (NCBI): domain Eukaryota; kingdom Viridiplantae; phylum Streptophyta; class Pinopsida; order Cupressales; family Cupressaceae; genus Chamaecyparis; species Chamaecyparis obtusa. The sequence continues at coordinate 265,985 of BSBK01003065.1, read as the reverse complement.
AACACTAATTTAATTAAAATTATAACTGAATACAAATATTTGTACCTAGTCTCTCAATCGCCTACCACGAGCAGGTGTCCTAGCATAAGTCTTGGGTAGCGAAGGGACCATGCCAGCAATACCAACTCTGACCTATAAATATATATTTGCAATAATGAGATTAGCAGAGTGGTGCAACATAGAGTAATAAATCTACAAAATAGGATGAGAGCATAATAAAATTACAAATTGATTGAACTAAAATTAAAACTTACATCCAGTGATCCCTCCTGTGGAATAGTGGGCTGGGTCAACAAAGAAATGAAGGATTCTCGTGGGCCCTCCCTCATAGTCGAAGTAACCTATGAGATTAAAAAGATTGTCAATTATATATCAATGTACTTCATCATAGCAAACCTGGTTACAAAATACAAATAACAATATGTAAAAGTCTACGTACAATTGGGCTATCACTCTGAATCAAGACGCCTGTAACCCTACATTGTCGAACTGGTGTCGGGACATCATTGATAGCCACACCCTATATAATAAAGTGCAAGTAAAATATTTATTACTACACACAAGTGGCATACATATGCATGCTTAATTAATCTTAAACAATTAACTACCTTTCCTTTGTCGACACTTGATGAAGGAACCCCCTCATGCCCCCCACTGACATCGGCTGTAGCTTGCAAGAACACAATAAGATGAAAACATATATTAGTAAATGTATGAATTTTATTGCTCTAATTGATAGAGATTTAAGCATGTACACCAAATGATATAAAAAAAAACTAATGGGTACATAATTTATAATATACCGTATAGTTATCAAGGCCAAATGAAATGGCCGAAAGTGTGGACTCATCCACCTGTCTCACCTCCTCCTGTGTCATCGACTGAACATAAATGGAAAAAATATATATACATAAGTGCATGCAATCATTAAAACTAATCTAAATAAATAAATTATTTTTAAATTAAATAAGTCATGTGATAAATTTATTTATAATGTTTACTCTTACCATATCAACAGGAGTCAATGGCTCTGTCTGCACCTCCTAAGCACTCTCACGAGATGTAGATGCTCCATGAGGTGTTGCAGCCTCTGCAGCTGTGTCTCTTATATCCCCCTCATCAATATAATGAAACTGATATATATCAGAATCAGTAAGCGGTCCGAGGTACATATGCCTGCACGTAATGCACATATGGGGCTCGCATACATGTGAACTTCGACGAGCTGTCGATGCGCCAATAGCATCCAAAGGAGGCAACATTGACCTGGTCTAAGTCATCAACTGATCACTCAGTAAATGAATGGCCCTAATAGTCTATGAGGCAGCCTCTGCAATGATATCAGGATGCTGCACTGGAGGAGGGGGTGTGACATCAATGGGGGGGACAAAGGTAGTGGCCTTTCGGCACTGGGAAGATGGCCTAGTCTGAGGAGCTCCTCTGCCTACACCCATGTTGGGCCTCATACTCCAATAATCAACATGGTGACCAAACACAAACTTAGCATACAATTGTTTAAGGAAATAAAATGGGACCTCCAAATTGCTATGGGGTGGTTTATCAAAAACCATCCACCAGCGATCCCAAAAGTTTGTGTGCATTGCTTCATTTGTGCACCATTTTATTGATAATTTTGGCTTTTTGGGGTCAATTGGTATTCCAGTTTTAGGATCGACAAAAAGGGCGGCTATATCTTCCTTACTTATATTAAGGGCTGCAATCCCATCATGGTCAAGCCCGTCATCAAATTGGGCATGCATATCATCACGCCAATGAAGAGCAACATTATGTTGTTGCGTGAGTGTGTCAATGTTTCCAACAATTGTATTTAGTGTGGCAAGCATGGGACCTAATGTAGGTATATTTTGATACGTGTTTTGGAAACCCCGTATTGTGTTCAAATTTTCTTGTATCAAATCTTGTAAAGATGGAGGGTTTTGAAGCGGGGGATTGTTTTGGGGATCATTATTTGGTGCGGGAGGGTTATTTTCTTCATTGTTGTCAGCCATGCCTGATTAAATTAAAAAAAAATCTAAATTTCAATCTAATTTCATATATTATTACAAATATAAATACAAAACCCTATTTTAAAAAAAAAATGCTACATTTAGCATGAAAATGAAATAAATTAATAAAAATTATATAAATAACTACTTACCGAATATGCTTGGAGTTGAATTTGTTGTTTCTAATATTAGGTATCCAAAAATATATCGGGTATCTGAAAATCACAGAAAGAACTTGAAGAAAATTGCGCAAGGAAATGAGGAAAAGGGCTTGTGGGTTTTGGATTTATGCCACAGTTATCGGGTACCTGATTAGGCATGTGCTTTGGTGGCAGGTTTGCCCAGGTGTACTGACACCAAGGCCTACTAAAAAGTTAACAAGCACTTTCATGCACTTTTGGACGAGTGAAAAGTGAATGTTTTTCACATCGCCACTTTTTGGCCCCTCATGATCTTGCACATACCCTGAGACAAAGGAAGTAAATGAAATACTCCACCGATCAATGATTGGTAAGCTACAATATGTTGTGCATAGAAAATTTGATATTGCTCATGCAGTAGATATTGTTGCACAATTCTGTGTCAATCCAATGGAAACACACATGTCTACAATCAAAAGAATATTTAGATATTTGAAAGGTATTGAAGACTTTGGTATATTATACAACAAAGGAGGAGATTTTGATCTTAATGTTTACACTAATGTTAATTGGGCTAGAAACATTAATGATGATATGAAAAGTACAAGTGGAGGAGCTTTCTTTTTAGGAGAATGATTAGTGACATGGTTGAGTAAGAAACAGAGTTGTATATCACAATCTACTGTCAAGGCAGAGTATGTAGTATTAGCTATGAATTGTGCAAACATTGTATGGATCAAACAACTACTTGAAGGTATGCAAGAGGAGATTACTAATCTAGTTACTATTTACTCTGATAATACAAGCACTATCAACATATCAAAGAATCTGGTGATGCATTTCAAGACCTAGCACATTTCTATCAAGTATCATTACTTGAGAGAAAAGTTCAAGACAAGCATGTGATATTGGAGTATGTGAATTCAAAGGAGCAGATAGAAAATATATTTACTAAGACACTTTTGAAGAATTCTTTTGAGTATCTTAGAGGTAAATTAGGGTTTCTTCCCCTATCCAATATTCACTAAAGCAAGATGCATGTTGCATCAATTCAAGGATTCATTAGAATATCTATTTTGTGAGATGATGCTAGCGTTCACTCTTTAGGTGATGCTTGAAGTTGTGAAAAATGTCTATGTGTATGGAATATCAGTACATGCTAGGTATGATCCAGTGCCTGAACAAATTTTTAGTAGTATGTATCTTTGGCATTGTTGTCAAAGAGGGAGAGTAAGCTATTGATGATTACAGAGAAAGATGGAGAGTAAGAAAAGAAAGAAGATAAAGTTCAGAGGGAGAAAAGGACAAAACACAGTGACCGAGAAGACTAAAAAATAGAGAGCTATAATTGACAAGTGTTGTCATCATCAATTGACAGTGTTGCCATCAATGCCAAAGAGCGATATTGTTAACTATAACTAATGGTGATGATGATGAAAACCGACTGAGATTAGAGGTATACAAGATTGTAGAAGGATTAGATCAGTTGTTATTTTGTCATTGAAGTCAAGCAATTGATTTCTAGTTTATATTGAGTTGGCATATCATTTGAAGTATCATATAAGTTGAGTGAGTGAAGGAAAAAGAAGAAGTGAAAAGTTGTGAAGTTAAAGAACTTAATTGGGAAGCTAATATAGATCAAACAATGATAAGATTATATTGATTTAGTTATGTTCTGCTTTATATTTGATTATATCAAGTCGGTAAAGGAGATTGGACACGTGAGCAAGGAGTAAAGTTGACAAGGCAAAGAAAATAGTTTAGTTACCAAACAAGAAGATTCATTCGGTAAAAGGAAAGTAATTTTTGGTAAAGTGAAAGGAAGTCAAGACACTGAGTACATAGATTTAGTTATCGATTGGAGAAAACACAATTTCGATTGAAGTAAAATAAGTTAGCCACCGAGTAAGGAAAAAAAATTAAATACAAGGATCAGAATAAAATTTAATGATGGGCCATAGTGATTTGAAAGATTCTAAGGATGAGGAAGAGTTAGTTGAAGAGAGCTACGATTAGGAAAATTCAAGGTGATGATCTATGGTGAGATCTAAGCGATAAAAAGTGAAGATACAAGTTCCAAGAAGAGTTCAATTTCTGAGGTGATGATAAAAAATTTTACGGAATTCCAAATTCATTGAATTAGTTCAAGAGGATAATCTGACGGTTGAGAATAAATAGAGGAAAAAGTAATAAATGAGATTAAGAGGCAAAACAGAGTCTATATAAAGGATGAAATTGAATGGAAAGCAAGCTGGCAAGTTGAAGGGTGGATGTGTAACCGACTGATGCAGTGAAGAAGAAAAAAGTTGAAATCTAAGTCTATAAGAAGAGATTGATGAAGCGTTGAGGCGAGTGGAAAGCGATGGAAAGAAGTGAAGACAAAGAGCATGTAAGGGATCTAACTAAGCAAGAGGTAGTTGCAAATTTATAGATCAAGTTTTATACTATTGCTTATTAACATTTGTAGCAGAAAAATCTCTTAACCCAGTGGATTCAACAGTCTTATTGTAAAACCTTGTGAGAGGTGACACTCTAGAAGAGTGTTTAAAGACCTTAAACCAAGCCACTCCTATCAGGGTGAAGATCCTAATAGATCTAAGAAAAAACCCCTAATAGGGTCACATTTAACAATGTGCATTGTAATCTTTAACAAGATTGGCTTTTAACCAAGCATACTTTAGAAGAGTATTTTTTTGGTGGGTGACAATTCTCACAGTGGTTTTTTCCCAAATTATTAAATATTGGTGTTATATGTGTTGAATGTTTATTTTGCATGTTATTGTTGATTGATAAGTTAATTTATTGTTGTTGGTTACTAGTGAAGTTTGTCTTACCGAATTGTTACCGAGTTGAATCAGAGTTAAAGTCTTAAGGTTTAAAGAATCAATGATTATTGATGCACCCCCCTTTCAGTAATCCAACAGATTTTACTATGTGCATGGGTACCTAACATGGCTTCATTTTCCAAGACCCATTATCTTTTCACTTACATGTGTTGCACTAAAGGGAGGTTTTAGCCAAGGTTTTTATTTTTCTAGTGGGTTATTTATTTTCCCCTTAGCCCTAGGTTTTCCCTACACTTATATTAAACTTTCTTAGGTTCATAAAGTGAGTTTGACTAGGATATGATGTTGAGGTCTCCACTTCCTTAATGGGTAAAATACTCCTTAAAGGGTGGAGCTTTTATTATTTTTAGAGTATTTGGTGATCATACTCCATTGGTTAGGTTTGTCACCTCCATCATATCTTGAGTTCTAGATATAAACTCATTACCTAGCTTACTTTTTATTCTTTCACATGTACAGTGTGATACTCTTGCATAGGTTGGAATTCATGTGCATTGAGCATGCAATCATTCTTTGGCAAAATCTCTTTGAGATCATAATATAATATTGTCATCTTGATATTTTCACAACACTTAGAATCATAGGTTTCTAATTACTTTGTTTTAGTTATAATTTTATAACTTCTCTCTCTCATAGAAAGATCTTAGCTATGCAAGTATTTCAAATTTCTAGCATTTTTTTTGAACCAAATTTCAAATTCCAACAATCTATTGTACCACATCATTTGGTCAAAAAAGTCAAAATGACATCATCTAGATATTCAAATATTCACATTATTTCTTATTATTTCATTCACAATCTTAATTATTCTACACTCAATATTTTTCTTATATTAAATCTAGTTCCATTACTTTAGAGTAAGCCCTTTTAATATGTTTGATGTGATTCATTTATCTCTCCTCCTAGCTTTAAAAACATGAAAAAAACTCATTTCTATGGCTATTCTACTCAACTTTTGTCTTGCCAACATAAATTATTCAAGATGTGATTCCATTTCACTAGTTTTATTATATAAATAGTGCACTATATTTTTGTTTTTAATATAAAAATAGCAATCTTCATTCTAAAATCAATGTATGAATTATAATAGTAATGTAATATTTTACTAAAAATAGACAAAATAATTTAATAAGATAGTAATACTATCAAAAGATTATAGTTTCCATAATCCATAATAGCAATTAACATGAATAGTTTAATATCCATGTAATTTTGTAACATCAAAAAGATTAAAAGTGCTTCATCCAATTGTTAAAAATACAAAATAATGCCATGTAACATTCAAGAGGTTCTATGCTACAACCCAAAATGGAGCGAGAGCGAGCAGGAGGAGGAGCGGGAGGAAAAAATTTGAATCTATGGTAAGAGGCGAAGCAGGATTCTCCTGTAAGATTATCCTGGTCGGGCTACAGGTTCTAAATCTGTGCCAGGAAATGTGGAGGTCATGGAGAATGTAGCAGAAGAAAATACTAAAAACCCTATGTTAGTCAATGGGGAAAGAGCTAGTGGGTCTAGCATGGCCCATCCCAGAAAGGACAGTGGTCTTGTCTTGGGACCAGAGGAGGAAAAAGGGGATAAAGTTGGTCCTTCTAAGAAAAGCAAAGGGTCAATGAAACATCAAGAAGTTCTCTCACATGGTGGGAACTCGTTACGAGGTAAGGGGAAATGGAGTAGTCTTTTTGGGATAAAACCTACTAGAAAATCTTCTTTCCCTAAGATTGATATAGCCTCAGAACTAGATAAAGGGGTGATAGGATTAAATATTCCTAATCAAATCATAGATCATACTGTCTCTAGTATGGCCTCAACTCTGATAGGCAATTTTACGGGTCCTAGGCTGAATATTGATCTGGTGAGGGCTTTTACCTTCCATAAGTCGAAGCTCAAAGGTTAGGTGGATGTAGAGGCTATGCTGAAAGATTTTTTCTCCTTTTTATTCTCTAATGGAGAAGATCTTTCAAAAGTTCTGTCTGAAGGCCCATGGATATGGGGAAAATCCTCAATGTCTTTGTATAAATGGACAACGAATATGGACTATAATGATAATTTCTTTGTATCAGCTCCTATCTAGGTTAGACTTTTGGGTCTCCCTCTAGAGTATTGGCATGAGGATATTTTGGTGGTGATAGCAGGGTCTTTTGGTGAACTACTGACTATAGATCTGATGACTACAACCCGAACTAGACAGATCAAAAGAAAAGTATGATGACTCTGAAACAGTGGAAGTAGAGAACAAAAGTCCTCGGATCAGTGTTAAAAATAAAAAGAATAGATCTCCTACAGGTAAAGGCCCTGGTTCCCAGCCAAGAAGAGAAAGCATAAAGGACCAAACCCCTACAATAGGGAAAAATAGCTCTAAGGCGACACAAGGAGGCTCGGAATTGAAATCAAACAAAAAAGGGGGTCAAATCACATTTGGAGGAGCTCAGACAAGAGGACAACAACAAAAGGCAGATACTGGAAAACCTAAAAGAGAAAGGGGAAGAGTATCTAAGAAAGAACAGAGAGAGCTGGAAGCAAAATAGAACATAGTGGATGGAAGATAGCTCACCATCGATCAGGTCTGCCCTCCAAATTTTTGATGAATATTTTATCTTGGAATATTAGAGGTCTTAATAGTCCTTATAAACAAGATGTAGTTAGGAACTTAGTTAGAGATTCTAATCCCGATATTTTGCTTATTCAAGAAACTAAAATGGTTAGAGATAAGATAGTTAAAATTGATTTGTTGAAGAATGGGGATAAGCTTAGTAGTAACTTGGAAGGGGCTTCTGGAGGATTGGCTATCTATTGGAATACTAAAAGTTTTACTTGCAACCTATTGAAAGAGGATAAGAATTTCCTGGCAATTAAAATAAGTAGTATTAAGGATAATTTCTCCTGGACTCTGATTAATGTTTATGCCCCTAATACTAAAACTAGTAGACTCAATCTTTGGAAAAGGATTCATGACATCAAAAAGGATCACCCAGATGATAACTGGATGATGATGGGAGACTTCAACACACCTTTGAAAGAAGTTGAAAAAAAAGGAGGGAACAATACCCAAGTGGAAAGCAGGGTAGACCTAATGGATTTCATTAGTAATGAAGGCCTACTGAATGTTGACCTCGAAGGAATTGACTATACCTAGACTAATAGAAGAGTGGGAGAAGATCTCATACAAGTCAAGCTTGATAGGGTCCTCGTCTCTCATGGTTGGATTGCTAACTTCTCCTGCTCCCTCTCCTCTCTTAATCGCATTGGTTCAGATCCTATCCTATCTCCTTTATTGCTAACTCCTTCAAAGGAAAAGGTAATACCCCTTTCAGACTAGAAAAAATGTGGATGACACACCCAGATTTCAAAAATAAAATAAAGGATTGGTGGAGCATCAAAGTGGAAGGAAAAGCTATGTACCAAGTGGTAAAAAAAATGGCAAATATCAAATCTAAAGTTAGACAATAGAACAAGGATGTCTTTGGTGATATTTTCCAAACTAAAAGAAAAATTCAAATGGATCTTAAAGAAATTCAAGACAAGATTCAGAGTATAGGGTTGACAGAAGATATTAGAAAGAAAGAAAATATTATACTTGTTGATTACCATAATATCATATCTAAATAGGAGACCTACTGGAGACAGAGATCAAGATCCCTTTGGTTGAAAGTGGGAGACAGAAATACCAGATTTTTCCACTTAACAGCGATGAAACACAAGGCTATGAACAAAATCAACTCACTGGTTACCTCTAGGGGCACTCTCAATAAAGAGGACTCATAAGGAAAGATATGATGGGTCACTTTTCCTCGATTCTTTCTAGAGAAAAAGATCTCAATCAAGATGATCAAAACTCTTTGCTGAGCTCCATTCCCACGCTGTTGAAGGCTGAGGACAATCTCTTTCTTAAGTCTATTCCGACGGAGGAAGAAATTAAAAAGGCTATCCAGTCTTTTGAAGGTGAAAAATCCCCTGGGTCGGATGGCTTTCAAATGTTTTTCTTTCAACATTTCTGGGAAATTATTGGAAAAGATATATGTGGTGCTATGAAAGAATTCTATGGCTCTAAAGCTATTCTTAAAGAGCTCAATTCCACATTCATAGCTCTGATACCCAAAAGACCAGGAGCTAACATGGTTGATAGTGTTAGGCCTATAAGTCTTTGTAACTCCTTGTATAAGATCATGTCTAAGGTTCTCACTACAAGGATTCTCAAGATTCTCCCTCGTATTATTTCCCCTCAACAAAATGGGTTTGTTCCGAGGAGACAAATCCTGGATTCGATAATGGTTGTTCACGAGAATATTCACTCACTAGAAAAATTGAGGAAACAAGGTTTCCTCATGAAACTTGATCTATCAAAAGCCTGTGATAGAGTTGATTGGGAGCTTCTTTCAAAAATTCTTCAGGCGTTTGGTTTTGATGCTAGAGTGATCAAACTTATTATGCAACCATTTACTACAGTTTCTTCTTCAATGATTGTGAACAGGGGATCCTCTCCTTTCTTCAGACCTACCAGAGGGTTACGTCAAGGTGATCCTATTTCTCCTATCCTTTTTGCCATCATGGCTAAAAGTCTTGGGAGATTCATTACCCTTCAGGTTTCTCAAGGTTTGATTTTGGGTTTACAACCTTCTTCAGCAAGCATTGTCTGTTCTCACATAATAATTTGTTGATGATATGATTCTTATGGGAGAATCTACTATTAAAGAGGCTAGGAATATGAAAAAGGCGTTAAATGTGTAATCGAGTGCTTCAGCTCAACTCATAAATTGGGAGAAGAGTGCCCTATTTTTCTTCAATACTCCTGAAGCCAGAATGAATAAAATCTCTGCTATTCTTGGTTGCAAGATGGGAAGTATCCCGACCTCTTATCTTGGACTATCGTTGTGCTTGAAATCGAAGGCCAATTTCTAGAATGAAATCCTTGACCGATTTCATTCAAAATTGGCGGGATGGAAAGGGGCGATTCTCAGTCAACCTGGAAAAGTCCAACTGCTGAAGGCCACTCTTCAAAACCTTCCTGTTTACGCCCTTAGTCTATTCAAAATTCCTCAAAATTTTTCTGATCTAATTGAAAAAATCCAAAAAAGGTTCCTTTGGACAAGAGTGGAAGAGAAAAAGAGACTCAGCCTGGTTGCCTGGGAGAAGATTTGTAAACCGAAAAAGATGGGGGGTCTGGGAATTAGAAGCATAATTAATACTAATAAAGCTCTCTTAGCAAATAAATGCTAGAGAATTTTTGAAGATGAGAAAGAATGGAATATGATAATGAAAAGGAAATATTATCTCAGTAATCTTGAAGGAATGCTCCAATCTCAAAATGATATCTAGGGATCTTTTGTCTGGAATAGTATAAGTAAAGGCAAGAATTTTATAAGAAAAGGTGCTATTTGGAAGCTAGGAAATGGAAGAAAAATTTAGTTCTGGAATGATAAATGGATGTTGGAAAAGCCTCTTATAGATAATGAAGAATGGGGGAATGATATCCAGGACTGTAAAGATACTCTTGGTGAATTTGTGAGTGACTATTCAAAAAATGAAGAGTGGATAGATCTGGGGATGAAGGATATCAAATTTAAAGAAGTGAATAAATAATTAAACAACTGGTTTATCAGAGAAAATGAAGATGATAAACTTATCTGGGGTTCAGCTACCTCTGGAAAGTTCTCAGTTGCTTTTGCTTCAAATCTTCTCCTCCCTAATGAGGCTCAACCTTTGTGGGCGCAAATATGGAATAAAGACCTTACCCCTAAAATTAACATGGTTTTTTGGTTGCTTGTCCAAAACAAAATCCTCACACAGGATAACCTCATGAGAAGAGGGTTTCAATTGCCTAATAGATGTGCCCTGTGTTGTCAAGAAGCTGAGAATTGCAATCATCTTATGATACACTGCCCTTTCACTAGAGAGGTATGGGACACAATAATATCTACGCTCGAGCTCAATTGGGTGAAACCTAACTCTATCTAGGAGTTTTCTAGCAGTGGAAGAGTCCTTTCCATGACAAAAATTCTAGGGATATATAAAAAATTGTCTTTCCCCACTTCTCTTGGAAAATTTGGAAGGAGAGGAATAATAGAATCTTTAGAGAGAAAAAGGCCCCTCCTTTAATTGCTAATTATGTGAGTAAAAGTATAATGGAGAACTATAGAAGCATGGGAAGAAAAGACAGTAATCAATGGGATCCTCAACCTAATAAGGAAAATATTATCTTGTGGGAGAGACTAAAAAGCAGTCAAATCTAGAATCCCAGAGATAATGTTATGTGGACAACTCCTCCTTTTGGATGGCTAAAAGGGAACTTTGATGGTTCGGCTAGGGGAAATCCTAGTAGGGCTGGAGGTGGAGGGCTTTTAAGAGATGTCGCTGGAAACTATTTAGGAGTGATCGTTGTCCCATTCGGTATCCAAACGAACCATGTGGTGGAGGTTGAAGCTACTCTTTACCTGGTTATGATGGCAAAAGATATGGGCTGCACGAAATTATGGCTGGAAGGCGATTCCCTAAATATAATCAATTCTATTAAAGGGAAGTCTGAGAGCTCATGGACAATAGAACATATCATAAACAAAATTAAAATTATTTTGAATTCTTTTGAAGAATGCCACATCACTCACATCTATCGTGAAGGCAACAAACTGGCGGACAGGCTGGCTAATGAAGGTACTTTGAGTGACATCACCCAAAAGTGGAGAGGGGAAGCGAATCTTAAGGAAGAGATTACAAGTCTAATCAATTATAACAGGATTAATCACCATGAAGGAAAAATCACCTAAAATAATGATGACAAGGACAAATCATTTACCAAGGAGGTTTGCATGCAAGGCAAAGTGTGGGATCATTATTCCGTAGTTAATGAAGTACGGATACTGGGTTAATATCGATAACCAAAATAGAAAAGATTATCAGAGAAGAAAGGCAGATAACACTAGTAAGGAGCCAAACTAGTATATCAAAAAGAAGCAAAAAATGGGAGGTGGTTTGAAGAGGGAGGAACCTTCCGATTGTGACAAATGGAGATAGGACATAAAAGTTTGGAAGAAGTTGAAGAAAGAGGGGGTAACGCAGTTCATGAAGAAGCTTCACGGACATGACAAACAGATCACTTCTTTGTTCACAGATGGTTGGGCTAATGGTAAAGTTCATCTTTGGGGCAAGTCCTTCACTCTTACTATTTCTAGTTTAGTTGATATTACCGGTTTACCTTTGGAAGGGACCCATTTCCATAGAGGAAATCATAGGCTTGGAACTGAAGCTTTTACTATTTTCCCTAAAACTGATGATGAGAAAGCCCTCATGACCAAGGGAAATGGTGACTATGTGGACATAACCAATATTTATGAATTCTGGGCCAAAATCTTGAAGGCTATGATTGAATATTTTACGCTAGATGGGCGTTATTCCAAAATTTACAACTTCCATTTTTTTTTGGCTAACCATTTTAGGCATAATAGGAGGATTTCTTTCCCTTATTATCTCTTGAGTTCCCTAAATAGCAGCATTACGGGACACAAAAAGAAGGCTAGTAACCCCGTGTTGCATGAGGACTTGATCCTTCTTATATTCAACTACATCAAGGACAATATTTCGGACCCTATCCCTAAAAGGATCATTGGTAAAAGAAAGGAGAAGAATGAGGGGGATACAAAGGCTGAGACTAGTAAGAAGAGAAAGAAAAATAAGAAAAAGGCCTCTGACAGTACCGATGGCAAAGACATGGCCAGCATTGAGGAAATTGTGAAAAGGCCTCACTCCTAGGGGAAGGGTAACACTGAGGAAGGTAATGAGGAGGATTCTGGTGAAGAAGAGAAAAAAAATGAGAAAGAGGAAGGGAACAAAAAAGAACAGGAAGAGGAAATGAATGAATGGCCAAAATAGGAGAATGAAGAAAAGGAGGTGAGAAGCCAAGAAGAAGATGATGAAGAGGAGGAAGCGATTGAGGAAGAAGAAGAGGCCCAGGAAAAATTTACAAAAGATGACATGGAAGAAGCCCTTGATCATAATGGGGATGCTGATAAAGAGGAAGAAGGCACTTAGGTGTTAACAATGGATGCTGAGATCACTATCCAGGATGCCCCTGTGGAAGAAAATCTGATCGATGTTAACCCAGAAATTGGGGATGGTAAGAACAGAGATGAGGATGGTAATGATGATGAGGGGCTTATAGTGGGAATTATGGCTGGCCAAGAAAATGAAGGTAAGGAGACTGGTAAGACCCCCCCTGCAAATAAAAAGGACGAAGACAACTAGAAAGTGAAAAAGGAAGGTATGGACAAGATGACCATGGTGGGGAACAACAACAACAAAGAGGAAACTTTTGTCCTCTTGAGGGATGCTACTTTGCAGGAGGAGGAGAATAATGCTGAGAGTCAGGATAAGAACATGGAACGGAAAAAGGAAATGCAGGAAATGAAACACCAGATCCAGGAAATGGAAAAAACCATGAAAAACATGACTACTAAGATAAGAAAGATGGAAAATAAGGTTTTTGATAAGGTGAAAAGCAAAAATAAAAATGAGGATGGTAATTTTGAGATGAGCAAGACAGTTAATGACAAGATGAAAGACTTAGAAGCCAAAATTAGCAACTATGACAACATGATAAAAGGTGTTTTGAGCCATAGCAACAAGGGTCTGAAGGTGACTATTATGAACCTGAATATGTTGCATAACTATCTGGAAAGGAACCTACTGGAAAGAACAACTATCACTATTGATGAGGATGCTGGCAATACTTGTCTGGGGATGAGAACTAGAGGGCGCATCCAGAGGAAGGTCCCCAAAAAACTGAAAGAACTGAAGGAGTTGCAAGAGACTATCTAGAAGATGGAAGACCTCCAGAAGAAGGCTGAAGAAATTATACAAGATAAATAGCTAGTTCTTGCTAGTAGTTGTTTTGTTGCTTGTCTTTCTTTTAGTTTCTTCTTTTGGTCTGTGTTGTTGTTGGTCCCTGCTGTTTTTTTCCAGCAAGTATTTCATTTCAAAAACTTTAATGCATTATCTTTTTGCTTTTTTGTAACCAGTTTCGGGTCCATGTAAAACCTGCTTTTACCTTAATCAAAAACATTCAAGAGGTTCTAAAGGGGAAGATAAATTAAAAATGCAGGCTCTCACTCAAGAATATGAATGATCACAAAAAGTGTAGCTTATGTCACTGCGCCATTGGTTGTTGTGCAACTCATTCTCACATTGTGACCATGGAAAATCTTGTGTTTTGTGTGTTATCCAGGTCAGAGTTGGTTGTAGAGGCTCTTTCGGGTGCACTCTAAAGGGGTGGTTTTGAGGATGCTTTGGCTTCCACTTAGCCAAGTGCCTCTATGGCTCAAGGGATGTCTATGTTAGTAACATTGTGAATGAACCCCCCCCCCCCCCCCTTTAAAGTCTTTTTCTGCTACTGGTGGATGGATTTTTTCTCGTGTTGCCAGATCTGTTGCAACTCTTCCTCCAAAGATGAAACCTAGACCTCTGGCTTGTGCCAAGATCTCTCTTGTGATAGTTTGTGGTTGCAACATGGAGAAAAATATAGATTACTTCCAATGTTGTAGGTTAGTCCATAGATTTGCTAGTTTTTGGCCTTCTCTACCTGACCTACATCACTAGGTTAAAGACTCTTGGATACCTTTGGTTTTAGGTAACATTGAGTTTTTCTTGTGCTAAGGGATTTTTTATTGCTCTATTTTCTTCCTCTAAGGAATATGATTTGGGGATGGGCAAGTTGTGGGCTTGAGGGAATCACTCTCTTTTGGCCAAACCCTAGGCTCTAACCAAACTTCTTGATGTGTTTCTGAATAGTGTTGAATTGGATCCACCACTATGTGGAGGGGGGAATATGATAGATAGATTGAGAAAGGGATAAATGATAGAAAATGTTGTGGACATGCAAATGCTAACCTCAAAATAGAGAAAATATGAAAAATGTTGATTTCTGATGTCTGTGTACAGTTTCAAGCAATTCTGCAACCTAGTTCAGACTGGAAATGTCGAGACGGAGAAAACCTAGAAAACTTTTGTCTTTTTGGCAGTAGGTAGTCTTGGACCTCGATAAAAGGTCAAAGGCTACCTCAAGATTTTGAAGGTTGTCCTTGACTTTGTTCACAGATCTTGGAAGTTCATCGAAAAGGGTATCCAAATCCAAGCTCTAATTCGTTGTCTTGTACTTGTACCTGCAAGAAAAGATGTTTTGTTGTTTGGGGGAGGGGTTTGCCTTGGTCAAACCCCGGTTTGGAATCAACCTTAATAATGAAATTGAAATGGAGAATGCTAGCAAGTAGTAGAAGTAGATATAACAACGAAGCTATGAAATTCAATAGATATGCAATTGTATTTGAAATGTAAACAAGTATGTTGATATGAAAGCTTGAACATAACATTAAAAAATGTAAGTCTAAACCTCCATGATTGTATGCTTGGAATCCACCTTGAGGGAAGAATGAATGGATCTTGAAGATGAACAAAGGATCTTAAAGGAAGATCACACCACCATGATGGCTAGATCTAGGGTTTGAATGATGAATGCTTGAATGCTTGAGTCAAATCCTTTCAAAGGCTTGAATGCTTGAATCCTTGATCTTCAATGGAGAACTTGAATGGAGAAAAGGACTTGAATGCTTGAATGGAAGATTGCTTGAATGAATGCTTGCTTGAAATGGATGCTCTCTCAAAACTTGATGATGGATGCTTGATGGAAAAAAGAGATGGGTGAAATGAGAGAGGAAGGCTTCCTTTTATAGTGATCTAGGGCACAAACCTCTAGAGAAGGCCGACATAGGAGAATTAAATTCCAATTAACCTTAAACCCTAGAAATGGACCCAAATTAAATGCAATTAAAGATTTACCATTCTGAAACCCGAAATGGCTGACCCAAAAGCAGGAAAAGAAATATTTCTGAAACCTGACACCCGAAAATCATGGGACCTTAAAATTTGAACCCTAGGTCAAGGATGAGGTAGACTCCGCCTTAGGTCAGGGTTCAAGGACGTCCCTGACCTAGGTTAGGGTCTAGGTCATCTTTGACCTTGAGGCCAAAAACCTCAGGACTTCAATCCAGAATGCTAGGAAATGCAAAAATAAAGTAGAAAACAGGT
The DNA here is from genome assembly GCA_027943335.1 of Chamaecyparis obtusa. NCBI lineage: Eukaryota > Viridiplantae > Streptophyta > Pinopsida > Cupressales > Cupressaceae > Chamaecyparis > Chamaecyparis obtusa. Next base: position 249,926 of record BSBK01003065.1, on the reverse strand, counting down.
GGAGAGAGAAGCAGAACGGGGGGAGAAAGCCAAATCAAGGCAAAGACCGATTCAAGGCGCTTGACATGATCCCAGACCACTTACTCGGAGGACTAAACACTCTTAACATAGAAGTGCTTCCATTTTAAGACAATATAGTTTCATGTGTGTGTGTCTTTCTAATCTTCCCCTTTGTTTTTGGGAGAACTCTTATTTTGAGGTTATTGACAACTCTATTGGTTGTTTTCTAAAGGCAGGTGATACTATGATTGATATGGGTCTTTCCACCTTTTTCATGCATTCTAGTTGTCATTGACATTTGCACACCTCTCCTTGGAGATGTGGTTCTCATGGTGGGGGATAGGTCGTGGACTCACTCAATTGATTATGAGGGCCTTCTATTTTGATGTTGTTGGTGTTTCTCTACTGGTCATCTAGCAACAGATTGTTCTTTCTTGAGGTGTAAAGGCATTGCCACTTGGTGGAAGGACATTAATGATGAACATTTGATCGTCTAGGCTTTTGATTATGCCTTTGATGATGAATCATAGACTGATGATGACCCCCCTCGGGATAATCCTCCTATTGCGAATCTGGATAATGCTCATGGTGTGGCTTCTATAGCCCCTATCCCTTCTATTGTTGGTATAGTCCCCTCTAGCCATGTGGACACATCTCTGTTTGTTGCTCCTGCTCTATTCCAATCTTCAGTTGACAATGTCCAACCTTCTCAACACTCTACCCCTTGCAATGGGGATCCTAGTGATAGTATCACCTAGACAATTGTCCAACGGAGTAGAAAAAATCATTCTATTACCTCTCACTCTTCTCCCCATGTTGTGGGTGAACCATCTACCTACTCTTGAGTTGGGCTACTAACTTTTCTATGAGTGCACTGTTAACGGTCCACACTTGTAACTTACAACACCTTTATTGTTAATGTGTTATTGATCTCTTTTGATGCCTATGGGTTGTGGTTATGTGAGGATCAACACCCTTGTTATTCTATTGATTAATATAAAAAATATTCAAGAAATTCTAATCTTTATATATAGTTAAATAGTACATCTTTTTTCAGCTTATTTTATTATCAAATGAATGGAGAACAATTCTCTAAATAATCATATTTTGATATAAATTTTAGATTAGAAATTAAAGATTAAATTTACTAGTATTTACAACCGTCATTTATGAAAAATAATAAATGATTCAAATGCAATAAATTAAAAAAGAGGACATAGAATATTAAATAAAATAAAAATAAAAACTAATATCAGAATACAAAAATCAAATTAATTAATTCTAAAATATTCTATAATACAAATATATATATATATATAAACTAATTTATTACAACAGAAAAACATCCTGATTTCAAACTTCCACAGTATATCCTACCAGTTATTTTGAAAATAGATATAGATAAACTATACAATGAAGTAAACATGGGTAAGACCCTATGAAATTTAGGTTAGGGCCTTCCTTTTCAAGGGATTTTGTGCTTAGCCTGGTGGAGCCCAGGCAGCTTAAGGGAATTAAGTTAGTTTAAGGTTCATGGAGAAGTTCACAAGTGATTCCCTGGTTTGTTGGAATTATCCAATCACCTGCTGCATCCATCCAAACATTATGTTTGGGACCCTCGTTCACAGTGCCTTGTGATCGTCTTCAATAAAAACTGGAGAATCATTGTTTGGATAAGCCTTGGATTTGAAAATCTCTCGCCATAGCTGTACAAGTGGGCCTGTGAATTTATACACCAAACAAGCCTTATTTTACAGGGAAAAGGGAAGGGAAACAAAAATCATTGAAGGTGGCAGGAGATTGAACTTACAGTTTTGCATAGATCTTGAAAGCATCATATATGCCCCATTGTGCTCCAGTCATGGTGCCCACCATCAAGATACGAAGTGGCAATCCTCTAGTGAATAAGCCAACCACACCAATGTTCCTAATTGCCTAAAAAATACAGATTTATACACATTACATGCAGAACACAGGTTCATATGTAAATTTTTCATCAATATTTCATATCATGTTTTCTGATCCATCATCAGAAGATAGAATGTGATCTAAAATCCTGATGCAAAAATCACACCCAATCAAACAACAAGAACTATAATAGATTATAAAAAATTAATATATTTAATAAAATATAAAACCATTTTTTAAGTTCATGTAGGTCTCTGTAAGCAAGTAGTGTGGAAATTAATCTTACATCCATCACACATACACCACTGCTACAACTTAGGATTGAAACCAAATTATCTGCTGGCTGGGAAACAATAGCACTAGAAACACCTGCAATGTAACCTGCTGCAAAGCTTACTCCCAACTGTACTGCCTTGGAGCACTTCTCCTTTGGTATAGGGATTATATGCTTGTAAATACCATCCACTGTTTTCTCAAAGCAAGCAAATTTCACCACTGTATCTGTAAATTAAAAGCACCAATCTTAATAATTTTGTTAATCAATTGAAGCCTTTTATGATAGATTTTAATAAAATGGATTTGAAAGGTCCATAAAACCTGTACAACAGGTAGAGCCATTCAAAGCATACACAACAAGTTCAAAAGGGAGAATAATAATCAAAACAACTCCAACTGAATTGTTGAGTCCAAAACAAATACCCAGAGATCCAGTCTAAACAATGCCAAACCCTAATACTAATTTTGCCCAGAGATGCAGCCTAAACAATGCCAAACCCTAATACTGATTTTGTTAAGCAATTGAGACTTTTATGCCAGACCCTAATACTAATGTTGTTAAGCAATTGAAACTTTTATGATAAACTTTGATTAGATTTTCAACTTTGGTGAATTTTGACTGTGTATATGTTCCGGTGTAAATGGATACCAACTTACATGGAATTTGTCTTCCCCACAGAGGCAACAGGCCCTTGAAAAATCTATCAACAAATAAAAACAATCCATGAGATGAATTTTATAACTGGAATAAAGAAGAAAAGAGAGAAACAGATCATACCCATTGTAACCTTGGGAAGCCCAGATATCTGCAAAAGCTTGGATGAAGCCTAGTGTCATCTCAGGATGAGTTTGCACTCTAAGTTTAACAGCCTCAAATGGGCACAGAGCTATGTCAGCGATAAACTCTGCTGATGCAGATCCTGCCATGCATATCAGACTCTTATTTTTTGGTCCAACTATGTCAGCATAGAATATCTTGAAGAATTCATACAATCCAAATTTAATGGCACCCTGAGCACTGTATCCCACCAATGTAGGCAACCATCCTCTGAACAAAGCTCCCACACCATGCTTATCACAAACCTGTCCAAGTACACAGCCAATGCTCTTATACCTGGATGGATTAGCCTGCAACAAAAACCCCCACTTGAGATTTTCTCCATTATATTACACCCAAATGTGAAGAAAGCTTAATTGATAGAGTTCAAAGCAAACAGCCCTCAAAATATTTAAGAGAATAAATAACATATAAACTAACAAAATCAGATTTCTACAATCTATTATGATGCATAAATTAGTTTCTGGATTCGATTGTGTGAGTTTTTTTAGCATGGATGTTTGTCCGAAATGTCGATGGTAAAAAACTCACACAATCGAATCCAGCAACTAATTTGTGCAACATATAAACTGTCAAACTGACACAGTCAAATTTAGAAATTTCATTACAGAACAATTCGACATAATCAATACCAGAAATCCTATTACACAACAATTTGACATGGTTAAATCCATATACTCTTTCACTTAACAATTTAACACAGTCGATTACATAACAATTCTATCACACAAATCCAAAATTCTATTATTTAACAATTCATCACAGTCAAATCCTCAAACTTTATTACACAACAATTCTATTCTGTCAAATCCAAAATTTCAATTACACAACAATTCAACACAATCAAATCCAGAAACACAGCATCATATTAGACAACAATTCAACGTAATCAAATTCAGAAACACAGTATATACCCACAAAACTCAAGGATTTATCAACTGTTCAAACTTTACCATTGATCAACAAAATATATATACCTGCATGTTACATTTGACAAGATCAAATGGAGTGAGACCAGCATGTGTGATTCCACAGCTGAGAACGCCTCCACATACAGATGTTAAATAGAATTCAAATGAATTCATTTTGATGGTATGGATGAGACTAACTTACCAGGGGTTACAGAGCCATTGAATTTAAGAAAGTGAACAACCAGTAAGGCTATATATATGGAGTGATGAATGGAAGGCATCTTACTGTTACAAACTCAAATACAATGTCATGTCTGCATTCTTCTGTTGAATACAATCTGATGCGAGAGTATATTCTTCGTGCACGTTTTGGATTCCTTATTCGAAATACCAAGATGCGGGTATATTCTGAGCATCAGGTGCTTATCATTGGTATCCAAAAAGTGAGCAATTATATCAAGTGGGGATTATGAAAATAGATTAATTTCAGTATCAGTTGCTCATTTTTAGTCTTTCTTGAAATGGAAAATACAATTGCCAAAATAAATTTTGGAATTGTCAAATTTCAGTATTTGACAAATCTAAAAGTTTTAAATTCGGAAAGTGTTTTTGGAATATGGCTGAAATTCTTTGGTTCAGGGAGAAGATGGAAAATGTTATTTGCATATGAATTTCAAAATATTATAAATTTTGCTTTACCCTTAATTCTAGATGTAAGATTCAAACGCTGGTTTTGAGGGTAAATAGAAATTAACAAATTCCTATATTCCAATTTCATCGAAAATATTAATTATTTTTTAATAGTAGATTTTGATATTGTATAGGATTATATAGTTGAATTAAAAGTTGTTTTTAGATTCAGGTTGCATCTGAATTAATCTTATATAATAATGTAATCAAAAAATATATTATCATTTTGATCTACTGAATTATCATCTTTTTGTTAAGAAATTATAATTTTATATGATATTTTATTATAATTTAATATTTAATTATAATAGTACTTTTTTAATGGGCAATCATTTAGGAGATCTATTTTTCCTGAGTATAAATGAATCAGTCATCTTATGAACATTTTGACTTAAGTACACTTAATTATTAATTTTTTCTTAAGATCAAATCCATTAGATTTATAATCCTATCTATAAAACCTTAATTAATATTATACTTTATATATCATTTCTTAAATATCTTCTTTGTAACAACATTTTTAATATAAAACTATACTTTTATTGTCGATTAAGCATTATAATTGATTAATACTATACACTTAATTTCACAAACAATATCTAATCAGAATTTAACTCTATTTTAATATAACTTTCAAATATTGTTATTAGAAAAAATTAACTAAATGTTTAAATAAATAAAAAATTAATTTAAAATTTTGAAAAACCAAAATTTCAACATTAATTATAATTTTCCATCACATCAGCTAACAAATCATACTACCCTGTCAATTGACAGCTTCTGCTGTTTTTTTATTTTAAAAAAAACTTTAAAAAATCATAAGATAAGAAACCATATTGGATTTGGCTTTGTTATAAATCATATTGCATTACAATTGTGCAATATGACTGTGACTCCAACGATTCAAATTCTTGCCTGGCTGGCCAACTTGTTAGAATAAAAAACCAATCTCATTTATAATTTTAGAATGTCAGAGTCAATGAAACTAAAATGATCATAAGGGCGGCTATGTTTTTTTTTTCTTTTATCTGAACATTATGTGACAATCACTTATTATCCTTCTTAGCATTATGCTTTCTTACCCTTGTCACAATATCTTTATCAAAATTTGAACTTATTCATTCTAACTTCTTTATCAAGACATGTTTAAAATGGCAACACAAATTCTCTATGGTGTATGAGTAGGAAAAAACAAGTGTCACGTAGTAGCTAGTACTTACCTAATCAATTGTAATTATATTGTGAAATATAATTAAAAATTTAATAATTTATTATATTTAATTAAATATAATTCTATTTAATATAAATTTTTATAATTTTAATATATAATAATGAAGAATTTTCATTAAAACTATTATAAATAAATAAATTTAAATAAATCAATATTTTGAACTAAATTTAATAAGTTTCTAAAACTAAAACTATTATAATAATATTAAATATTAATTTAATATAGTTTAATTCAAATATTAATATTTTGTAAAGAAAAAATAAAAATTATAAGAAAATAAAATCACATAATTTTTTTTACATAAATAATTGTTAATGTATAATTAATATATAATTAAAATTAAAATTAAAAAACTTTTAAAATATGAATAAAAATTAACATATATTATAATATCATAAGTTTTTATTTATATTATAATATATTGTAAAAATTAATACTATAAACTAGAATAAATTCAAATAACATAATTTTTAATTTAAAAATATATTAATAAAAAAAAAATAATAACTTCATGAGAATTTATCAAAATAATTTTTTTTAAAAACAAATCTTAAAAATACTCTTATAAATTCTAAAAAACTTCAATAAAATCTATTCATGCCTAAAAAATAGGTCTACAAGACCTTAAATGTTTTAGCCAATCATTTCATAAAAAAATATTTTTTACAATTTACAAACTTAAAAAAATTTACATATAGACTATAGAATATATTTTATTTTTAACAAAATAAAATTAAACTAAATTGTAATTGGTGGAAAAAATCAGTTTTAATCACTAGTTAATAAAAGAAATCCAAAAACGGATGCAATAGTACTTGCTTAGCCTATCGGCAAGTACTAATAAGGCTTATATTGTATCTTGAGTAATAGGAGTTGTATGTTAGAAAACATTTGGATAATACAATTAATTAAAGTTGAGAATGTCTAATAAAATTGTAAATGTATATTGATAGTTTGATGGTGATAAGTTTTAAAAAAATAATATTGATTTGGGAGTTGTATGTTAGAAAATATTTTAATAATATAGTTTAATATAATTAATTTAAATTAATAGTGTCTAATGAAATTGTAAATGTATATTGGCAGTTTGATGGTGTAAGTTATAAAAAAATAATAGTGATGAATTTAGAAAAAAAAATCTTTTAAAAAAGAAAAGAAGAAAATTTAAAGATTGATAAAATGTAGGGGAAACAATAATCTTTCACTAGATAGCAAGTGGACAAGTTCATGGATTTTCTATTAAAAGTTGTGGTAAATTTGTTGGATTCAAATATAGTCAAAATTTTGTTTGTCTTCCTATGATAGTTAATCTAGAAGATTAGTGGAGGATGGAACACACTTATGAGGTTAGAAGATCTTATTATTAATGTTAATGCAGTAGTGAGATTAAAAAAATTCATGCAATACAATCCTAGACTGCTATTTGAATCTAATAGTTCACAGGTTGAAGATGATGGCTATCATAACCAATGTCATAAAACTATGGGCATCACTAGACAAAATCAAGGCTTGAATAGGTAAGAAGTGGTCAAGTTTCCCTAAGATAGAGAAAATTATCCTTGCCCTAGGTGTTTTACAAATGTATATTGATGCAGGAGCATCCTGGGTGTAAGGGCAATCTTGCATCACCCAAAAATATTTCTGGTTTCTTTTCAATAAAGGCTATCTTGTGTAGAGCTTCTATTTGTGGAAACTTGCTATTTTTAGTAAGTTGGTCATACGAGCTCGGAATGTTCTGATTTCAAAGGTGAAGATTCATCTTAGTCATATCAGGTTGTCAGTTGAGTTTCATTGCCATGTCATCTATATTGGTGAAGTTTTTGAAGTTTTTGAGTATGAAATCTTTGAGCTCAATTTTGAAGGCCTTAGAGGCTCCGAATCGCGATCGAACCCCGGTTGATTGGAGTTTGTGTGAGTCAAGCATTGTAGATCAGGTCCTGTCATTTCTGAAAAGTGGTTATAACCCAAACGGAGCTACAGTTAAAAAGTTATGGCCTCTGGAAGTTGTGCTACTTAAAAATAAAATTTGTAATTATTTTGAGCTGACCCTAATGTAAAAATGAAAATAAAATAAAATAATTCTAAGGGTGGTCGGCCTTAATGGCTAAAATTTTAGAACCTTCTCAAGCGGTGGAAATTTGCCTATATAAGGAAGGTCCTTAGTATTTTTCTAGGGCAATTCTGGGTAGTGATTCGAAGCTTTGTCTTACAGAATATTGTAAGGAAAATGCCCATGTGGTTTTGCATATTGTAATTCAAAAAATCTGTAATTTCACACTTGTGGAGATAATAAAAAGCTCATTTTTTGTTCTTGCAAATTGTTTTTATTTCTATGTTTTTGTTATGTGTTTGTGGTATTAAGGGGAGCACCCTTCATCAAGTGGTATCAAAGTGAGAGTTTCTGAGTGTGTAGACAGATTGCCGACTTTGAGGCAGTTTGCACTAGGACCGTGGTTTAGGATTTTAGTGATAAGCGTGAAAATGTCTCCACAAAGGGAACGTGGCGGAAGAGTTAGAGGTGTGTCACCTGAGGTTAGAGCCCTCCAGAGACAAGTGTGAGCATTGTAGGGAGAGATTCGCAGAGACATTAATCTTGTCGTAAGAGAGGAAAGTGAGGATGAAGCCAAAGAAGAAGGAAATTTTGATCGGGAAGGAGAATGAGAAATTATGAACCAAGAGGAAGAAAGACTTTTTTGGGCCATTTCTAAGATTGGGAAAAGACCTAAGATTGAGGTTCATACATTTTCAAGAAATCTTAACCCAAAGGAATTGATCGATTGGATCAATAAATTAGAAGAATATTTTGAGTATGAAGATATCGAGGATCCCGATAGGGTCAAGTTTACGAATGCCAGACTAAAGGGTCATGCAAAAATCTAGTGGCAGGAGATTCAATTGTAGCGAAATAGAAGAGGAAAGGAGAAAATTACAAGATGGGATTGGATGGTAGATAAATTGAAGTGACAATTCATTCCTATTGATTATGAGCTAGATCTACTAAAGAAAATGCAAGGTTTGAAGCAAGCAGGGAGATCTATTCAGGAGTATACAAAGGAGTTCTATCGAATCCTCATCAGAACAGGTCATGTGGAAGCTAATAAGGAGAAAGTTGTTTGTTACATTAATGGGTTGAGGCCAAGCATTCAGGAAAAGTTGAATTTGGTTCAAATGAACATTATTTAAGAGGCATACCAGTTTTCCCTAAAGGTAGAGGAAAAGTTGAACAAGAAGTTTGAGAGCAGGCAAAACGAAAGAGGTCATGGTGGAAGATCTAGCGGACGGTCTTATGGAGGTTGAAATGAAGATCAAAAAAAGAAGGATGAGGCGAGTAGTAGTCAAAACCAGATAGGAAATAATTTCAATCATTTCCATGATCAAAATAATAGAGATCAGAGAGGAAGGGGAAGAGGACAAGGATCTGGAAGAGGAGGATTTCATGGAACATGTTTTCACTATGAAAAATAAGGTCATAGGACATATGAATGTCCACAATGCCAAGGAAGGACAGATATGAGAACTAAAGGCCAGGCTATAATTGCACATGTAGATGAAGATGCCAAATCATCACATTTTGAAGATGTTGAAAGAGAAGAAACACTAATTAACACAAGAGTCATGTTGAGTGGTGAGAATGAACCTGAGCAAAGAAGGAGATTGTTTCGCACTAAGTGCAAGTGTGAGGATAAATTTTGTGATGTGATTATCAATAGTGGAAGCACTGACAATTTGGTTTCAAAAGAGATAGTCACAAATTTAAAGCTCAAGAGGAAGAAACACCCACATCCATACTGGATCGCCTGGGTGCAGGATGACCACAAGGTCATGGTCAATGAACAATGTCTAGTGAAGTTCAAGATTGGGGGATACCGTGATGAGGTACTATGTGATATCATACCTATGGGTGCATGTCATATGTTTTTGGGTAGGTTGTGATAGTTTGATAGGCGTGTTGTACATGATGGTTGTGTGAATACCTATTCCATGACAAAGGATGGGGTGTGACATAAGCTAAAACCATTTAAGGACACAGAAGAAAAGGTATGTAGTAATTTTGTTAGCATAAATATTGAATATGTCCTATGGGGGAGTATTCCAACAGTTCTAGAGCAGTTGTATGTTGCATTCATGACTGAGTTTGTCATTGATGTCAACACACTGATTATATAGGATATTACCAGAGTAGAAGATAGGGTTTGAATCAGTGCACATGGAAAATTTTAGATAAGGTTATGCAGAGTTGAGGACATGTTCCTTATGGTGTCTTGATATCATGGTTAAGAGCGCGTACAAAAATTTAATTATTTGTGTCAATTATGAGTAATCTAGTGGAAATTATATTATGTCAGTGTACCTGAGAAGCGGTTTGTAATAATCAGATTATATCTCCTAACAAGGATAGAATCTGGACATGCAAAGTTATACAGAGGTTGAAAAAATTGTGGAGGTGACCTGGATGAGTAAGCATAGTTAGAGGTCGCACGTGTGAATATTTATTAAGTTTGTGAGCCGACGGTTTTATGTGATTATGGAAATATTATATAACATGTAATGTTCAATATTTTGTAATTGGTTAAGCCTAATTGACCAACTCAATTATGAAACATTGTGAACAGTATAAAGGAAGGATTATTTTCTTTAATTGTGTGTGTGAATTATATGAGAAGTATATGATGCAAAGGTGAAACATTGATTGATGTATGATACGAAGTGAGCAGATTTGGTAGCGAGATCTGGTGAAGCATTTGGTGCGGTTTTGGCACAGTCAAAGGAGAGAATAGAAGTTGTTGAGATCAGTAATTATTGGTATTATTTTGTTTGAATAATACAGAGATCAGTTGGACAGTGTGTTCAATGATCTTTCCCTTGAAACTATTTGGACAATGGGTCCTTCTACCTTCCTTAACTCCTAACAAGGTTAGAATCTTCTCACAAGGATTCAAAGTCTCCTAACAGGGATTGATATGTACTGAGTGTATTTCATAAGACTCCTTACAGAGTCCATCCTCTCACAAGGAATTTTCATATTAGTATAGTTTTTGTGGGTACCATCCCCATCGGGGTTTACTCTTTGATCAAGAGGTTCCCTAATTAACATATCTAGTGTCATTGTGTATGATTATATTTCTATGGTTGTTATTTATGTTGATTACGTGTTTCAAATTTAATAAGGTTAATAAAAGTTGTTTTTATCTGATAACTAATTCACCCCCCCCCCCCCCCCCCCCCCACTTCTGAGTTATCTTGGTGGACTTTACTTTCTAACAATTGGTACTAGAGCAGTAGGTCCTTGAAGAAAAATTTTAACAGCTTAAGGAGATCCATGGTGATTCATTTCAAAAAAGAAAGTCCTAAGTTTGATGGAGTTAACTATGACAGCTAAAAAAAAAGATGAAGACACATCCACTATGTTTAGGACCAGGATATTGGTTGATTACAAAGAATGACAATACTATCATTGAAGAAGACAAAATTGAAGACTGCACTGAGAAAGAAAGAGATTTGTTCATGTGTAACATACTTGCTAGAGAAGCACTTTTGTCAGCTCTTCGTGTGAATGAATACAATCAGGTAAAAACTTTAAAGACATCTCATGAAATTTGGTTAGCTTTGGAATCTACTTTTGAAGGTGATAAACATGCTAAGAGAATCAGATTACAAAATTGGATATGTTTATTTCAAGAAGAAAAGATGATGGAAGATGAATCTGTTAGAAGTTATATTGGTAGAATATCAGAGATTATTGTAGGTATCAAAGCTTGTGAAGGAAATAAGACTGAAGATGAAATCATATGGAAGATCTTTAGAACTCTGACCCCAGTGTTTAAGCAAACATCGCAGATGATTGAACAAGTCATACCTTGTACTGAGAAATTCACCAGAGAGACTCTTCTTGGAAGATTAGAAGCAGTGGAGATAGGTTTGAGACAATCTGGAGATTTTCCCAAAATTGAAATTGCATTCAGCGCACTTAGTGTTTGCCCTACTTTGTCAAGAAGTGCAAGTGTCAGTGTAGATTATGTCAGTAGTAGCAGATCTAAGACTGAAGAAGACTAAAAGATTGAATAAGGAATTGCCTTTCTTGTGAAAAGAGAACCAGAAGGTAAGAAAATCTTTAAATGTTGGACATGTCAAGAATATGGCACTAGTACATTTGACTTAGTTTTTCTACCAAAATTTTTGACCAAAAAATAAGAAGGTTTTGCTTGGTCAGATTATAGAAGGAAAACTTTGTTTTTTTTAATTTATGCCCATGTTTGTTGAAATAGTGACAAATTCCATGGTGGTTGAAATTTTGACAAACACAGGCATAACTTATAAAAAAAAAGGGGAATTTCATTTCTCATTTCATTATATCATTTGTGAAAAAAATAAGAGCAGCGTGCGCGTGAGAATCTACTTGACATCATGGGGTAGCAGCAAGAGCTTGAGCTTTGCTATGTATTGAACAAGGGCTTCCTTCTTTGCGCGTGAATCTTACATAAGGTATGTGGCAGAGGATTATTAATTCATGCATTCTTCTTTGCTTTGTTGTGTATTGAACAAGGGCTACCTTAAATGTTATGCGGGCTTATGCATAGGATTGTGGCATTTGGCTTTACACTTGCCAACTACATTTGTTTGAAATCTTTATGTGGGCCTTGGCCATGGTTCCACATTTTGCATACATGTCTCCTACAGCCATACATGTTGCATGCCATGAAAAGTTCTACCTACATGCCCATACCTATTGCAAGGTAATATTTATAAAACTGGGTAGAATAGGGTTTGAATTTTGAAAATTTCTCAGACCAGAATAGGGTTTGAACTACTTGCCTAGTGATCATGGGACTTTCCGGTTCTATTTGGTAAGTGTTGATTGTCATTTTTTTAAAATAAGTTATGCCTAGGGCAATACCCTTTTTGTATTCATTGAAAATAAAGATTACATATGAGGAAGAACCTCCAGATTACAACCAAAAGTGATTAGTGGAATAAATACATTATTCCCTAACCAATTTCTACCAATCTTGCTCCTATCTCCTCCGGAAAGAGCTTCTCATTTTCTTGGAGAAAGGCTCCAAACTTCATCTGATCGTATTCTTTAACACCTACTTTGAAGGCTGACCATGCCCTCTTCATCAATGTCTTCTTTCCTTCATCTTCCAATGCAAAGAAACCCAGCAAACCATTGCTTGTTAGTTGGGTATCGATGATGTCCATTGCCTCCACCACCTCTAGGTATATTTCATCTACCACGATTCTACAGGCCAGTCCCATACCATGCAGAGGGTCCCCAAAAATATGTATGATCAGCTGGAACAACTCTGCCACCAAAATGCCATCATGGACATGGCCACCAGACCAAAAGTCACCCCCCAGGATTGACACCATAGTCACATGCTCCTTCTCCTTCGCCTTGCTAAAAATCCTTTGTATTTTCTCCTTCAGTGTTTCCTGCAATGCTTCCACCTTGCTACATCGACATGTTATGCCCAGGTGATTTGCCATTGTGTTGTGAAAAAACACAAGAACAGAGGAGTATAAATAGAACCATCTGCATCCTTATCGAAGTGCTTTCATGATGAGACAGGAACTGACTCCAACATCGTCCAAGTTCATGAGATCGATCATGGGTCTCTCATGTGTGCCGTCAAAAGTGTCCCTTTTCTCTGTCCCAATATCTTAACTAGATCTCCTTCGCTGCATCAAATAACTTGGAAGCGACCTGCACCTCTATCCACTTATGCAACATTCTTCCTTACTACTAAATACTTACTGATATTTGGAAGTATGAGGTGACTGACTCACAGGTAAATGCACTTTCAAACATCAAAAATAAAATTCTCTACCATTACCCTATGCCTTTCCTTGTGAAAGTACCCTTCTCTTCTGCAAATATGTCCTGAAGATTCTTCAGCATGTTTTCAAGGTGATCATCAAATGCCTTGTTGATAAGGTGGTTGTCCACAAGATTTTCATTCTTGATAACATGTGAGCTTGGTAGTGATTGATGGAGATACTTGATATATGTCATCCTTGATCATAACACATTCTCATATTGCGTTTCTTTGATGTGCTCCTTGATGCTAAATAGGAAAATTATCTTATTGAAAGAATTCATGATTTTCCTTGATACATTTGATGCTTATTGACTATTTGTGGAAAGAATATGCAAACTATCTACTTGAACTCTTACTTGCTATGTACAATTTTCCACTATCTCCTAACTATCTCAAGGTCTTCCACCCCTTGACCAGATGTGTTTTGTTGCTATTATGTTACTAGATTAAAGATGGGGACATCACACTATCTATAGAAGACTGTCATGAAACACTCGGTCTTGTGACTGAATAGAACTATCCTTTTTGAAACTATCACATTAAGAAGTATAAAAGGTTATGTCTTTCATGATAAACCCTTGAGAGGAATGTCACATTCATGTTCCTTTCACCTTGTCTGCAGTAGTTTTCATGTGTTGTATGACTATCCTGTAGGTCCCTTTACATTGCTTTGTCATTTTTCTTTGTCTTTATAATTGAGATCATCATATCAACCATTTTATAGTCTTTGACTCAAGTGTGTCTAAGAACTCTTCCTTTCATTGTCTGTGTGTCTATCATTCTTTCCTTACGGTGATTCAAAATTGAACCTTTCTAGTAACCTCTATCACCATTGTCATATTTTCATGACTTACACCCACTATTATTCATCCTCATAGTCATCATTCCAAAAGGACTGCTTTATTTCTATATCTCTATCATTAATAAAAAAATTGTCACCCTCTAATCTCTTCAGTTAGACTTGATTTGTCTTTAGATAAAAGGTCCATATCATATGCACTTGGATTGTCATATTAATTTCTCTTAGTTGTCCTTTAACATCATGACTGTCATTTAAATCTGATGATTTAGGGCCTTTGTTCATGCAAACACTGTCCTCTTATTTTCCCTTTATCATTGATGTTGTTGACTCTAGAAGAATATGATGGTTACGGTGTTTTCTATCTTTTCTTTGTCCTTGTTTCATGTCTAATACACTTTCCTTGAAGATCTCTATATTCTTTTGCCACTCATTAAACCCCTACTCAATGTTGAGAATCTCCTATAGACCTATAATTTCCATTGTAACACTTAGTACATATAATTGAAGGCTATCATTTGGGCAGGCTACAATCTTCCCTTAAAGGAACAACTATAAGTGAGGGGTAAGAGGTGAACTTCTCAGTTGTAGCATAGGTATCATTTTACCTAAAGATGGTTGTTTACTGGCTGCCCTTCAATAGGACACTTGACTATACCTATTTAAACATAGTTCAAATCCCAAAAGTCTGCATTTCTAGGACTATTCAGCATTGTCCTAGTCAATCCATGTTTGTATGCTTGCTTCCCATACCAACATGTATCACCTGTAATGTTTCCTTGCTTATGAAGAGGAATAGTATCACCAAAACACATTATTATCTTATCTTTATCCCTGCAAGTTAGTGGTATTAACTAAAATTTCTCTTTGCCTTTGTGAACAATATATGTATTACAGTAGCCATCATGAATTGTCCTCATACATTGCCATGGTAAAACTAATGCCTGGAAATGTTCCTACGTTACAGAGCCAACTATAGATTTTCACGAGCTGGTCTGTTAGTGAGGTTGGGTTCTTGCGTAGATCAACACCAAATTTAAAATACAATGTTTGCAAAGTCTAGTTTAATGAACTCTAACAAGAACTGTGGATGCGCAAATGAACCTGCAGTGACATTAAAAATCTCTAATCATTACATGATCGGGTTTGCTATGATAGTCAAGCCATGTGTTCAATTCATAACCAACTATGTAAATGTAACTAAAACATGAAATCAAACAACAGTCAAAACTAAGATGGATTAACAATGCATACAATGAACTTGTGGAATGATCAATCCGTCTACCTATTTGCAACAGACAGAGTATGATAACAAAAATGTACTCAGAATGTTTTTTGGGTTTCTTTTAAATTCAACGTTGCTTGGAAGATCATCTCCTTGTGCCAATCCCATGATTGGACAAGGTTTAAAACCCACTTCCAAAAAGTCTTCCAACTGATCCAACCAACATGAAATTGGTTGTGGTCATTGGAGAACCAGACTTACTTCTTTTTTTCGTAAATGAAATAATGAAATGAGAAATGAAATTCACCTTTCTTTTTTTAACTTAGCAAGATTATGTATAATCAAGATAATATTTTATACTTAGCAAGATCTTTCTAAGCATATTAATATTAAAATCTTGCTAAGTATAAAATATAATATCTTTATATCATCTTTGAAAATTATGTAATAAATACTCTCTTCATAGGCATGGCACATGGTTTGACTACTGCAGGGTGTATGACATAAACATTGGAGGAGGCATGGCATCCCATTTGACATGGGGGCATAGTTTTCTATGGGTGCAAATGCCTAAGCATTCAGATTTGCCCAAGCAGTACTATGAGCTTTCCTCCAACACATGTACTATTGTGAAAATCATCACAAGTCCATTTGTTGGAGGGCTACTCATAGTACACATGTTTGGAGGTCTGAAGGAAACAAGAGAATTTGAAGAGTCATGAGTGGTGAGAAGATTCTTTTGAGTAGAAGATTTGGAGACACTATAGATCAATCCATATCTTTGGTCACAAATGTATATAGGCAATGCAGATCCTACATACCAAAATTTCATCTTAGTATTTATTTCCTTCTATTGTGAAATTCAAACCCTATAATTAGGAAAGTGTCAACCAATGCAAGGAGTGCAACCAAAATTTGGAGAATTAATCAAATGGACACATCTCAGAAATTACAAACATGGCACAATCTTCAGGTAAAGTGATTCTTATCAAGGGCACTGTCCATCCACATCTGAACATGGTTGTTTACTAGCTGCCCTTTAATAGGACACTTGACTGTACCTATTTGAACATAGTTCAAATCCCAAAAGTCTGCATTTCTAGGACTGTTCAGCATTGTCCTAGTCAATCCATGTTTGTATGTTTGTTTCCCATACCAACCTGTATCACCTACAATGTTTTCTTTCTTATGAAGAGGAATAGTATTACCAAAACACATTATTATCTTGTCTTTATCCCTGCAAGTCAGTGGTATTAACTGAAATTTCTCTTTTCCTTTGTGAACACTATATGTCCACAATTCATATATATGATATCACACAAAAACTGATCATGATATGGCCTCAATTGAAAAATTGACAAGAGCCCTCTGACTAACCTTCACATTCAACTCTTGGTTTACCTAAGTGGCACTGTAAGGGTTAGGATGTTCTACTAATGCCAATCCCAACTTAGACACCATATCAACTGGAACCAAATTGCTATGTGCCCCTTAGAGACACGAAAAATTGGCAAAAGGCTTAAATCAATCAAAAGGTGCATCAAATCATCAAAATAGCACGAAAAATCAATAAATGGAACAAAGACAATTCAAATCAAAGGAAAATTCAATTAAATGATTAAATGATTAAATAAAGCTTGAAAAGGGGAAAAACACTACGAAATTGATTAAATTCAATTAATGACATAGTTGTTGAAAGCAAAAATCAAAATTAACATCTTACCCTTCATGGCTAAATTTAATTATTTTAATTAATTAATAAATACTAATTTCCCTCAACAAAGCAATAAGGAGACAAAATGGACAAAAATCACTCACTTTTGTTGAGATGGTCCAGCCTTTTGAAACCATTTAAATGATTGTCCCCTCCTTGTCCCCCCATTTATGGACAAAGCAAAGCCAATTGACCTTACCCAAGCATAACCATGGTTATCTCACTCTACCCCCTACCCTTGGGAAAATCTTATATATTGAAGGCATTTAGAAGCATAATTCATCCACTCCATATCTTTGAATTGCAGCAAAGCTCTATCAATTTGCATCCACATCACTCACTTATCATTTGTCATTGCTAATTAGCTTAAATTGCTTTGATCATAGTAGATTGTTCATCAAATAGAGCTAGAATTTGATAGAATAGATCTAAATTTGCATATCATATAGCTTAATTCTCATCTTTAGAGTGTCACTAGTGAGGATCATAGCTGAGAGCCTCATTTACCACTTTATTTTAGAGATCCATGAGATATTTAGATTAATTGTGCATTATTTAGATTATTTTGCTTTGAATAGTGTAATTGTCTTTTAAATCTTGTTATTTCATGAAGGTGTATAACTCACACACACAAATGGCTCACACTCAAACATGAGGTCACAATGATAATGTTATGTAACACGAAGCAACAAGATGGAGAAGCCTTCCTCACATTCTTGCAAAGATGGAGGACTGCATTTGCTAGATATCCAAGAAGTGTACCGGAAAAAGAAAAAATGGATATCTTTATTAACGGTTTAAGAAGTGAATTAAATTATAGACTAAGGATGCAATGTCCTAAAACCTTCCAAGATTTGATTGATAATGGAATTACAATGGAAGAAGTGTTGATTAAGAGTGGAGAGTTGAAATTGTACAAGGAAAATAAGAACAACTCTAACTCCAACAACAACAATACCAACAATAACAACAATCAAAATAAAGGTTGGTACAATAACAATAGTCATTATGCTGCAAAAAATAACAACAAAGGCATTGTTAATGATGGTGTAGTGGAATCCAGCAACTTGAAGGTGATTCCATTTGCCCTTACAAAGACACCAAATCAAGTGAATAATACTAATCAAGCATATAATGCACCTTCCAACAATAACAACAATGCCAACAAGAATAATCAAGGAAACAAGGATCAAAACAGCAAGTATGATAAGTATTTGAAGCCCACTCCTTCAAGACACTTTACACCCTTGGGAGAATCACTTGAAACTGCATTAAAGGCTCTCATGGCTAACAATGTTATTACATTACCCGCTATTAAGCCTTATGAACCAGACCACAAGCCAGGCTGGTGGGATGCTAAGAATCATTGTGAATATCATAGGATTCGGGGGCACACTACAAATGAATGTCTACAATTAAAGAATGTGGTGCAAGACTTGATAGATAATAACATAATCACCATTGATGGACCCCAAAATAATGAAGATCATACGGCCTTCAAACAACCTTGTTACAAACATGATAAAGGTGAGTCATCAAATGGCAAGAAATAAAGTGCCAATAATCTCAACTTTGCACCATCATATGATCATATTGTTAATGCTATAATAATTAATGAACAACCTCAAAAGGAAGCAACAAATGTCATCACAAGAGGGTAGAATTCTAGAATGACTTTACAAGGCATAGTCCCTCAAAACACCAATATCCCACAATCCAACATTGTGGTCAAACTATCTCCTACAGCAGCAAGGCCTTATAGTTTGGTGGACCAATTGCAACATACTCCAGCACAAATCTCAATCTTAGAGTTATTGAAGTTGTCACCGAATCATAAAGAGATTTTAGAAAAAAATTTAGAAGAGACACATGTTTCTACTACCTTAGGGGAAGAAAAGTTTCAAAATATGGTAGGACATCTCGTGGCTCCTCATTCTCTTTCATTTTCCGATCAAGACGACATGTCTATAACTCATCCTCAAAATTTGCCATTACATATAGAGGTTTTGATCGAAAGGCATAGAGTCAAAAGAGCCCTTATTGATGGAGGGGCTGGTCTTAACATTTGCACATTAAGTCTTGTAAAATCCTTAGGTTTATCTGAGTCTTGCATTGACCCTACAAAGAAAATCACCATAAAAGCTTACGATGAAGCTGAAAGAGCTTCTAAAGGCATGATTGTATTGCCTATCCAAGTGGGACCAGTCAAGAAGGAAACCAAGTGTCAAGTGTTAGACATGAAATTAACCTATAACATCTTATTGGGAAGACCATGGATTCATGAGATGCAAGCCATCCCATCCACATACCACCAATGCATCAAGTTCCCATACATGGGTGAAGAAATCATAGTTGGAGGAGACTCAAATCCATTCCAATATTGTAATGCACTCAAACCCTTGCATGAATTATACATTCCACATAATCGTGAAGGAGTTATTCCAAGAATCACCAATGAAGATACACAAAATCCTCTTCAAGCTAGCTCAACTACATCAACTAAGGGCAAGGAAAAAGTGAGCTACGAGGGTCCAAATGTAATGGAAAGTCCATATTTAGCACCTAAATTGGAGACAGTGATCTACAAACCTACTAAAGAGGAAAAGGAACAAGCTAAAGAAGATCATTACCAACACATGAGTGAGATGATGAACAAATTTGACAAACAATGCAAGATTAGTTCAAAAGGAGTAGGAGAATATTTAGTTTCTCTATTTAACATGCACATATCTCCCAAATCACATGGTAAACCCTCAAAAGAACATCTTCCACATAAGTATAATTCTTATTTTGTGAGGGAAGATAGCAAAGCAACATGGGATAAGGAAGAAGATGAAGTCCTTCAATGGCTTTATCATGATGAAGATGATACCTTAGACACTCCCGTGGAAAGAATTCAGCATGTCAATATACAAACCGAACAATATGGGAAAGGATTTGATATTATGCAAAAGATGGGATACAAAGGAAGAGGACCTTTAGGCAAAAGAAATAGAGGGTTATTAGAACCTATTGAACCTATTTGGAGGGCAAGTCATGAAAAATCCGGAGTAGGTTTCCAATACAAAGGAGAAAGTTCAAGTCCAATGCATGATTTTCATCCTCAAATAAATGCATTAGAATCCGAAGGAGATAGTGATGACTCTCAGGATTATGAATGGGATACTTTATCAGAGGAGTCATGTCAAGATAAAGAAGTCATTGCTATACATACTTATGCAAAAATCCCAAAACAAGATGCTCAAATTAATGAAGAACCTCCTATTCAAAGGCCTAATATAGAACAAGCATCTAATAGTGGAGCATGGATAGAAACATTTTGGACACCTTCAGAGGAGGTAAATTCAAACGTTATTTTTAACCCACTTGTGGCTTTTCCCACATTGTTTCCCGTAGAGGTTGACGAGGATTCGAGCGAAGGGGACTTTGACCCTGCTTCCATGGATCATCTTGAGGAAGCGCACATCATAGATATAAACGATACAATGTATGAACCCTCAAACGAAGCCATGTCCATTAATCCTATTGATGATACCTTACCCAATAATTCCTTAATTTTGATGCACCTGAACCTCATTGATTGGGATCAAACCGAACCACATGACTTACTTTACTTCCCAAATGACCAAGCAACAAACCAATATCTCAATGCGGTTGAACCCTCTTTCACCAACGAACTCAATGTGGACATAATGACAACAGCAAGGGTCCAATCTCTTAGTCAAAAAAATAAAAAAAATAAAAAAATGAGAAGTTCTATTGGTGAAAACCCAACTATGGCACCATTAGAACCAAAAATAATGAAAATAAAAGACGTTTCTTTTGGTGAAAACCCAACTATGGCACCATTAGAAGAGAGATTGGACACTTTTCCTGAACATGAAGAAGAACGGTCATCTATTCTTATAGAACCAATAGAAAAAGTTAACATTGGTACAGAAGTAGATCCAAAGGTCATACACTTGGCTACATCACTTACATCTCTTGAAAGAGAGGACTTTATCAAATTCTTCCAAGAACAACAAGTAAATTTTGCATGGTCATATGTCAATATGCCCGGACTGGATCCTGATTTCATAATGCATCATCTGAATGTTAGACCCGGAGTTAAACCTGTGAAGCAAAAACTAAGGAAAATGCACTCACATGTGGCTCTCCTCGTCAAGGAAGAATTGGAAAAATTGTTAAAGGTGGGGTTCATAAGAACAATAGCATATGCTGATTGGATCTCTAACATTGTGCCGGTTACTAAGCATGATAAATCTATGTGTGTGTGTACGGATTTCAGAGATTTAAACCTTGCATGTCCCAAAGATGACTTCCCATTGCCAAGCATTGATACCATAGTGGATCTGACAGCAGGTCATGCAATGTACTCATTAATGGATGGATTTAGTGGCTACAACCAAATAAAAATTGCTCCCGAAGACCAAGAAAAGATAGCATTTACTTGCCCTTGGGGTACTTTTTGTTGGAATGTCATGCCCTTCAGCCTTAAAAATGCTGGAGCTACATATCAAAGGGCCATGACAACTATTTTCCATGACATAATGCACACTTTCTTAGAAGATTATGTGGACGACATTCTAGCCAAGTCCCACAATAGAGAAGAACATTTACAAATCCTAAGAAAAATATTCATTCGGTTAGAACAATTCAAAGTTAGATTAAACCCAAAGAAGTGTGCCTTTGGTGTCCAATCTGGCAAGCTATTGGGTTATATAGTGTCAGCAAAAGGAATTGAATTGATCCTGAAAAAGGACAAGCCATTCTAGAAATGGAGATTCCAAGAAATATTAGCCAAATGAGGTCATTACAAGGAAAGATTCAATCAATAAGGAGATTTATATCTCAATTAGCAGAAAAGTGTCACTCCTTCACCAGATTGCTACACAAGGACACTACATTTATGTGTGATGAAGAATGTGATAAGGCCTTCGCTATTTTGAAGACTTATTTGATAAACCCACCTATTCTAATGTCACCTATCAAGGGCAAAGAACTGTTGTTATACATATCAGCCACAGAAAGGTCTCTAGGCATATTGTTGGCACAAGAAGATGAGCAAGGAAAAGAAAGGGCAATCTACTATCTTAGTAGAACCTTAATAAAATATGAACTAAATTATTCATTCATGGAAAGAGCATGTCTAGCAGTGGTCTTTGCATCTCAAAAATTAAGACATTATATGTTGATGCATAAGATCAAATTAATTGCCAAGATTGATCCTCTCAAATACTTGCTAAGTAAAACTGCCTTAACAGGTAGAATAGCAAAATGGGTCATGATCCTAAGTGAATTCGACATTGAATATGTTGATAGAAGAGAAATTAAAGGACAAGTGATAGCAGATCACTTAGCAGATAACCCAATGGAGTCTACACAAACCATTCAAATTGAATTTCCAGATGCAGCAATTGTCAACATAGAAGCAAAAATGTGGAAATTATATTTTGATGGATCTTATACACAAGGAGGTTCTAGAGAAGGTATATTATTGGTTACCCCTCAAGGGTACACCATTCCAAAGTCCTATAAACTCTTATTTCCATGCACCAATAACATAGCGGAATATGAGGCATTAGTCATTGGCATCAAAATGGCTTTTGAATGGAATATTGCAGAATTACAAGTGTATGGGGATTCCCAACTTATAATCAATCAGGTTAATAATGAATACAATACCAAAGATATAACATTAATGAAATATAAAACTTTGATTGATGGATGGAAGAAGTACTTTGCTTTGATCACATTTGAACAGATTCCAAGAGAAAAGAATAGAGCAGCAGATGCCATGGCTACCTTGGCTTCATTACTACAAAAACTAGATCAAAATGAGAAGTATGAGTTCTTGGTGGAAGAGTTGGTAAAACCAGCATTCAACCTTCCTGATACCCAAATTGTTTCTCTTTTACATGGACATGACTCTCCTTGGTATGGACCCATCTATACTTACCTTAAAGACCAAGTACTCCCAGTAGACCAAACTCGTGCCCAAAAATGTAACTTCATACGCCAAGCCACCTGTTACCTAATCCTTTCAGACACATTGTATCGTAGGGGTCTTGATGGGATGTTACTTAGATGTCTAGAGGAAGAAGAGTCTAAGTTAGCTTTACGCGAGGTCCATGAAGGCATTTGTGGGTCACACTCAAGCGGTCTTAATCTAGCTAAGAAAATCCTTCGTTTAGGGTACTTTTGGACAACATTAGAAAAGGATGCTTGTCAATTTGTGAAGACATGCAGCAAATGTCAATATCACGGTAACATGATACATGCACCGGCTCAAGAATTACACCCATTCATTACACCATGGCCTTTTTATCAATGGGGTTTTGACTTGATTGGAATCATACATCCTCCATCTTCAAACGGACACAAGTATATCATCACAGCAACAAAATACTTCACCAAATGGGTGGAAGCAGTTCCATTAACAACAGCAACCGGCAAATAAATTTCAATGTTCATATTGAACCACATAATTTGCCGCTATGGTATTCCACATGCCATTATCACGGATAATGGGAAACAATTCAAAAATTAGGATATTGATGAGCTTTGCATGACATTCCAAATTACACATCATTCATCATCCATTTATTATCCACAAGGCAATGGATAAGCTGAAGCAACGAACAAAAATATCTTCAAAATATTAAAAAGATCAGTTAACAAATTAGGAAGAGATTGGCACGTGCAAATAAATCCCGCACTATGGGCTTATAGAACTAGTATTAGAACACCTACAGGAGCCACCCCATTCTCTTTAGTTTAAGGGAACCGAAGCAGTTCTACCATTAGAAGTTGAAATTCCATCTCTACGGGTTTCATTAAGAGGATTGATCACTGATGAGGATTATAGGATTGCCAGACTGCAACAATTGGAATTGTTAGAGGAACACCAGACTCAAGCTTATGAGCATTTAAGAGTTTATCAAAATAGGATTTCACGCAATTACAACAAACACATCAAACCAAGAACTTTTCAAGTAGGAGACTTGGTATTAAGAGAAAATCCCAAAAATCAAGTTGAAAGGGAAAAGAAAGGAAAGTGGGAAGCTAATTGGATAGGCCCATTTGTGATAGTGTCATCCTTTGGAACTGGAACATATAAGTTATCAGATTGTAATGGTGAAGAGTTACAAGAACCCATAAATAGCATTCATTTGAAGAGGTTCTACACCTAAAGCAGATGAAAGAGTATAAAGAGTATCAGATGAGAGAGCATCATCATTATTGTACATAGTTGAAAAGAGATCTTGAAAATACAAAAACATTGGAAAAGAAGAAAGATCAAAAATAGTGGAAAATTGAGCATGAAGAAAACAAAAATATTTGAAAAAACTATCTCTTGGTGAAAACCTAGCAATAGGCGCCAAGGTGATAAGGAAAAATACAAAAAATAAAATAAAAAATGAAAAATGAAAAATACAAAAAAAATGAAAAAGAAAAAAGTGCCTTGGTGAAAACCTAGCAATAGGCACCTCGGTAGCAAAAAAATAAAAAGAAAAAAAAGCACCCAAAGGTGAAAACTTGGCAACAAGCACTTTTGGTTTCCTTAAGTCATTTCTTTCCTAGTCACATGTGTACATAATGCATCTCATCATCCCATTTGTCCAAACCTTCATTGCATCCGTCATTTGTACATAGTCACAATAACATTTTGTAGCATCATCCTTTGCATTGCCCAAAGTTGTCAAAACTGATACATCAAACACTTGGGGGCAGCACAAAACAAATCGGAAAGTGGGTACCTCAAAAAGGATTCAAACGAGCAACATTCAATCACAAGCAGAAAGGGATCAACATTTTCAGAAGAGAGATCAGATTTTTCTAAACCTTGGATGGATATCATTGTTTACTAACCAAGAAGTTGACTACCACAACAAATCCTTGAGCTTAAATTGACTCATTATTCAGGATTAAAAATCAAACATCATCCCATGATCAAAACACTTGGAAATATTATTTGAAGATCAGAAAACAATGCAAAACACCTAGATAGATTCTTTTGAAAAGTTGGTTAACAATCTGTTTACTTACATTAATTCAATTTGTATCAAGTCTTTTTAGCTAATCAATGATGTTTTGACTAGATTGGCAATGATGGAGACATGATATTTTTCTTGACTATGAAGTGAATGTTTGGAGGAAGATTCATTGCCTTATGAGAATTCATCTAAAGACATGGTCATCAAAGAACCATCAAGGATTATCTTATAAAACAATGAGGTAACTTTTGTTTGTTTACGCAACCGGATACTTTGGATATTTAGATTCTTCATATCTAAATGCCAAAATCCACTTGCAACATAGAATCTGACAAAATCGGTATTCGTACTCTCATGATTGTTTGTAATCAGTGATAGTCGTACCGATGAGACCGATGGGAAAGCAAAATGGAGGTTACCATATGAGCAATAAAAAGTGATATTCATATCATCATGTCAGTGGGCAGTGGTGATTGTATCGACTTTCTGATCCCAAGTGCTCAATGATGAAATATATCCTCAAGGCATTTCTATGCTAAAAGGTAGTGACACTTAGCTACATTCATAGAAAAGATAATTGCATTCATAGAAAGGTTAAAATCCATTCTCATGTTAGAATAATTACACATGCATTTTTTTCCCAAGGGCTTCATTTCGCATCAAAAAGGGGGTACATAACATCATCAACAAAGTCAAATCAGCAAGGACAACATCATCTCAATATCATCTTTCTACAATAAAAACATGAGATTATACTTTTTGCATTCATTCCATATCATTAATCATTACATAGATATACCATCGAGGAAAAGAAGGAAATAACCATTTACATGTGCATACATCTAGGCAGCGATACAGATTGCATACATGAGAAAAAATAAAAAATAAAAAATTGCACCCATACATGAAGAAAGAAATGCATCCATCTATCTATATCATACATAAGATACATTGCATCCATAGACACATCCATCCAAAACAAATGCATTAGATAAACACATATAGCAGCATCTAAAGGTAATCTCATATATCATCAAGTAAAAAATAGGAAAGATCATAAATATCCTCATATCATACGTCTACTCAAAACTCAACGCATCTAGTATAACAATGATATCATAAATCAACTCTATAATTGCCCATCAACTGGGGCATCAATGTCAAATAAGTATCAAAGTACAACTGGAAAGGTGACACCAAGGTCACAAGAATATGATACAGCATCAAGTATCTCAACATCAGTACATAACTGATCAACAAGAGCACTCATAGCTCAACTCTTGTCACCACTAGGAGGAGGTCCTGGAGGAGGCTATGGAGGAGGCTATGATGGAGGCTGCTGAGGTGGCTGAAGAGGTGTCTGACCAACCATAGCAACAAGGAGAGGAACCAATGGAGCCAGACCTGATACTAACTGCTGAATCATTGAAGACATCTGTGATACCTCTGTCCGTAACGCTCCCACATCTGCTCATAGCTGGCTAGTACTAGAACTCTCACCAACCTCATAGGTACTCTGAGGATCACCTGTATCTATAGGAGCTTTCCCCCGATCATGAGAAAAAGATGCTGGCATCTATTGTGCACCTGTATCCTGACCATCCATGATAGCCTGCGGTAATCTTGCTCCCGTATCCTGTCCTGATACTGAATCCTGCCTAGCAGCCCTCACATGGTCCTAACAATTTACCCTCTGTCTCTGTGCTACTGTAGGTTGAGAAGGAGGAGGAGGTGGTGCCTGTATCTATATATCTCTCACTCCTCCTCTGAGTCTAATCATCGCCCTACCTCGTGGTCTACCTCTGCGTCTCCTCCCACCACCGACACCATCACCATCATCATCTCTCCCAGGCACTGGCTCTACAGGGTCTGTAAATCGAGCCATAGGATGCTCCATCAACCAATCCAGATACTCCTAAGTAACCCCGGCATCTCTAATATGTAATCTCATATCCCAGTCCATAAAACCAAGCCAAGATATCTACTCAATAGCATCATCATATGAAGGCATGTGTCCCCAAGTAGCCCTCTCTGCACTAGAACGAGAATAAACTGCAAATCCCTGAGGCATAGGCTGAATCCGCCCAAACTGTCATAGCCCTCTACCTGCCAAAAATCTCTCAAGGATAGAATCGATCCTGCCGATCATCCATCGAGGAGCAAACATATATGGTAACTCCAAGCCATCCTCTCTCCAATCCTCAACATCGACATATGGTCTCCAATAGACCTCATCCATATCATCAATCTGACGCTGCCAATACTCCAAATGTCCCAAGTGATGTTGTGTCACCATCCCAGTGTACTACCATGCAAAAGGATACCCTAAAGGTCTGTCTCGCTCTGATATCAGATGACTAACTGGTAAGTGCTCCCATATCCAAAGCTACAAAATGTGAATCCCAACAGATAAAGCAGCTAACCTCCTATAAACCACCTCATGAAGATCATGGTATAGTTGTGCAAGCACACAAGATCCCCAATCAAATCATCGAGGCTGATGCAGCAAGTCCTCAATAATCCTGCCCCAACCCAATGAAAATCTGCGACCCCGACGATCAGGTAGTAACACGCCACCAATGATAGCACCTAACATCACTGGTAAAATAGGAAATGAAGAAAACTAAGGCCATAGGATACAATCATCACCAATAGAAGGATCTCTGAATACTCACCGACAATAAGTCCCATCATATACTACATCATAATATGTTATCTCCCCATGTGTCAGGATCTGCAGCAATCTATATACATCCTCAGGAGTAATAGTCATCTCTCCCTGTGGCAACCAAAAAGTGTTTGTCTCAGAGTGCCAACGCTCTGCGATGGCGGTAATCAAACCTCAGTTCATCTGGAACTGAGGAAGCTCTAATACACATAACAAACCACAGTGCCTAATCACTCACCTCTCGGCATCAGTCAACTGCTCTCTCAGCTCCATCACCCAATGTGGTACAGTCTGGAGGTACAAAACAGGGACATCCTCCTGTTTAATCAAAACAAGGGAATCACATGAGTAACCTAATATCAAGAAATCACACAATCAATCATAGTCATCAATTTAAATATACCTATCAGACCTACCAATCCTAACTCTAAGCATTGAGGAAGGATGATCCTAGTTTTATGTCTCTAAGCATTTGAGAATAAAATGAATGGACGATTAGACCCATGACCTATCATTCGTGATGAAGATTGATTTACCTTATCCTTCGATATCATAGTTACCAATGTCCTAATTCATTGTTGAAATCAAACAAGGGGAACACCCTAACTGAACATTTGATCAAATTCATTGAAGTGATCCATATCACTCAAGTTGACGCAATCGAGCAATCAGACGTCATAGAAAAGTCTCAAAGTAACATAAAAAAAAAATTTCATTGACGCGACTTTTCTTTCAGGCGTAATTTATTTTACCAGAGGCGACATCTAATTTGCCATACGCGTGATTTTAATCATCCGCGTGACTTAATTTGACAAACGCGATATAATATTTACCTCAGGCGACATTTTATTATGTAGGGTTTTTCACGCGATAAACAATTAAAATGCTTAAACCCTAAGCGATATTAAATTGTCTGCAGGTGATAAAAGATTCTCTATAGGCGTAAACAGAGATACGAAAGGTGATACTAAATTTTTCAGAGGTGACATTTAACTTTTTCAGGCGTAATTAAATTGCACGGAGGTGACATTTCTTTTCTCAAACGCAGAATTAAAATTTTAAAACGCATTAAATGAAGTCATAAATGCAATTTTAGAAACTCGAGGAAAATTTGAATGACATAACGGAGGACCATCGTTCGCTCTCCGACCAAACCGGCGCGCTCTCTCAAACCGATGCTCGCGATGTGGGACCACCATCGTGTAAAAAGGGCTAAAATCAGAGCTAAAAATCTCAAAAAGGAAAGGTGAAAATGAATAGTAAAATGAGGGGTTTTACCCCATTTAAGGTGAAATTGGCCCTAATAAAGACTTTAAAATGCACTTTGGACCTATTATATGACATCTTCATTAGCCGGGGCATAAATCAAACTTGCTTATTTCTTTAAAACGGTATCAAAAATCAAAACATATTCCAACTAATCAAAAATTTATCAAATAAAGGAATTAATATGTTTTATTTCTGAGGGGGCATCAGAGTATCAAATTGGCATCACATCAAAAACATTTATCAGTGGGGCATATCATATCATATCAAGTTATCATATCATATCAATTTCATATCAGGAGGAAAATCAGTATCATATCAGGAGAAAAATCAATATCAAATCTTCTATCATATCAAACCTATCAACATATCAGCAATCAATAAACCCAAGACCTTTATCAGTGAACCCAGGACCTTTATCAGTAAACCCAGGACCTATCATCAAACCAGGACCCATATCATATCAGAGGCATCAGAATCATATCAGCACCATCATCAGAGGCACATCATCATCATCAGGAAGTACATTAATCAGAATGATCATAGGCATATCAGAACCAAGACCTGAATCAGATCATCAGACTAAGGGAATCTTTGAATCGGTGTTCTTCACACATCGACTCAAAGAGGGGCATTTGTAGACATGGAAAATTGGCAAAAGGCTTAAATCAATCAAAAGGTGCATCAAATCATCAAAATAGCATGAAAAATCAATAAATGGAACAAAGACAATTCAAATCAAAGAAAAATTCAATTAAATGATTAAATGATTAAATAAAGCTTGAAAAAGGGAAAAACACTACGAAATTGATTAAATTCAATTAATGACATAGTTGTTGAAAGCAAAAATCAAAATTAACATCTTACCCTTCATGGCTAAATTTAATCACTTTAATTAATTAATAAATACTAATTTCCCTCAACAAAGCAAAAAGGAGACAAAATGGACACAAATCACTCACTTTTGTTGAGATGGTCTAGCCTTTTGAAACCATTTAAATGATTGTCCCCTCCTTGTCCCCCCATTTATGGACAAAGCAAAGCCAATTGACCTTACCCAAGCATAACCATGGTTATCTCACTCTACCCCCTACCCTTGGGAAAATCTTATATATTGAAGGCATTTAGAAGCATAATTCATCCACTCCATATCTTTGAATTGCAGCAAAGCTCTGTCAATTTGCATCCACATCACTCACTTATCATTTGTCATTGCTAATTAGCTTAAATTGCTTTGATCATAGTAGATTGTTCATCAAATAGAGCTAGAATTTGATAGAATAGATCTAAATTTGCATATCATATAGCTTAATTCTCATCTTTAGAGTGTCACTAGTGAGGATCATAGCTGAGAGCCTCATTTACCACTTTATTTTAGAGATCCATGAGATATTTAGATTAATTGTTCATTATTTAGATTAGTTTGCTTTGAATAGTGTAATTATCTTTTAAATCTTGTTATTTCATGAAGGTGTATAACTCACACACACACCCCCGAATCAATAATTAGAGTACATACCTTTCCTTGGACCAATCAATTCTTAAACATACGTTATCTGATATGATGAATTCTTAAACAATTAAGGTTGGCGTAGACATAGTTATTCACAGTTGTTTGTGTGGCACAAGAAAGATTTGGCTAGGTCAAATCTTCCTTCATGCTAGCAACACATGTACTATTGTGAAAATCACAACAAATCTATTTGTTGTTGGGTCTAGCATATACCTTCTATAATCAACTCTTATATGCACAGTAGCACAGGTGATGAACATTTAGATTTTCCTAAGAAGTACTTTGAGTAGTCCTCCTACACATGTACTATTGTGAAAATCATCACAAGTCCATTTGTTGGAGGGCTACTCAAAGTACACATGTTTGGAGGTCTAAAGGAAACAAGAGAATTTAAAGAGTCACGAGTCTTAAGATTGTACTTAATATAGCCAAGCTTCATTCAATGGTACATTCAAACATGAAACAAACCATTCTTAAACCAAATTAAACTAGTAAACCAAAGGACATGCTTTTACTACTAAGTCTCTATTTTTTGGGCATACTGATTATAAGTACTTGACATATATCACAAATGTTGCTAATTAAGTTTGGTGGGATGATTACGCCTATCCTAAAAAAAGACTGTCAAATCATTATGCTTTCAAATCAATTACCTATCAATGTATCCCTTGCGAGGGAGAGAAGCCAAACACATAAAGAACATGCACATAAACACGGCAACTGAAAAACTTAAATGGAATACACCAAGAAGTACCAAATGAGGAATGCTCAATTGTTGTAATGGAAAAGCAATATCAAAACCGTCCATTTCTAGAACTTGATTTTTCTATAGTCCTAATGATTTTTCTTATTTCTTGTCTGTGCTTGGTGATAGGATTTTGAACATTATTGACATACTTAAATGGAATACACAATACCAAATGATGAATGCTCAATTGTTGTAATGGAAAAGCATCAGAACCGTCCATTTCTAAAATTTGATTTTGTATAGTCCTAATTATTTTTCTATAGTCCTAATGATATTGAAAATTGTTGACAAAGAGTGTTTCTTTTTTTTATTATAGTATAAATGATTTTTCTATAGTCGTAATGATTTTTCTTATTTCTTATCTTTTGTCCCTTTTTGATTTCCTATGTCTGTGCTTTGTGACAGGATTTTGTCACCTTCTTTTGATGGTATATTTAATCACTCTATATATGGAATACTATTTTGTTCACTATTTTATTTCAGCGTCATATTTCTTTCATTTTTCATATACACAGAGACTACACATGCTGATAAAAAAATGAGCTATTTGATTTAGGTTTACTTTTCATTATTGTAAATGGTTAATATTTCTGATGGTACTCCTTGGTGTATTTCATATAAAAATAATAAATGTAGTAACGATGGTGCGGTGCATTATTGATATATAGGCTCAACGACTCTTGTCAATGTGCCAAACTGTCGATGTGGTGGTGGGCAGTGTGTGTTGAAGACTTCACGGACACCGAACAACCCTGGACAACAATTTTGGTGCTGCCCAAATAGAAAAAAGGTTGCTAATGTGTATATATTTAATGTTTCTAATGTAAATACTATTCATTATAATATAAGAACTAATGTAGACTTGGCATCACAGGGAAATAATGGTTGCAGATACTTTAGTTGGGTCGATGACAACTCATCTGCATCTATCTACCCATCTCCACTTATCCGCAATGAAGGATTTGAGTGCAAAACATGTCAGGCTAGGGCAAATTCTAAAGTTATATTTTTACGATGCCTTCTCTGTATTGTAATCGCATATCTTTGTTGTGACCATATGAAAAGATGAACTTGGGAATTAGTTAGTTTAGTATTTTCATATTGTAACTAATATTTTAATATGGATATGATGTAACTTCTCTTTGCCTCAAGTGTGCATATATATGGTTTACATCTTTTTTTAGAATAATTCTTCATGTTTATGGCTTAGGTGAGCCCCAATCTGCTATCAATCACATGATTTAATGTATAGTGTTTTCTTGGTTATTCCATTTGTTCCTTGACCTTGACTATGGATTGACTATCATTTTCAAGCTTGAGCGAGGCTTTGTACCACGCACCATCCATAGATTTGTACGCAACACTGATTTACAAACGTAAATAACACATTGAACGTAATCTACGAACGTTGCGTGGTATGAAGTCTTGCTGAAGTTTGAGCGTCCTCCCTTTATTCCAGTGAGGGATTGGAATGAGTTCATTTTGAATGTAAAGGAGAAAGGGGATACTCAAAGAGGAATTACACCAGCAAATGAGAGAAGGTATAAACATTTTAATAGATTTTTATTATTAAATAATGAAATTTGCATATACTAGTGTTCTAAGCCTCCTCATTACATGATTTAAGGTCTTAGTCCATGAACAAATTAAATTAGACTTACTATCCAAAACACATAAAAAATATGCACATAAACACGATAGCTGAGAAACATAAATGTAGATTTCACAATAGTTGAGATACATAATTGTAGGCATCATAGTCACAATCTTTTGGAGACGACGTAATTGAGTTGTGTACCCAAGCGATGGAGAGAAACTTATGCACCCCTGATTCTAAGTTGAATACATCTATTGGAGGACCTTGTATTCATGAGCAATAGATGTAGTCAACTTGGAATCAGAGGTGCGGGACTTGCTCTTCATCATCTGGGTATACAACTCAAATTATGTTGTCTCCAAAAAATTGTGACCATGATGCCCACAATTATGTTTCTTATTTGTTGTGTCCCAAGACCCCTTATGACCCTTTACGACCATTTATGATCCCTAAGAATACATCTTAAAGGTCTTAAAATGTCGTAAAGGGTCATAAGAGGCTCCTAGGAGGGGCCAGATGAGCTTCCACCTTCACGTGGTTGGCCCTGTTAAGTAGAGAATGTTATACTCTTCTCGAAACAAAGAGAAGCTCAATAATTTAAGGTCTCAGTCCATGGACAAATTAAATTAGACTTACTATCCAAATTGGTACATTGATGAGAATCAATGATGGGCTGAAGTTTTTAGATTCTGAGAAGATGTATATGTAGTGGAGGCCAGAAGGGATTTTTGTGGAGATTTTCTAGATGTGGAGATTTTCTAGAGTGGATATATACATACAAGGGTTTCCAGATTGAGTACTAGTGTAGAGATAATGATTTAGTAACCTACGTCTATAAAAGAGCTCTACCTTGGCAGACGTGGTGAGAAGTATCCCCAAGAAATGGGAATTGCTAAGGTGGAAATGGCGGGTGGTGGAGAGTGGCAGTCTGAGAAAGCCTTTCCCAAATAGTAAACAACAATGACATAATATTGATGTGCTTAATTTGATAATCAATATATATATATATTTTTTTTAAAATAAATTTTCGGTCGCTTTTTCGACCAACAAAGAATAGGCATATTGACGAGAAAGCTATAAAATCGATGTTTATTACGACAATTGTACATCGCACTTCTGACCAACATTGGTCGCAGAGTTTAATGATATAACAGGCAATTCTTCCAAGTTGAAGCAGTGATTTTGACGTCATCTCCGCTGATAATTCAACCACTTTTGACGTCACAATTTTGACAGACACTTAATGTGTCATAATATCGACTAAAAAACTCTAACTGTCATTATAGTCGATTAGCTGACCAATGGGTGTCTAATAATCGACTAATCCTCATTGAAAAATAGGCTAAAATTTACTAGTGTGGTCATGTTGCATCTAAGTATCCTAAGAGAGTGAAGAAATATAAGAAGAACTTTAAGCCTAGAAGACCTAAAGAATGTTATTATGCTAATGATGAAGAATTTGAAGCTAGCATTGAGAAATTCTTAATTAAAAGTGATAACAAAAGTGATGATATAGGATTTGTTGCAATAAAAGAAGAATACTCTAAAAATTAAGTTAAAGAAGAAAAAGCTTTAGTATCTCAAGTTGAAAAGAAAATTGATTGGATCATATACAGTGGTTGTTCACATCATATGACTGACGATATGAACAAGTTTATAAGTTTAATAATTATGATGGAGGAATTGTTAGAATTGGAAATAATGAACCTTGCCAAATAAAAGGAATATGATCTATTACTCTTGATGGAAATACTAACACTGATGATATTTACTTTGTGGATGGATTGAAACATAATCTTTTAAGTGTTGGACAGTTAGTTGACAAGGGATATCAAGTTTGGTTTACTGAAAAGACTTGTGTGATCAAGGATAAGAATGGTAAGATGATTAGAACAAGAGCAAGAACCAGAGGTAATGTATTTCAGTTGAATCCTATTGAGATGACATGTTTGATTTCTAAATTTGATGACAGTTGGTTATGACACAAAAGGTCTTGTCACATAAACTTTGATAACATTGTGAAAGCAAGTACCATATTTGCAGTAAGAGATTTGCCTAAAATTTTGAAACCTACTAAAATAGTATGCAAGGAATCTGTTATGGAAAAGCAGAAAAGAAGTTCTTTTCCCAGCAAGAAGTTCATTGCGGCATAAAAATTGGAGATTGATCATATAGATTTGAGTGGTCCCACAAGAACAAGAGGATTCTATGGTGAAAGGTATTTTATGATTCTTGTTGATGATTTTACTAGAATGATGTGGGTAGCATTTCTTAAAGAAAAATTAGAAGTATTTGATAAGTTTAGATTGCTTAAGAACAAAGTTGAGAATGAGTCAGGAATGAAGATTAAATATTTAAGATCTGATAGAGGTGGAGAATTTACTTCAAGAGAATTTAATACTTTTTGTGAAGTGAATGGCATTAAGAGATAGCTTTCAGCCCCTAAAACACCTGAGAAAAATGGTATTGCTGAAAGAAGAAATAGATTAGTAATTGAGGCAACAAGACCTATGTTGTTTGAGAATGATGTCGCAAAGACATTATGGAGAGAAGAAATTAATACAACAGTGTATACAATAAATAGAGTATAGATCAGAGAAGATATAGATAAGACTCCTTATTAATTATGGTTTGGACATCCACCATCAATAAAATATTTTAGAATTTTTGGAATTAAGTGTTATATTAAGAGAGATGATGGCATTGGTAAGTTTGATCCAAGAAGTGATGAAGGTATGTTTCTTGGTTATTCATTGAAAAGAAAAGCTTATAAATTTTTTAATAAGAGAACTAAGACTATTGTTGAGAGCACAAATGTTAAAGTGGATGAAAAATTTAGAATTCAGGAAAGAATACTTGATTATGATTCAAATGAAGATGCCTATCCTAAAATTGATCAAGAAAATGTTGAGATGTTTTATGAAACTGACAATGATTTGTAGAATGAGATTCATGTTGAGGAATCAATAGAATAACTGACATCAGAACCTAGAGTTGAAGCAGGAATTGAGACAGTAACACCTAATAAGAATTTGATAAGGAATCATCATGTTGATCAGATTATTGGGAGCAAAGAAAAAGGAGTTATGACAAGAAATAAGGTACAAGAAGAATTATGTCTCATTTTTCAAATTGAACGTAAGACTACTGATGAAGCTTGTAAAGATAACAATTGGATTCAAGCAATGAAGGAAGAATTAAATCAGATTGAAAAGAATAATACTTGGGAATTGGTCCCTAGACCTAAGGACAAAAATGTTAGGATTAACAAGACAGAAAAATAATTACATGCAAATATAACCAATATCAGAAAACAATAAACCACACAGAAGAGAATACAAGATAGAAAGATTTAACGTGGTTCACCCAATCCCTAGGCTACGTCCACCAACAGCAAGTCCAATATTTTATTATCCAGTGATTAAAACCTAATTACAATTTGTAATCCCTTACAGCTCAATTATGCCACAAGTACTAAAATCATACATGATAATGAAATCCCTAACTCTAAGCCAATATAACAAGGCTTATGTCAGTTAACAAGTTAACCCTAAAAATACTTGACGAGTCAACCTAAGAAAAGGCTTGACGAGTCAACCTAGGGAAATGTTTGATGTGTCAACTCAAAAATGCTTGACGAGTTAACCCCTGAACCCCACGATGAATGAAAAGTGTATAGTACTTTCCTGATTAGTCACCACAAGCTAACAAAAAATGTTATAGGAACTAAATCAGTTTTTAGAAATAAGATGAATGAACAAGGTGAAGTTGTAAGAAACAAAGCAAGATTGGTATGCAAAGGTTACTCACAGAAAGAAGGTATTGATTATGAAAAAACATTTGCACCTATTGCAAGAATTGAAGTAGTAAGAATTTTTTTTGCCTATGCAACTTATAAGAAATTCAAAGTGTATCAGATGGATGTGAACTCATCATTTCTGAATGGTGAATTGGAAGAAGTCTACATTGAGTAGCCAGAAGGTTTTCCTTTGACTCAAGAAGGAGACATGGTATGTAAATTGAACAAAGCACTATATGGACTAAAATAAGCACCTAGAACCTAGTATGCAAGATGGGATAAATATTTGGTAAAATTGGGATTTGCTAAAGGCACCGCAAATAGTAATTTGTATATGAAAGAAATAGAGAATAGTTTATTGATTGTAGTTAGTTTTGTTGATAATATAATCTTTGGAGGTGAAGATGAAGTGAGTGATAAATTTTCTAATGAAATGAAGACAAAATTTGAGATGAGCATAATTGTAGAAATGAAATTTTTCCTAGGATTACAAATTGTGCAGAACAGTGATGGTATTTTCTTATCTCGGACTAAGTATCTGAAAGACTTATTGTAGAGATTTGATTTGGAAAATTGTAGGCCTATTCGTACACCTATGGTAACTGGTCATAAGCTATCTAGCAAAGATGAAACCCCTATAGTTGAACAAAGGAAATATAGATCTATGATTGGAGGTTTGCAATATTTAACTCATACAAGACCAGCTATATCACATGCAGTTCGTATTGTTGCGAGATTTCAAGATGATCCTAAGGAATCACATTAGGTAGCAGTAAAGAGAATATTCAGATATTTGAAAGGTACAATTGATTATGGGTTGTGGTATGATAAATAAAATGATTTTATCCTATGTGCATATAAAGATGCGAATTGGGGAGGTAGTGTTGATGAAAAAAAAGTACAAGTGGTGGAGCATTTTTTCTTGGAGGAAGATTGGTTTATTTGCTAAGCAAGAAACAAAATTGTATCTCACAGAGTATAGCAAAAGGAGAATATGTATCAACAATAAATAATTGTAATAAGATAATATGGATGAAACAAATGTTGAAAGATATTGCAATCAAGTTCAATGAGCATGTTATCATACACTGTGATAACACAAGTATAGTAAGTATGTCTAAGAATCATGTGTTACATTCTAAAACAAAACATATAGAGATCAAGTATCATGTTGTAAGAGAGAAAGTTGTAGAGAAAGAAGTCAAACTTGAGTATATTAGTACAAAGGAGTAGATTGCAAATATATTTACAAAGCCTTTACCTAAAGATACATTTGAGTATTTGAGAGCTATGCTTGGGGTTATGCCCCAACCTACTTTTGAGTATTGATGCAAAAAGATGCATCAGTCCATTTATATAGAGAAGTATCTTTCTGGATTGTATATCGATGCTTCCTCTATGGGGAGTATCTATGTTTTTGAGCTAAGTCATGAAGAACTCTTTGGTAAAAAGGTATCTTCAAATAGTTTCTTTGGACACTCGATCTTGTATTGGATTGACATAGTGATCCTTACTTTGTCATTGATGTCAATGGGGGAGAAGGATACATGAAAAATATTTGATGATTGATTTGATTTTTGATGAAGAGGATTTGAAAAGTGAAGTACTGGGGAGAAGGATGCATCTGATGATTGATGAAGAGGATTTGAAAAGTTAAAGCAGAACAATAGAGTTGCACTTTGGTATTCATGGAACTTGGATGTTTTTCATTTATGTTGTCATCAATTCCAATGGGGGAGATTGTTAGCATGAATATTGAATATGTCCTATGGGGGAGTATTCTAGCAATTTTGGAGCAGTTGCATGTTTCATTCATGACTAAGTTTGTCATTGATGTCAACACACTGATTATACTAGAGATTACCAGAGTAGCAGACATAGATTGAATTAGCGCACATGGAAAATTTTAGATAAGGTTATGTGAAGTTGAGGACATGTTCCTTATGGTGTCATGATATCATGGTTAAGAGCATGTATAGAAATTCAATTATTTGTATTAGTTATGATTAATCTAGTGGAAACTTTATTCTATCAATATTCTTGAGAAGCAATTTGTAATAATCGAATTATATCTCCTAGCAGGGATAGAATATGTACATGTGAAGTTATACAGAGGTTGAAGACATTGCGAAGGTGACCTAAACGAGTCACCATAGTCATAGGTTGCACATTTGAATGTTTATTAAGTTTGTGAGCTGATAATTTTATGTGATTATGGAAATATTATATAACGTGTAACATTTTATATTTTGTAATTGGTTAAGCCTAATTGGCTGACTCAATTATTAAATATTGTGCACAGTATAAAGAAAATTTTATTTTTCTTAATTGTGTGTGTGAATGATATGAGAAGTATATGATGCGAAGGTGAAATATGATGCAAAGTGAGCAGATCTGGTGAAGCATTTGGTGTAGTTTTGGCACAGTCAGAGGAGAGAAGAGAAGTTTTTGAGATCAGTAATTATTGGTATTATTTTGTTCAGATAATATAGAGATCAGTTGCACAGTGTGTTTAGTTATCTTTCCCTTGAAGCTCTTTGGACAGTGGGTCATTATGCCTTCCTTAACTCCTAACATGGTTATAATCTTCTCATAGGGATTCAAAGTCTCCTAACAAGGACTCATATGTACTAAATGTATTTCATAAGACTCCTTACAAAGTCCATCCTCTCACAAGGAATTTTCATATTAGTACATCTTTTGTGGGTACCATCCCCACCGGGGTTTACTCTCTAATCAAGAGGTTCCCTAGTTAACATATCTGGTGTCATTGTGTATGATTATCTTTATGTGGTTGTTGTTTATGTTGATTACATGTTTCAAATTTAATAAGTTTAATAAAAGTTATTTTTATCTGATAATTGATTCACCCCCCCCCCCCCCACTCTCTCAGTTATCTTAGTGGACTTTACTTTATAACAAATGCTAGAATAAGTTTTTTTGATGGAAGAAAGTTCCTAGAGGGTATGAGGCATGAGCATATGTGTTTTTCTTTAATTATAAAAGATGGTAAAGAGGAAATAGAAGATGTACCTGTAGAAGTTGCAGATTTGTTGAATGAGTTTCAGGATATTGTATCTAATAATTTGCCTAATGGACTACCACATGTAAGGAAGATTAGTCATCAGATGGACTTGATTCCAGGAGCTAGTTTTCCAAATAAGGAAGCACACAAAATGACACCAATAGAGAATGGAGAGTTGAACAGACAAGTGCATGAGTTATTGCAAAAGGGTTGATTCGAAAGATTCTGAGTCCATGTGTTGTCCTAGCAGTATTAGCACCAAAGAAGAATAGAGAATGGAGGATGTGTATAGATTCTAGGGCTATCAACAAGATCACAATCAAGTACAGATTTTCATTGCCATGGATGGATGATATTATGGACTGTTTGAGTGGAGTTTTGTATTTCTCAAAGATAGATCTTAAGAGTGGATATCATCATATTTGGATCAGAGAAGGAGATGAATGGAAGACTACCTTCCAGACAAAGGAAAGATTGTATGATTGGTTAGTCATGCCTTTTGGGCTAATCAATGCACCAAGCACTTTCATGTGGCTCATGAACGAGGTTCTGAAAGAATTTATAGATAAGTTTGTCATTGTTTACCTAGAAGATATTTTGATCTTTAGTAAGACATTGGAAGAGCATATGATGCATATTCGTATGGTGTTTGAGAAGTTAAGGGAAGAGAAATTGTTGATTAATTTGAAGAAGTACAATTTTGTGAAGGAGTTAGTGTATATAATATTTTTAGTTTTAGAAAAAGGTCTAAAAATGGACCTATAGAAAGTGAAGGCTATCCTCGAATGGCCTACTCCAAGGAGTGCTACTAAGGTAAGATCTTTTCATGGTTTCACTATCTTTTATAGAAATTTTATCAGGAGTTTTAGTAGTATTTGTGGACCCTTGACTGAAACAATGAGATAGGAAAGAGTTTAAGTGGATTACAGGGGAAGATAAGAGTTTTAAATTGTTGAAACAAAAAGTTACAAAACAACATGTTTTAGCACTTCCAAATTTTAATAAGGTGTTTCAAGTAGACTATGATGCTAGTGGTATTGCAATAGGAGTTTTTTTGAGCCAAGAAGGTAAACCTGTTTCTTATTTCAGTGAGAAGTTAAATGATGCCAAGAGAAAATATTTTGTTTATGATCAAGAATTTTATGCTATAGTTCAAGCATTGAAGAAGTGGAGACACTATCTGCTTCCTAAGGAGTTTGTTTTGTATACTGATCATCAAGCTTTTCAATATTTGAATAGTCAAGGAAATTTGAATCAAAGGCATTTGAAATGGGTTGAGTTTTTGCAGAGTTACACATTTATTTTAAAACATAGGAGAGGAAATTTTAACAAGGTTGCAGATGTTCTTAGCAGAAGATAACTTTTTCTGACAAAGATGCAAATTGAGGTGGTTGGGTTTAAGGAACTCAAGAGTTTGTATCCAGAGGATCCTAATTTTGGTGAAGCTTGAAAATATTGTACAGAACCTGTTACTCTAGATAGAATGAAGTGGTTGGATTTCATCATCTAGGATGGTATGCTATTCAAAGGGAGTCACTTGTGCATTCCACAAAGTTCTATGAGTGAGAATCTCATCAAGGAGAAACATAGTGGATGATTGGCTGGACATTTTGGTCGAGATAAAACCCTTGCTTTGGTTAGTTAGAATTATTACTGGCCACTATTACAGCAAGATTTCAAGAATTTTGTACAGAGTTGTAGAGTATGTCAAATGGAAAAAGGAGAAAAGAAGAATACAGGGTTGTATCAACCATTACCTATACTACTTGGCCAAATAATGGTATTAGAAACCCTTGGCAATGGACTGCTTATTTCAGGATTGGACACCCTAAATGGTTGCTAAATGGATTATTCAGTATGATTTAATTATTGACCAAGGATGTAAACTTGGAATGGCATTCACAAAGTATATGCTTCAAACTCTCTCAATCTTATGACTACTCTATGAAATTCAAGTGCTTTGAGCTTCAGGAAAACTATGTTAAAACCAATAAATAAATTACTCTAGCAAAACAAATAATCATGGGTAGGAGTTACTCTAACCGCCTATGCTGCATGAACAGTCTACCAGTTCTGTTACTAGTGGCTGCAGGAATAGAAGAGTTCTACTTCACTTCTAAACAAACATGAAAATGAATCCTACTCTAACAGAGCAATTCACTCACCAAGTGGGCCCCCTTGGATGAGTGAATGGAAAACACAATCAAGATAAAAGATTAAAACTCAAACTGTGCATTCTACTCATTCATGGAAAATGAGTACACTTGATTGAAAGTAAAATAGTATCACTATGAAAATTGTTCTATGTTGAAATCCAACTAACTCTAAAAGAGTTATAACAGTCATTTATTTGAAAGAAAACTAAAACTACCTCCTAAATCTAAGATCACTCCATAAATGAGGATCGTTACAAATTCATAAAGTTTCAAAATAGAAATAGCATTAATCAGGAATAAATCTTCTCGGAATGTACCACGTTGAGGGTACTACATCTACACTGCATGCTACAAGAAACATTATTTGACTTGCCCCGCTTGTGAAGACCTTACAACAATGGTTGGCTTTGACTATTCTAGCACCACAATTTTGATCCTTCAATGCCCATGATAAATACCTTCAAATTAATTAATGCACACAAACTTTCATACATATATATCCTCATCATTAATATTAGGAAGAAAGTGTAAAGTTTTTAATTAATACTCTTGCAAGACCTATGGCTACAAGAAGGAAACTACCCAAAAGCATAGCATAGGCAAGGGAACATTCATTATCATATATCACTAATGCATTATACCATTCCTATCCATTAATTCAAGAAAATATATCATGTCTTTAAACAATCCATAGTTCTACTTCATGTCTTCACATATACAAAACATATATATATATAAACCATAAGTTCATGTCTTCTTGAAAATAAATTGCTTAAAAAGAACTTAGAAAGATGGCCTTTTTAGAAGGTCGTCATTCCCTCTAACTGCTCTATTGCTGGTCCCTAGCAACCATGAAGTTATGTATTCTAGCTTGCATTCTTAAATCACTAGGTGTCTTCTCCCCTGCCTCATCTTCAACATAATTGAAATATCCATGATTCACCCTGAGTCTTTCCCATTGTTAAACTTATGTAGCCATATCATGATCTATAGCACTATCATTCATTGCCAGCAGTGGTTGCGGGAGTACTAGAGGTTGAAACCTTAATGGAAACTAGTAATTGAGTAAAGTCCTTCCCAACATGATATACCATGGGACTCTTCTAGTAGCACGAGTTAGATTATGCGAAGAGTGAGGTTCCCTAGCCTTCATATCATGTGACATTATGATCCATCTCTACCTAGAAGCACTGATTGCTGCTGCAATATCTTGAACTAAATGTTGATCCCAATCTGCATAAGCTTTCTCTCTTACTGGGTACACTTTATTAGCTCCACTTGGGTTTACTATAATAGAAAGCCAGTCAAGAAATGTTCACCTGGAATGTTGAACCTCGGGCCTCATGAACAAGGGAGTTGTCATCTCATTATTCCTATAAGGTGTAGCTTGGTGCTCCCTACTTATCTCATTCTGCATCCAGGACATAACTATTCTTAATTGGAAATATCCTACATAAAGGAGTGAATTCCAATCCATATCATCTGGCACAGCCAAGTTATGTAAATACAGTTCACACAATAAGTTCTTTAGGGACATTGGAGCTAACTGAAATGCATCAAAGAAATCATGAGGCATTGAGATAGAAGGATTGAGCCCTTCCACAATTCTTGTCAATTTACAATTAATAAATTGTTCCTTAAGGAATAGAGCATACACCAAAGACGGTGATCTGCATGCCATGAGTTCTAGAATCAGCTCTATTATTTGATCAATCCTTCTCTTTAAAACCTCAACCTAATCTCATTTCTATTGTAACTGGTGGCCTTGTTCATCAATAGAATGTTTTAGTTTTTCCTTTTCTATTTTCCAGTGTGCTCTCTCCCATAGCAACTGTTGGTATAAATTTATCCCTGCAGTGAGGGGTGTAGACAAGTCAGGAGGTGGCAAGGGTTCCTAATTAAGTATATCAGTCTATCCAGATGCCAGGTGAGGGGTTTTCATTATGTTTTCTGATGTAGAGGATTCTCCTCTCCACACTACAAGGGTTGTTATTGCATTTCCCTTCTCACTAGATTTAGTTGTTTCCCTAGCCAATGTATCTAATCCATCTGGATTGAGTTTCTCTGATACTTCTTCAACAATATCTTTACCAAATTCAGGGTATTCCTTAGAAGGAGAACCTTCTAATTCATCAAAAATATCTAGCTTAGTAGAGTTATCAACAAACTCCTTGGCCTCCTCAGAATCTTCATCATTTTTAATAAGTATGTAGTCAACATGAGGGTTAACTTGTGCTTCTAGATTCTGGTTATTGAACTCAGTATCACTGACTACATTTTCTTGAAATATTTCCTCAGAAGAGGATTTCTCCAAAGATTCAGAGGATTCTAGGTCAACAATTGGAGTGGGAAACTCAGCATCCCTATTATTTACAAAAATTTGTGCACTTCTTCTTATGGGGGTTGTAGAAGAGCATGATTCTAATGTTTCCTCCTTCTAGTGGACATTTCCTCCGTAGCTGCTACAGGAGGTTCTTTTGGGATTTCTTCCTCATGCAAGGGCATGGT
Source organism: Chamaecyparis obtusa (assembly GCA_027943335.1). Taxonomy (NCBI): domain Eukaryota; kingdom Viridiplantae; phylum Streptophyta; class Pinopsida; order Cupressales; family Cupressaceae; genus Chamaecyparis; species Chamaecyparis obtusa. The sequence goes on along the minus strand of BSBK01003065.1, from coordinate 205,237 downwards.
TTCATCAACTTCTTCATTGTCATTCTCATTACTAGGTTGTTGGTCTGGAATTCCCTCTTCTATCTCCTGGGTTTTTCCCTTATCTTGTTTAGAGGTAGACCTTGTCTTTATAGACGGTGGGGTTTTAGGGACATCAATAGTTTCCTTATTTTTGTGTCTCTTTCTTCTGGAAGTGGAAGCATCAACATTACAAGTTATCTTCCTGGATGGTTTAGGAGTAGAAGGGGAAGCTTCAGGAACATTTTCTATCCTTTGAATTACTTTACAAACCCCAGTGGTTGTATTTTATCTTCTCCCAATGCCCTGGCCTCTAGGGTTGACCATCCTAGGTTCTACTTCATTCATTTTCATAAATTCATCCCAAGTCCCAATCAATTTCTTATTTAATTCCCTTTCTACAACTAATTTTATCAAGAAATGATGTGAAACAGATTGATCTTTTCCCGACTGTACTAAGGAAGCTTGCTTTTTCACAATATTAAATAGGAAGTTGGGTAAATTAACCAGTCTATTATCATGTAAAAGATGACTCAAGATTTTGAAATGCAGCCCAAGTAGATACTTATAGTGCCCTTCATAGGTGAAGTAATGAATGATGAATGTAGCTAGCTGAATAAAATCCATGGGCAATGACACCTTAGAAGTACCTTGCTTCTTATCAATGTCTAACCGAGGATCACCATGCAAGGTGAACTGAGCCCTAGCTGAACGCAAGTAAAGGTCCTTGGTCCACCGCTCTCCTTCCTGTGGCAACCTTATCACTTTTGCCACAATATCCTTTGTGAATTCAATTCTTAATCCTTTGACCACTGCAAACCCATCCTTCAAAGTGCTTATAAACTACATAGCAACTTCTTCATCAAAGTCTTTGAGACTTAAGCAGTAGTCTAACCAACCTTTCCTTCTGAACATTTCATAGTTGGATGCATCACCCAGCAAAACTCTATGATCAACTAGCTTATGCCTCTAGAGATCTCCCCCCATTGTTATGAACAGAAAATTAAGATTCAAAGTGTTACAGACTCAAGATGTTGCAGGTGAAAAGACGGCGTACAAAATGCTATTCACTTCAAGTAATTAAAAGTGTTTAATGCCTGAAATCTAATAATATTGTCACTTATTTTAATGCATCAAATCTCATAATATTTTTTCTTGTGTCAAGGCCTGCCACCCCGAACACGTCATAAAAATATCATTAGAAGTTAAACCTCAACTTTTAATATCTTTAATTCCTTACAGGCATGATGATGCAATCACAAAATGACAAGTTGATTAACACATGATGGTAGTCATCTCGAAAAGATAATAAATTCATCTTTACATGCTAATTTGAAGTTTAAAAGTTTGAAAATTAGAATAGTTCCCTCCCCCCAACTAAGTTAAAGGCATGGGTCCCACTAGGTCAAGCCGTGCAAGAGTAAAAATTTAAAATGATGCACTTTCCTAATAAATAATAAACAAAATAAAATATGTACGAAAGTATGTGGCATGAACCTTGGAAGTGCTACAGGAAGAGTGTTCTAAAAAGGTAACCTACATTGATGGAGTGATGCAATGGTACGGAAAAGTGGGTGAGAGAGAAGGTGAGATGGAATTTATTACGGAGAAATAATTTCACACAATGTGAAATATTTATTATGGAGTCATTGATGGGAATCAAGGATGTGCAAAAATCTGGGTAGGAGACACAGATGCTTCTGCTATAAGAGTGAGTGTGTCATCGTTGTGCTGGAACTGCTCCAGGAACTCCTCATGACAGACAGGTTTGTTGTAGAGCTTGAGTCTATGTTCGTTGACAAGTAGTTTAAACCAAATAGAATCAATGGTAGATAGCTGAACTACTCCATCATCGAACACTGAGACTATCTCATAGGGCCCGAGCCACCGTGTCTAAAATTTTTCTGGTGTTTGTTGGTATCTGGAATCATACAACAGGGCCCAATCACTGACTAAAAATTTATTTTTTTTGATAAATTTTTTGTGCCACTTTTTCTGTTGTTGCTAGATCAATTCAGTGTTGTGGAGTGCAGATTTCTTATATTCATCCAACCTATTCAATTGTAATAATCGGTCCTCTTGTGTGTTTGTAAGGTCAATGTCCAGATCCATGGTTGTTCTGAGGGTCTCATGTTGGAACTCTATAGGCATAGATATAGATTTACCATAGACCACCTCAAAAGGAGTAAATCTATTTGTGATCTTCCATATTGTTCGGTAAGCCCAAATGGCTTTAGGAAGGTGGGTAGCCCAGTCTTTCTTGTGAACATCAAATATCTTTGTTAGAATGGATTCTATCTCTCGGTTGGTTATCTTTGCCTGGTCATTGGCCTAAGGATGATATGGTGAAGATTTACCATGTATTCATGCATCAATTCTAAGATGAGATTGGAGGTAAACTATGCAACTTGATCTATGACTATCTCCTAGGGTATTCCAAATCTAGTGAAGATATATTCATAGATAAATTCAGCTACTTTGTGATCTCTGGCATGCCTCATGGCTTTAGCTTCAACCCACTTTTCGGCATAGTCAGTAAATACTAAGATATACAAATTTCCATGAGAAGATGGTTCAATGGGTCCCACAAAATTGATACCCCATTTGTCAAATGGTGTCACCACCACCTGAGGCTGCAAGGGCATTTCATCTTACTTTTTGGGGTGCCCCATGCACTGATATTTATCACAGTGCCTTGTATGTTTTGCTGCATCCTTATGTAAAGTAGGCCAATAGTATCATTTTGTTAGAATTTTGTATGTTGTCCTCTTTTTTGCAAAATGACCTCCATATGGCTCATCATGACATGCCCTTAGAATATCATAAGTCTCATCTTCCCGAACACATCTTCTAGTGACCTGGTCAGGACCTATGTAAAACATCAATCCTGAGATCCATGAGAAGTTAAAACTTTTCTCAACCAGAAGTCGATGTTCTTGAGGTGATAAATCAGGTGGTGTCCTTCCTATAGCAAGGTAGTTTTCTATGTCTGCATACCATGGATTGAAAGAATCAATAGAAAATAGGTTCTCATCAGGGAAGTTGTCATCAATTGTTACAGGATCATCTGATACTTGCAATCTAGATAAGAAATCATCCACCACATTTTCCTTGTCTGATTTATCAATGATCTTTACATCAAATTCCTGCATAAGGAGTAACCATCAGGCTAGTCTGCCAGTGATGGTAGGCTTGTTCATCAAATATTTGACAGCTGAATGATCAGTATATACAAATACTTCATAACTAGTGATGTAATGCCTAAATTTGTTGAGAACATAGACTACTGCTAGCAATTCCTTTTCAATGACAGTATAGTTTAGTTCAGCACCTTGCAATTTTTTACTAATATAATAAATAGCATGCTCAACTATACCTTCCTTTTGTCCTAATACTATTCCAATGGCATATTCAGATGCATCAGTGTGGATGTGAAATGGAAGCTTCTAATCAGGTCCTCTAAGAATAGGTTTTTTTGTCAAAACATCTTTCAGCTACTGAAATGACACTTCACAATCATCTGTCCATTCAAATTTTGCTTCCTTCTTCAACAGATTGTATAAAGGTGTTGTAATTTGGCTGAGGTCTTTGATGAATCTCCTGTAGTAACTAGCATGGCCAAGAAAACTCCTGACATCTTTTTTCTTGACTGGTTTTGGAAGTGTGTTGATGACTATAATTTTTGCAGGGTCAACCTGAATACCAAAGGATGAAAGGTAGTGTCCCAAGACAACTCCCTCTTCCATCATCATGTAACACTTCTCACTATTAAGGGAGAGGTTGTATTCCTGGCATCACTTGAGAACATTCTCCAAGTTAGCTTGTGCTTCCTCAAATGTAGATCCATGTGTAGTGAATTCATCCATATATATTTCATAATAGTCAGTAGAAATGTCAGAAAAGATACCACGTACTACTCTTTGGAAAGTAGCAAGTGCATTGCACAATCCAAATGGCAAGACTGAATAAGAAAATTTTCCCCAAGGATAGGTGAACGTTGTCTTATCCTAACCTTCAGGTGATATTTGGATCTGATTATATCCACTAAAGTCATCAAGAAATGAAAAATACTTTTGACAAGCAAGATTATCAAGCACTTGGTCAATGAAAGGTAATGGGAAGTGATCCTTTTTGGTGGCTTTGTTGAGCTCTCTATAGTCTACACAAACTCTCCACTTCCCCCTTTATTTGGGATAATTACTAGAGGAGAAACCCACTGGTTGTCAAAAATAGGATATATGAAACCGACACTAAGGAGTTTTTGTAACTTTGTCTTCACTATATCTCTCAAAACAGGATTAATTCTTCTTTGGGCTTGTCTAATTGGCTTGCACTCGGGGCTTATGTAGATTCTATGGGTAAAAATTTTAGGGTCTAACCCCTTCATATCAGTTTATTCCCATGCAAAGGCTTGTTGATTGTCGTGCAAAAGTTTGAGAAGACTAGACATCTGAGGTATAGTGAGATTCTTATTGACATTTAACTCCTTACCTAAGGCAATTTCTTTTCTTTTTACTTTATCCAGCATCATAATTTTTTCAAATGATGGTGACTTTATCTCATGAGGCAACAAGGTATGGAGATAATCAAATATTGCAGGAGACTGAGGTGAGGTCTACTTGGGCAGTATGGTTTGGAGGGAACAGTTAGGGACTGCACAAGAAGATGCTTCAAAGCCATATTGGTTAGTGAGAATTGCTACTAGTATGTCATCTTCTTCCTATGACACCATAAATGGATCTCTTTCAATAACCATAAGTTGTTGTACCAAGTTTTCTTCAAGGGAAGCATCACCTAAATCTAGCTAGATAACTCGATCAAGCTCTACTTGGGGTTTGGCTAGAGAATACAGAGTTAGTTTCTTGGTATTTATCCCATTTGATATGGTCATTTTTCCTGAGAGATATGCAATGCAAGCATTAGTTGTGGCTATCCAAGTTCATCCTAGGATTAATGGATATCCTCCTAGAGTGGCTTTGGGGGATAGGACTATGAAATCTAAAGGATAATCCAAGGAATCTAGTGTTACAATAATATCTTCTACCATGCCATCTAGCTTTACAGTGGAATTATTAGCTAACTGGAGTATTGTAGGTGTATCCCTTAAACCAATGATGCTAAGCCTAAGCAAAACTTCCCTAATCATGACATTGATGGATGCTCCTAGGTCAATCAAGACATTCTATATTTGTATTCCATTTATATGAATAGTGACCATTGGGCTTCCTAGATCAGATTACTAAAACTTTTCTTAACATGAGATCAGAAAGTTGCCCAAGAACATGGATAGTGTCAGGGTCTTTCCTCTTCCTTCCTGGTTGTTTAATACAGGCTTCTTTGATTGTATTATTATAAATAGGGACTTCTTTAAGGGCATCCAACAATTTAATTTGAACTGTCATTTGCTTAAGTTGATCAATTAAATCAGCTCTATAGGATTTTCTTTTGGAGGTGCTGATTGGGCCAATCTTTGTGGATAAGGGGGATTCTTCAATATTGGTGTAGTTTGAGGAACAGGTGGAACATCAATAGTTTAGTTCATAGGTATGTCTTCGGTATTAGCAACTTCATTTATTATAGGCTCCTTAGGTGCAGGCAATGTAGTTCCTAATCTGAGATGAATATCATTTACTTGCAAGGAATAAGCTTGTTGCTTGTTGTTTGGATTTGGAGTTGGTTGAGCAAGAAGTTGTGTTGGCTTCTGAGGGTTATTATTGGCTATAGTAGGTGGAGGCATAATAGCTTATTGCTAAGGTGGAGGCATAATAGCTTGATTCTGATTAGGCTGATTTGGTCCCCAGTGAGGTTGTTGTTTCCAGTTACCATGTGGTTGCCATTGGTTATTCTATTGTGGTTGCTAATATGGGTTGAATTTCTATTGGTATGGGTTAAATGGAGGTTGTTGTTGATAGGCTTGGTTATAATGTGGTTGTTGGTTAGACCAATTGTAATTCCAATTCTATCCTTGAGGGGCAAAATTTTGAGGGGCATGGTTTGGCCATTGACTATTGTTATTATTATAACCAAAATTATTCAAGGGGTCCGGAGGCATACCATGTCTCTAAGCCCATGGTCATCTTTGAAAAACATAGAAAACTTCTCCATTCTCCTCATCTATAGATTTGAACTTGGTGGGCATTGAGTTAGTATCCACAGATGCAATCATTTTGTACCTATAATTTCTCCTCTTTTCTCTGTAGTGAGAGTAGAATTCGGCCAGCATAGCTTCTTCCTCCTCCTTCTTTCTTCTTTCTTTCATGTTATCTAACTAACTGGTAACATCATTGATGATGTCTTGCTTGAATTCAGACAGAAGATTGGACAACTCTATCTTAGATACCCCCAAACCATTTGACTTATGTGGTAGGTCTCTCACTCCCCTACCTTTCTTCATAGTGGCCCTTGAATAGTTCAGACATATGTTCTTTATGTCAGCCCAGTTCCTCTGAGTAATGTCTCCTCCTGCCATAAGGTCTAAAGCCTCAATACTTCCATCATTCACACCTTTTAAGAAAAGGTGTTTTTGTGATTCCTCATTCAACTGATGTTGTGTGTTGCATTGTAAATTGAACATAAACCTTGAGACATAGTCTTCCAAGGTCTCATCTTCCTTTTGTGACATTTTAAAAATATCATCCCCTTTCATGTCTCGTCCCCTACAGTATTCCTTATACTTGGAAAGAAACAAATTTCTCATTGCATCCCAATCTACTATAGCATTGGAACCCAACCCTGGGAACCATCTTAGAGCAGCCTCCTTGAGAGTGGATGGAAAAAAATTTAGCTTGTGGGCATCAATTGGGTAATCATAGCTCCTGTAGAGGATGTCAAATTCAAAGAGGAAGGTCTCAGGGTCCTCAGTAATAAGGCCATAAAATTTAGGAAGCGCAGAGGCAGGTATGTTCTTCATATTATGATTACCATGCTGAGTGGGGATAGGGAAAGGAAATCTAGGCTGAGCCATTCTTGGAGGAGGACCTAGTCGTGGTGGCTAATAGATAACAACGGAAAATGGGTTGTCTTGATAGTCAAGTTTAGTAAAAAGGTCATTCAAATGCAGTGATCCTTCAGAGGATGATGGTGAGGATATTTGTTCTTGAGCATCAGCAAATGGATTTTCAAAGGGTTGTTCTTCTTCATTCTCATTTTGGGGTTCCTCAGATTTAGGATTAAAAATAACAAATGGTTCAACCTGGTTATTACGAGGAAGAAATCTCCCAAGGTGGTCTCTTTGTCTATGCATAAAATGATTACTTACAACTAAGGTCTAGATTATGGAAACTGAGAATATAAACACTAGGATAAGCTTGAATTAATACCAACCCCAGCAATGGCGCCAAAAATGCTTGGCCAAAGAATGGTATTAGAAACTCGTGGCAATGGATTGCCTATTTCAGGATTAGACACCCTAAATGGTTGCTAAATGGATTATTCAGTCTCATTTAATTATCAACCAGGGACGTAAACTTGGAATGGCATTCACAAAGTATATACTTCAAACTCTCTCAATCTTATGAATACTCTATGAAATTCAAGTGCTTTGAGCTTCAGGAAAACTATGCTAAAACTAGTAAATGAATTACTCTAGCAAAGCAAATAATCACAAGTAGGAGTTACTCTAATAGCCTATGCTACAGGAACAGTCTACCAGTTTTGTTACCAGTGGCTACAGGAATAGCAGACTTCTACTTCACTTCTAAACAAACATGAAAATGAATTCTACTCTAACAGAGCAATTCACACTCCAAGTGGGCCCCCTTGGATGAGTGAATGGAAAACACAATCAAGATAAAAGATTAAAACTCAAACTATGCATTCTATTCATTCTATTCATTCATGGAAAATTAGTACACTTGATTGAAATTAAAACAGTATCACTGTGACAATAGTTTTATTCTAAAATCTAACCAACTCTAAAAGAGTTACAATAGTCATTTATTTGAAGGAAAACTACAACTACCTCCTAAATCTAAGATCACTCCATAAATGAGGATCGCTACAAATTCATAAAGTTTCAGAATAGAAATAGCATTAATTAGGAATAAATCTTCTCAGAATATAGCATGTTGAGGGTACTACATCCACGTTGCATGCAACAGGAAATGGTATTTGACTTGCCTCTCTTACAAAGACCTTGGAACAATAGTTGGCTTTAACTATTCCAGCACCGCAATGTCAATCCTTGAATGCCCATGATAAATACCTATAATAATTAATGCACACACAAACTTCCATACATATATATCATCATCATTAATATTAGGAAGAAAGTGTAAAGTTCTTAATTAATAATCTTGCAAGACCTATGGCTATAGGAAGGAAACTACCCAAAAGCATAGCATAGGCAAGGGAACATTCATTAGCATATATCACTACTGCATTATACCATTCCTATCCATTAATTCAAGCAAATATATCATGTCTTTAAATTATCCACAGTTCTACTTCATGTCTTCACATATACAAAACATATATATAAAAACCATAAGTTCATGTCTGCTTGAAAATAAACTACTTAAAAAGAACTTAGAAAGATGGCCTTTTTAGAAGCCCATCATGTACCAGAGAAGTCATGCGAGGATATCAGTATAGACTTTGTTCTTGATTAACCAAGGACTCAGTGGGGACATGATTAAATTTTTGTGGTGGTTGATAGATTTTCAAAGATGGCACATTTCATTCCCTACAAGAAGACTAATGATGCAGTTCATGTGGCGGAATTATTTTTCAGAGAAGTGGTGAGACTACATGGTTTACCAAAGAGCATAATTTCATATCGGGACACTAAGTTTGTTGGATATTTTTAGCGTGCATTATAGAAGAAGTTAAAGACATATTTGAAGTTTAGTTCATCACATCATCCACAGACTGATGGACAGACAGAGGTGGTGAATAGGAGTTTGGTGAATTTGCTGAGATTGTTTGGTTGGGGATAAGCCAATGGGATGGGATTTAATTTTACCACAAGTGGAATTTTCATTCAATAATTTTATTAATAGGAGCACTGGTAAATCACCATTCCATATTGTATATGGAAGTAGTCCCAGAAATACTTTTGATTTGAGGAAGATAGACAAAGGAGAGATAAGTAGTGCTGAAGCTGAGGATTTTGTAGAACATTTGAAGAACATCCATGAGGATGTGAGAAAGTACCAAGATGAATGCACAGTATAAGGCTAAGGTAGATGAGAAAAGAAGGCATAAGGAATTTCAGGTCGGGGATGAAGTCATGGTTCATTGGCAAAATGAGCAATTTCTAGTAGGTACATATAACAAGTTGAAAATGAAGAAGTTTGGGTCATGTAAGATACTAAAGAAGCATGATTTAGGAAATACCTATGAGGTAGAATTTCCTGCTAAGCTGAATATTTCATCAGTGTTTTAACATTTTAGATCTGATAGAGTATCATGAAGGGGGTGTTGAAGATGGGGTCACAAAAGCACAGTGGAGTATTCCATCAACCACTTCGGCCACCAAGGAGATTGAGGATATACTGGATAGTCGTGTTGGCAGAAGCACAAGGAACAAGACATATGAAGATAATCTAGTCAAATGGAAAGGATGACCTATAGAAGATTCATCATGGATGAAAAGGGAGGAGGTTAACTATCTTGGTTTTCCTCTACACACTTGAGATGTGACAGGGTCACTTCTCAAATTACCGCGGGTGTCTGATGCAGGAGCATCCTAGGTGTAAGGGCAATCTTGCATCACCCAAAAATATTTATGGTTTCTTTTTAATAAGGGCTATCTTGTGTAGAGCTTCTATTTATGGAAGCTTACTATTTTTAGTAAGTTGGTCATATGAGCTCGGAATGTTATGATTTCAAAGGTGGAGGTTCATCTTAGTCATATCAGATTGCCAGTTGAGTTTCATTGGCATATCATCTGTATTGGTGAAGTTATTGAATATTTTGGGTATGAAATATTTGAGATCAATTTTGAAGACCTTAGAGGCTCCAAACCATTATCAAACCCTGGTTGACTAGATCTTGCGTGAGTCAGGCACTATAGATCAGGTCCTGTCATTTTTGAAAAGTGGTTATAATAGCCAAACAGAGCTACAGTTAAAAACTTATGGCCTCCGGAAGTTGGGCTACCTAAAAATAAAATTTGTAATTATTTTGATCTGACCCTAATGTAAAAATGAAAAAAAAAAAAATTCTATGGGCGGTCAGCCTTAATGGCTAAAATTTTGGAACCTTCTCGGGCAGTGGAAAATTGCCTATATAAGGAAGCTGGCCCGTAGTGTTTTCTAGGGCAATTCTGGGTAGTGATTCGAAGATTTGTCTTATAGAATATTGTAAGCAAAATGCCCATGTGGTTTTTCATATTTTAATTCCAAAAAAATTTAATTCCACACTTGTGGAGATAATAAGAAGCCTATTTTCTATTCTTGCAAATTGTTGTTGTTTCTTTGTTTCTGTTATGTGTTTTTGGTATTAAAGGGACCACCCTTCATCATATATTCAATTAGAAAAATATATGTAAAAGATCTTAAGAGGTCCCTTGGTTCATAGGGAACATTAGAATTTATCTTGGGTCTTGGACCCTAGGGTTTAATCCATTGAAAGAACTAGTAAATTTATACCTCGAGCTCAAAATTTATAAATTATCTTAAGATATTTGGATAGAAGATATCTTCAAATATTGTGAATTCTTTGGATTCTTAGATTGAAAGCAATTGTGCCACCAAATGTGGGGAATGTCTACTTATGCCCAAATATGTGCAAAGATTAATTTATACAAATATATTAAGTAGTCTATCAAGCTAAACTCAATCCTAGGTGATTGGATACAAAAGCTAGACTATGCAATATCTGTTTATTCAATGTTTCAAACATTGAGAGGTGGGTCTTACAACAAAAAGAAAATTATGGAAATTGATCATTTTGTACAATTAAAGATAGTTTGGAGATAGAAAAAGTCATTTAAGTCCTTATTCTTTGAGGCTAGAAGGAATTTGTATCTAGTGGAGGCTTGAGAAAATGTGTAGAATGGGGGTCAAGCCCAACCTAGCATTACTCAATAAAATATTAGAACAAATTATGAATGGGTTATAGAGCTAGGAGTAATCACAAAAAAGGAGACAGGAGTTATTAATATATTAGATGTAAGCTATAGTTCTATATTGAGGAAGAAAGTGGGGAGGACTATGTGAGAAATGTATTTTAAAACAAGACAAAGATCAAAGGCTAGAGTCTAGTCACTAGTAAGGGAGAAAAGCATAATATTACATCCTAGGCTTTAAATGTGGTCCTAATAGATTTGGGGGAAAATAAGAAAATTGGTTACAAAACTAATATCAAAAAAGCTAAACTAATAGTCATATAGGATTTGGAAAATGGCATGCAAGCATCCATGAATTCATTTTTTCCAAAGAGGAAATAGGCAAATCTTGATATAAAAGCTATGAAGGTTATCAATTGTAATATTTGGGGTTTAACTTCCCTTTAATAATATATTTGGTTAAAACTAATGACAGAGGAAGAAGGATTGGATATCTTGTTTCTATTGAAACTAAGGTCAATGGTGACTTTCTAAAAGGGGTGTTACAATAAATTAGAAATGTGATTCTATGAATATCATTAATACTATAGATTTTATGTGTGTCTTGGAAATTATGTATAATGACTCATTTTTCTAACAATCTCCTCATATTCCCAAAATGTTCTAAATGTGTTAGTGATAGGGAAATATTGAATCTTAAATTCATTGATTCAAATGTTTACGACTTCAAAAGTGAAAGTTATAGGGAAATGTGTGGGATAATTTGAAAAAAAATAGATTTTATTTTAATAGTACCAAATGGTTGTGAGGAAGAGACTTCAATTTTATCTCAGGTTTTGATGATAAATCTAGAGGCAATCAAAAGGTGATGATCGGTACCAACTCCTTACATGATATTTGTAACAATATTTTCTTGCTAGTTCTAAAGCCCAAATCTAGCTATTTTACATGGAGTGATGGAAACATTGGAGAAGGTTGTGTGATGAGAAGATTAGATAGATTCTTCATAAATTCAATCTTGGCCTTAAATCAAGCTGATTTTGTATCCAAAGTAATTCCTTTGGTACTTCTAATGATTAGTCCATAATGTTAGAACTCAGAAAGGATAGAAAACCCAATAGATGTCCTTTCACAATATAATTATACTAGTTTGAGTGTACCCAACCTTTGTAAATTTTCTTCAATTTTGGTGGGACGTGAATATTTTAGGGTGTCATCCATTCATCCTCCAGAAGATGTCCTTTATCAAGTCTAATACTAGGGAATGGAAAAAAGTGTTTATGGGGAACATCTTTGGTACTAAATAGATGATGGAGAAAATAATGAAAAAAAAGGTGGATATTTCAATAACTAGGATTTCTAAGGTTGACAAGAATAAAGCTCTCAAACTAAAGGAGGAATCAAATACTGGAAATAATTTACTAGTGATAAAAATCTCAAGTGAAATGGTTAAAGGGGATTGAAACACAAAATCATTCCATCACTCCATTACTATTTATAGTTAATTCAACTTCATCTATCCATTACTATTTATAGTTAAGTCAATTTCATCTCTCCATTACTATGTATAGTTAAGTCAATTAAATTGAGGGCATCACACTCACTTCAAGCATTGATGTAATGGGCATTGAGGTCATCAAGAAAGGAGTTATATTCTTTGAGAATCTCTTGGAAATGGATCTAAAGGTACACTAGGATGAAGAACTTGGAAAATACTTAATTATATCCTTGAGGACTAAAATACAGATTTGATGAATACTTTTTTACTAAATAAAATCAAGGTTGTCACTTTTTCTCTAGGTACAAAGAAAGCATAGGCCCTAATTGCTTCTAGCTTATTTTATTCCAAACCTTTTAGGGAGTAGTACACCCAAATCTATGGGAAATTGTAAAAGAGTTCCATTCTATGAGGTTGATGATGCATAACATGAATACCACATTGCTAGATCTCATTTCAAATACCAAACACCTAAGATACTTTAATGAATTTGAGTCGATCACCCTATGCAAAACAATCTATAATATTTTACTAAGGAAATGGAACTCATGTGCAAGAAGAAATTAAAGAGATATTATTCTAAAGAGAATAGTGGATTTAAAAAAGGAAATAAAATTCTTGATGGGATTTTCATTATACTTGAGACAATCAACTCCAAGTAAAAAAAAATGAAGGTATGCTACTCAAATTGGATATGAATAAGTCCTACAAAATATTTATATGGGAATACATTGTAATGGTTATGAGAAAGAATGGTTATTATGAAGCTTAGTACTGGGTTGGTAGGTACATCTTCTTGGCCTCCTTCTAAGTTCTCCAATGGAAACTCCTCTAGTTTTTCATGACCAAAAGGGGTCTCAAGAAAAGGAACCTATCTCCCCTTTTGTGTATTCTATTTATTGAGGTTTTTGAAAGTAATATATGTTAGGAATAAGGTGTTGGACACCTTACATATTGTTTATCATATTTAATTTATTATTATGTGTGTGGCGCACCTAGGGGGACCTAGAAGTACATGTATCACTAGGAGTTAATAGTCTTGGGGCCATTTTGAGTAGTCTATGTAACATTGGGAAATAGATTAAATGTGAGGTTTCACATTGGAAACGCGTATATAATTTAATGTTGGGAAAATATTAATAAATTGAAAAATTTGTACCCAATATTAAATATCGATTCAATGGTTTTAATTTCATGGTTTTAGAAATATGGTTTTATGTAATACCACTTAGTATTTTTGTGTGAGCTTGTTTCTATCAAAGGAAACTTAAAGGTAATTGTCTAAGGTTGGATGGTTGGAGTTTTGAGTCTATTTTTGAAGAATTTGTATGTTAAGCATGGTATAAGATATGTGGTTACATGCTTGGAAGGATGGAAGATGCATTGAGAAGAATTGATGTCTCAGGGGTATTCAGGGAGGCTCTGAACATGTATTGTAATATTATGTTGTTGAATAATACATGAGTCATGGATACTTTTTGAGGCTAAGATTTTTCCTTGAGGGTTTTTTGAAGGTATATCGTGTGTCATCTTTGATGTGCATGTTGCCTATTTTTTTGCATATGGATTATGATTACTTATTTTCTTAGATTTATCTTTTAGGTTATGTGGAAATTATCATTATGTCATTATACTTGTTTCCTTTCATTTGGTAACAAAGCCATGGTTGTGGTTGTATAACCTTTGATAGAGTAAATCTTGGTTACATTGAATTTAAGGATTGCATGAAAGTATAAAGGCATGGTAAGACATGAGGGTTTTGCATGTTATTTATTGTAGATATCAAGGTTTTGGGTTTTCTATTGTGATGGGTTATTTACAAATTGGGGTTTGTGAAAGGTTGGGTCAAATTCAAGTTTCTCAAATGTGGACTCAAATGAGGGATTTACAGGAAAAAAATTTACAAATGACCTCTTGGGACAAAATTTACCTCTCCATTGGATCTAGAATGGTGGAGAGATTAAAAAGTGACATAAAATTCTCTCACTTGTAAAAAATTTGAAAAAACTACAAAAAAATCATTATCCCAATACACTAATACAGTCGTATGGTTGTCCAAGGCATCTACAAAGAAGAAAAAGTAAAATATATTACCATTGGTCAAATATTCCTCTAGAAGATATGGGTGTGTGTCTATGTATGTATGCGTATGCGTATGTGTATGCAATGCCCCACTAGGGAACCTAGGAGAAATTAACCTAAAACATGTTACTAAGTTTACAAAATAATTTTTTTCTTAAAAGTCTACAAACAATAATGAATAAAAATGTAGAAGCAATATAACATAAGACAATACATATTTACAAATGTAACTCATTTACAGATTACAAATCCTTAGGGTTCCATGACGTATAATTACGTAAGTTAATTAATCTACTAAATACAACAAACAATATACAATCTCCACATAATGCAAATGAATAACAAGTACAACATCATATAAATGAAACATACATACAACTGATACCATAAGGTATACACAACGAACCATCATCCACTACACAAGTCACAGGGTATGAAATAACCAATCATATACAAGGTACATGAATAACATCTTGAAAAATAAGAGAAAGTCTCCAATAATAATGAATAAGAAAGAAGGTAACAACAAAAAGGATCATCCAGGAACGTCAAAATCTCAAATGGTAAAAGAATCACTACCACCTGACCTCGTGGAACCAAAGGTCCACTCCCACTGTGCTGAGGAAATAACAACAAACCCCACTAGAATATCAAACACCAAAATCAACCATCATACAAACTAATCAAGAGATCCTAAAAGCTCTCTATCTCAGAAAAAGTACAACACCAACTACAAAGGTAAACATACTAATCCCATAGGAAACCAACACATGTAGGAAAACTAAGATGCATAAAGGGAAGTTTCATCACATGAGTCAACTCTAGAGTTACCCTGGCAGTCTCTCTGGACCCTAGCCCCCTAGTGACTCTATCTTGTATCAGTAACCTTTCATACAGACAAGGTAACCAACTATACCTCATCTAATCCACACAAGTGGTCAGCATCCTTTCACAAATCATCCTAGCATGTACTAGCGCTCAAGGCATGAGTGAGGAACAGAGACATATTATTAATTCATTTTAAACTCTCAATGTATTTAAGTTATCACTTTATTAAGTAACATGCAAAGGATACCCAGGCAGCCACTTCCCCTCTAACACCTAGATAACCTACCCTAAGCTCATAAGTCTCAAATAAATCTCATAGAAGTACAATGATCAAATATTAGTTCCATAGATGTCAACAAGAACACACACTAGTCCTCAAACCAAACATCACAAAATCCATATTGTTCATCAAACCATAAAATCGTAAAAACATACTCTCTCTAAGAGTTCACAAACTAATAAGTTTAAATTGAACAAATGTTGATTAAAAATATCGAAACCTTTATCACATTACAAACATTGTAAATAGCTATGCCACAGTAAAAAAGTAAAACCCCAAGCTTCTGATAACAATTCCTAAAATCCAACTTAATGCTACCCATACCAACAATCAAACACAACCAAAAACTCTAATACTAAACACATCAATATTAAATTCTCATCAAATAATATTTAATTATATATCATTATTATTCTTATTTTTGTTTTTCTAAAAGAATTTCTATGTATGAAAAAAAATTATTTTTTTTCTAAAAATGGAATTTCTAAATATAGAATATCGCTACATGCAAATTCCAAAAAAAAAATTATTTTATTTTTTATTTTTTTTAAATATTTTTTTTCCTAAAAAATAGAATACCACTACATGCAAATAAATATATCTTTCTTAAATAACATGCAACTAATTATATCTTCCTTTAATAACAAGCAACTAAATATATCTTTCATAAATAACATGCAACTGAATATATCTTCCTTAAATAGCATGCAACTGAATATATCTTCCTTAAATAACATGCAATTGAATAAATCTTTCCTAAATAACATGCAACTAAATATATCTTTCTTAAGTAATATGAAACTGAATATATCTATCTTTCACACATGCAAATCTATATTATTTACATGCACATATCTATATTTCTATTTTAAAGCATGTATTTTCTCTAAAAATGAACTCTTTCAAAACCCTCAAAATCATGGAAGGCCATAATTGAAACAAATCAAAGCAAAACTTTTAAAGAAAACCCTAATCAAATTTTTCTTCCAAAAGATTCCCTAAGATTCCTGATTATCAAAGAAACACAACTTTTTAACTAACACTCATCATTTACACACAAGATCTAATCAAACACGAAGAAGACAATGATTTCAATGGACAACTTTTAAGGATTTTAAAACCCTACCTTAATACACAAAGCTGAATCGAAAATCAATACCAAAACTTGAAAACCTAAATCTTTCAAAAACATCAAAACTTTAATTCTCCAAAAATTTGCCAAAAGAGAATTCTTCAAAACTTGATTGAATAATTCTCAAATGACCTCCAAGATCTCTAATATTGAAATTCAGAACCTTGAGTTGAAATACTACAACTATAAATTAAAAAAAAATACAAACTCAACTGTTAAAAATAATAAAGTTGTTAACTCCAAATCATAGAAATAAGAACTCAACTACTACCTCATTTTTATCAACTTTTTATTAAAAGAATTATTTATTTAAATTCCTCAACTTTAAGTCACTTTAATTCAACTTGATTTTAAAATGTTAAGTTGTACTTTTATAATAAAGTACTTTTTAAGTTACATTATTTAATTTTAATTAATTTAAAATATGCAACTCAACTAATAACCACTTAACTTAAATTGCACATTTAAATTTAATTTTTATTTAATAATTAGTAAATTTCTCAATTAATTAACTTTGACTTTACAATTAAATTATTTATTAAACAAATGTAATTAATTCATTCTCAATAATTTTTACCCTTATATTTAATATTTTAATGTATCATAAGGTGTAATTATTTAATCTCATTTAATTAATCTTAATTAATTCCTCAACCTATTTTAACACCAAAACCATATCAAACCACATGACATGCAACCATGAAGCAAAGGTGACTAAACCAAAATGCAGCAATCAAGCCTAAAGGAAGGACTCATGGATTTATGTCACCTTGACGAATCCGAATAGGTAGAAAATCATATACTTGTCCACTATTTTAGAAAAATTAATGGCTTAGGTTGAGATTGGACCTATATATTATCTCCCCTTTCTTACCATTGAGATATTATGATAGGGCATGCTCATCCTGGCAATTCAGGGAAGTCAATGCCTGGTACCTGAAATCTTGCATAAAAGATGAGCATGTACATACATGTATAAATATATAACAGATAATGGTGAGGATCAGTTGATCATGTGGATCTCGCAAGAAAGTAACTACGACTCTACCCCTCAACCATATTAGGCACATAAAACAAAAATATAAAACATACACACCAATCATACACATGGAAGTATGGGAACTAATATCTTTGACTCCTTCCCTATGGAGTCCAACTCTTCCTTGTCTTCAACTAATTTAGTTCACTCTTATCCTCATCCTTTTCTCTTTTTGTTTTCTCTTTCTTCCTCTTTCCAGTAGCCTTCATTAGTTCAAATGTTTTCTTTCTCTAGGACGACTCAGGTGTATTAGCCTTAGCAATATTTATTATGTTCTTCACTTGGCAACTTCACTGATGAAATAATATTTTCTATTTATCTCTTGCACTTCTTGCTTGTCTATCTCCCAGTAGGATATTTAACCGGTTGTTGAAGATATCACTTCAACCTCTTCATTAATATCACCTATAGCACCAAATGTGCCTGCATGCACTGTTGAATATTTATGTTTTCTTTTGCTTTTGTATATCCCTTTAGTGGAGCAAACTGCTTCACTTCTTATTTCTTATTTTTCTTAGTTATAGATTGAGCACCTCTCAACATTTCAAACTAATTACCGATAGGTAATACTCCATGTAATACATCCAACCTTTACATTATATCATAGTACATCATATCTCAATACATCATAATGCATCTAAGTATGCAAATAAAATTTACCACACATTATTCTCGGGGGTCTCAAATTTATTTGACCTTCATTGCTCCCCCTAAGCCAAAATAAGCTTAGTTTACTGATGGATTCTCCACACCTGATGGAGATGCAGATCCTTCTGATTTTTTTCTCTCTTCCTTCTTTGACCGTACCTTACTCATCTTCTTTATTGTTTCCTCCACATCCACAGCCTGCTTTTCTTTCTGATCCTCTGACCAGTTCACCAGTTGGTTTCCTTGATTCCTTGATCTGTAAAATCTTGCAATGTGTCCAACCTTATAGCAATGGAAAATTTCCATCCTAGTAGATCTCTAAGGTCCAGAACTACCTCTATTTTCTCTCAATCTGCATTTAATAGCCACATGCCCATAGTTGTGGCAATGCGAACATTGAACATTCCACTAGTTCTGGTTCTAATAAGATCTCTGTTGGTACATAAATGATCCCTGATTGTTCATCTTTGTCTTGCACTCACTAGCTCTATAACCATACTTCTTGCAATTATAAAAATGACCATTAAATACATTAGGTTTATTCCTGCAAACCCTAGCAATCTGACCTTCTTCATGACAAATTGAACATGTAGGGGTAATAGGTCTAAACTTACATTCTCTTGCAACATGTCCTACCATGTGACAATTAAAAAAAACTGGCTTGTAAGCTTTCTTACCAAGACTTTTCTTGTTCACCTTGGATGGAGACTTATCATCTTGATTAATCTTCTTGGATTCAGATGATTCATCGGTTTCAAATGTAGTCTGACCGGTATAGCCTAGACCGGTTGAGTCATTACTTCTTCTTTGAATTTTTAGCTTCTCATCAAGTTTCTCAGTAATCTCATTGAATTTCTTCATCAACTTGTTTGCATCATCAAGTTCTTTCTGCAATCTCTCCTTCTCTTAGCATAGGCCTTTATTCTCTCTTACCACATCTTCATTATTCATCATCATATTATTGAGATCACCTCTTAGATCTTGCATTTCATCTCTGGTCTCATGAAGATATATCTACAAGGTACCAACTTCTTGTTTAGATCTAGAAAGTTCATCCATCTTTTCTTTTAGGGTATCTTCTGTCATCTTCTTAGCTTCTTCTACAGCTTTCCTAGCTTTCATTTCTTGACACAACTTAATGGACAAAGCTTCTAAATCCCTCTTGATATTCTTCTTGTCCTTTGATAGTTGTTCATTCTCTTGAGACAAGGCTTCTAAGGTTGCTTCATATTCCTCAGATCCACTTTTTTCTGACAATTTCTCAATGTAGTCTTGACTCTCACTTAGTTGCACACATAGTTCTTTTCTTTTTACAAGTGACTTCTTCATTTTTTCCTACAACTCTTTGATCACTTTGTGTGCATTCTCAAGTTGCATATCACACTTGTAATTCTCCATGATTGTGGATCCTTTCCTCAAGTTGTTAGGATTATCATCAAGAGGACCAAATATATGATACCAATTGTTAGTATTTGAAGGTACTAAGAGGGGGGTGAATCAATACAAATAGGTAACCTACTAATTCAAGCACATGTATGATTAACTTTAGCATAAATTTTCAAATAAAAAAATAAATAAATAATGCAATTAAATAGAAATAAGTAATATCATAGATCCACACATGCATCACACATAACACATTTATTTTTCATGTGGAAACCCAATTTTTGAAAAACCATGGTGGGAGTTAACACCCACAAAATTGTGTACTCTTCTGAATTACGCCCTGTGAGGAGCTTAACCTTGTTAGGAGTTTACAAAGACACTATTAGGTGGAACCCATTTAATGGATTTACCTATAGCCCTATTGGGATCTTTACCCTATTAGGAGTATCCTTTTTAGAGGAATTTAGACACAAGATAATGTGCCATCCTATTAAAGGATTTACAATCGGGACCTGTTAGGATCCACTTGATTAAGGAACTATTACTACTGCAACTGTTAGGGAACAATAGGTAGAATGGTCTGTAGAATAGCACACGTTCTTTATCAGATCCACTGAAGCACACAATCTCTTCTCAACACCCTTAACTTTGACCTAGCTTGATCGCACCTTCATACACCCATTAGTTGTCCATGATCAACACACAATTCTTTCATCCTTATCACATAAATATTGTTCATCAAACCCTACGGCCTTTCACTACCTTAAACTTTCCCTAAATGGTTTATAATTTGACTTTCAAACTTACCTCTCAAACATAATGTGCCAATACACACATCTCAATGTACAAAACAATTTTCCTATACCACGTTGGCCAATACAATGATTTTTATAGAATTTTGTGTCAAGGGGTCAAACACATTCTGACCAAACACATGCTTCCTCTATAATCTTATCCACACGCTACCATTGAACAATGTGATGCTAGATCATCACCTCTGATCATTGGGACACTTCACCACATCGTGACTAACACAACTTTATTCACCGTCCCTTCCATACTGATCAACGATTCAAGATCTACCATCGGTAGTTCAAGAACATAAGCTCTTTATCCTAAAACCACTTCTGTAATAGTAATACCTTCTCACCTATCATCCAAATAATTTTTGGTTGCAACCATAGCTTCTTAACACTGTCAACAACCTTCTCTTGTGGTCGTTCCATATAGCTCACCATAGATTTGACAAACCAATCAAATCACCTATTGCTTGTCACTAATTGTTATAGCAGTTGCACTATCAACCTTCATCTGATCATAACTTTCTTACTAGTATAAACCAAGAGTAGTGATCAAGCATTAGACATCTAGAGACACACCTAAGTCTCTCATAAGGATTGCTACAATTGAAACACGTTGCAACTCTTGAATCATCAAATCATCACTCCTTGGCTTTAACCTGCTCTTCCTATTTATCTGACAACCTTCAAACAATCATAAGTCACCACACACATAAGATAAACTTACGCATTCATGGATATATCATCTAGATATATCACTTAAGCTTCCTTCATGATCATACACTCTAACTCTTACCATAGTGCGGGATTCAACCTCTCAAACATACCTTGGCATAATAGAAATATTGTCAACCAAAAACCACTAAGTTGACATAAATGACAAACTCATAATTGATCATCCTGTCATCATAATTGCATCAAACACATGTCATAACATACTCATCTAATCTCTACATTAGTTATGCCAACATAATTTATATTCAATACTTAGTTATTATTAGAATTGAAAGATTACTTGCTCTAAGGATAATATGTGAAAAGTGAGAACATTGAGTTTAATGTTGTTTCAAGACCCTATTTTAGGGCATTTGTGTGTGGTTTGTCAATGGTTGGGTCCTATTGGTGGTCCATTCACAATGGAGGGATACTTATGCTTATTTCTATTTATGTTTACTCATACATATGTGTATAGATACATATGTAATATAGAACATATGTACATGCATACATTCAAACCATTAGTGTTATCCATTGTTGGAATTGTTATGAAATTCATAGGAACGTTATGTAATGTGAATTTTTTATTAATGCAAAACTAGGTTTTGAAGGGGACCCCAAAACCCTTTACAAAATAGGTCAAAGAAGGACCTAAAACCCCATCACTAGAGATATTTAAGACTTCACACTAAAAGAGACGGGACAAAGCGAGATAGGGAAAAAACCAGAAAAAAGGAGCAAACCAAAAAAGTCCCCCACCAAGAAGATAATAAAAATTGAGAGTCACTATCAAAGATAAGACATTGAGAACCAGCAGCCTAGAAACACAATCAGCCAAAAAGATTATCCTTTAGTCCCCATCATATGGGACTAAAGAGTCATGTCAAAACAAGGACTGAATCATTTAGAATGTTTACCTTTTACCGTTATCTAACCTTCTTCCACTTTGGCAGCCTCATCTTGCCAACTCAAAGAGTTAAGAGCTGAAGATCCAGCACCCAAGTAAGGGTGCATTAGATAGCTCAAATCCATCCAACTGAGAGCTTGATCCAAGACCAACAAGTGGGGAAGAAACAACACCTCCAATAGATCTAGCAATATAAGTCTCACCATCAACAAATGTAGGAGCAACAATAAGAAGAGAATCAAAGGAATCAACCAGCAGAGGAGAAATAGAAGCTCCAGACCCACCAGCAAAATCCCAGACACAAACTAGCTCAGGAGTTGCACTATCAGTGCCAGCGGTAGAAATAGAAACCTTAAGAGGCTCAGCTGAGAGTTGATAACCTACACCCAAAGAAGGACAAGCACAACCAACCAAAGACTGATTGGCCATAGCACCCGAATAATTCTGCCCAACCACTTGGGAAATGCTTTTCTTCAACACAGTATAATAATGTGAAGTTAATAATGTGTGCTCTTACATGATTTGAAAGGAGAAATGGGGGTGATATGATTTTACACACCACCATTTGCGTGAGAATATGTTGGATCATCTTATAATCATGATTTACTAACAAATTATTGTTATTGGTCTTAATTAGAGTATAGATGCACTTATGTGATTTTATTTAGATGTAAGCCTTGTTAATCATATCTAAAATGCATCCTTGGGAAGGTGTGACTAAATAATTTTTTTGAACTCCTAAACCATCATGTATTCTTGAGTGAGTGTCAACCTTTACATTAGGTTCCCTTGGAACTTAAAAAATTGAAAGCTTGAATGTTATACAGTATGGTAATATTCTATTGTTAAAAGATAAAACAAAAGGGCTTGAAAGTCTAAGACAAACTAACTTATAAGAGGTCCTTTCAAGAATTGTTCAATAATATTTGTACATTACTATCATATGATATAGACTTGGTTAGACTATTGAATTCTTATTTCAAATCTAATAATAGTCAAAGGGTACTCATGAGAACTATGTTATTAGAGACAAAACATGATTATTAGGTAGGGTTGGTCGACTCAAGTGTCGAGATAGGTTGATGTTAGGAATAAGGTGTCTCAACCTTGGATAATTCCTATTCTTATTATTTGTTTTGTAAATGTATTTTTTGCAAATAATGAAATTAAGTGTGAGTGTACATTTCTAGTTGGCATGTTGATGTGTCACTCCACTTGATGTGTTGGCATCTTGTGCGTAAGGAGATCATGACTGAAATGGTCATGATGGATTCCTATGATGTGTAAGAACTATTTAAGGAATGTTCTATGACAGGTGTAAGAGCATCTTATGACTTGGGCCTATTTGGGTGCCCAAGAAGAAGTGGTTGGTGTGTGTAAGAGAATATGCCAAAAATAGGTTGGTATGACAGATTCTCTTACACTCCTCTTGTGACCATTATTTTTGGTGGATTCTATGACAAGCTGTCATAGTCTATTCTAGGGATGGACGCCTATTCTTGGGATTGCATGTAACATCTATGTACATGTGGCTTTATGCATGGGTCTTGGTGGTTGGATGCCAAACTCCTTTTTTTGGGTATTTGTTGGGTCCTAAGGAGTCTATATAAATGATGTTGCTTCTATGGGAGAGAATATAAGTTTTACTAGTCTCTCATCTCCTGAAAGAACTTGCATTGCAAGTGTGTTGTAGTCTTTGTGTTTATGTGTTTCAATCTTCTCTATCTATTTTTTGTATCCATGGTATATGGCTGCAATATCTTTGTTAAAGTAGTTAACAAATCTGAAATTGTAAGGATTTAAAAAGAATTTGCACAATACTTTCCTTTAGAGATTAGTGTAGGAAGTTGTTTCCGCACCTAAGTTTCCTTACAAGTGGTATCAAAGCCTGATCAACTTTTGATCCTAGTGGTTGGGTAGGGTTTTTTGAGCTAATCTCAAGTTGAGTGGGAGTTTTGTGCAGAGCATTCTAAATCTTATTTGCAGATTGAGATGGCAAGTTCCTCATACAATAGAATGGAGGTGGAGAAATTTAATGGCACTAATTTTGAGTTGTGGAAACTCAAGATGGAAGACATGCTTGAAGACCGCCATCTATGGGAGGCTACTTCACTTGATGTGAAACCTGCAATGATATTGCAAGTGGATTGGGAGATCAAGGATCGGAAGGCTAAGGGTCTCATTAGACTCTATCTAGTAGATGTCATTCTTCTGAATGTTCTTGATGAGACTACTGCAAATTCTTTGTGGAAATGACTTGGGTCTATGTATCAGGCCAAATCTCTAGTGAATAATTTGTTCCTGAGAAAGAATTTGTATTCTTTAAGAATGGAGGAAGGTGGATCCATAACTGATCATCTCAACGCATTCAATTTATTGATTGCACAGTTGGCATCATCTGGTGCCAAGATCAAGGAGGAGGAACATTGTATGACCCTGCTTTGTTCCTTGTCGGATTCATGGGACCATCTCAAAAGTACTATAGTCACATTCTGTATGGATGATGTGGTGTCTTCACTGCTATCTAAGGAGATGCGAAGAAAGACTTCGGATTCATCTAAGGAAGCCCTTGTTGTTCGCAGGAGATCCAACGATAGAGGAAAGCAGAATGACAAGTCAAAGAAGGGTGGATCCAAATCCCATGGGAGTTCTAATACTCCTAGAAAGTCCAAGGTGAAATTTTGGAACTATGATAAAACTGGGCACTTTTGGAGGGACTGCAAAGAACCGAAGAAGAAGAAAGGCTCAGATTTAGCTTCCAAAAAATCTCAAGAAGATGGAGATGCTTTTATTGCAGCTTTGGTAGCCCATGCATCTAATGATGTGTGGTTGGTAGACTCAGGTGCTTCTTTTCACATGACCTCTCATCGAAACTGGTTCTCAAAATATGAAGAGTTCGATGGTGGAAAGGTGCACTTGGGTGATGATTCTCACCTAAAGATAGTTGGATGCGAAAGGGTCACTATCAGATTTCTTGATGGACGAGTAAAGGGAATCAACAGAGTTATGCACATTCTAAGTTTGGCATGAAACCTATTATCTGTAAGTATGCTAAATGATGTAGGTGTGCAAGTTGTCTTTTCGAAAGATGGATGCAAGATGATGAGAGGTTCTATGGTGCTCGCTAGAGGTACTAGGAGAGGTACTTTGTTTCAACTTGAAGCATGCATTGCTCAGTGCAATAGTTCTTTTATTTCAAAGAAGAGAGCAGCTATCACTTCATCCCCACCATCTAAACAAGCAGTAAAGAAGACTGTGGCAATGGGTTCCGATGGCAGTGCAGTAAGTGTACCTAAGGGTGCAAACACTTTGGAAGGCAAGCTTCCTATAGAAAAGATGATATTGTGGCATATGAGATTTGGCCACATTGGTGAGAAGGGTCTTAGGACCCTAAAGAATAAAAACCTCATTGAGGGGTTAAATGATTGCAATCTCGAGTTTGACTTCTACGAACACTGTGTCTATGGTAAACAAAATCGTGTTTAGTTTTACTCTAGTTCTCAGAAATCTTCTGATGTTTTGGATCTTATTCATTCTAATGTATTTGGTCCTGTAAAAGTTCCTTCAATCTCCAAGTCTATATTTTTTGTATCTTTCATAGATGATTACAATAGGACCTAGATTTATTTCCTTAAAAGTAAGACACAAGTCTTTAGTCGGTTCAAGGAATTTAAAGCCCTTGTAGAGAATCAGACTAGTAAGAAGATTAAGTGTGTGAGAACTGATAATGGTGGTGAGTTTTTCTCAGCAGAGTTTGAATAGTTCTGTAAAGAATGAGGTATCGAGAGGCATAAGACAAATCCTTATACCCCACAGCAAAATGGAGTTGCAGAGAGAATGAATAGGACACTGATGGAGAAGGCTAGGAGTATGCTTAGTGGAGTTGGTTTAGAACAAAGGTTTTGGGCCGAAGCTGTGGCCACTGCTTTCTATCTAGTTAATAGATCTCCTACATCAGCTCTTGTTGGTAAGACACCCATGGAGGTGTGGTCTAGTAAGAAGCCTTCAATTAGACATCTTTGTATTTTTGGTTGTGAAGCTTATGCACATGTTCCAAAGGAGAAAAGATCTAAGTTGGAAAACAAAGCTGTCAAATGTATTTTCATCGGATACAGTGTTGGTGTGAAAGGATACAAGCTTTGGGATCCTGTGACTAGTAAGGTGTTGTATAGTAGAAATGTTATTTTCAGAGAGCTAACATCTTCTCCTATTGTGCTACAACCAGATGAAAAAGAAAAGGAAAAAGATGTTGTTCAGTTGCCTCCTACCCCTGAGAAGACTGAACAAAGGGACCATGTTGGGTCTAATGATGAGGAAAGCTCTAGCAGCTCTGATAGTTTGGAAGAAGAGGAAGAACAACCTCAACCTCAGCCCTTGAGGAGATCCACGAGAGAAATAAAGCAACCAGAAAGGTTTGGTTATTCTATGTTAGATTCCAGTTGTGCTTTTGCTTTGATTACTAACACTGATGAGCCTAGATCTATGAAAGAGGCTTTGGGCATGGAAGATGTAGGTTCCTGGATTGAGGCTATGGATGATGAGATGGCTTCATTGGAGAAAAACAAAACTTGAGACCTTGTACCTTTGCCTAAAGGGAGAAAATCTGTTGGTTGTAAATGGGTGTTCAAGAAGAAATTTTGTGCAGATGGCAGTGTTGAAAGGTACAAAGCTAGATTGGTTGCAAAGGGGTATTCACAGGTAGAGGGAATAGATTATGGTGAAATATTCTCTCCTGTTGCAAAGTTGATATCCATTAGATTTTTGTTATCTCTTGCTGCATAATATGATTTAGAGATAGAATAGATAGATGTGAAGATAGCTTTCCTTCATGGTGATTTGGAGGAAGAGATTTATATGTCACAACCTAAGAACTACATTGTTAAAGGTAAAGAATCCTTAGTTTGTAGATTAAAGAAATCTCTATATGGTTTGAAACAATCTCCTAGGATGTGGTACCTTAAGTTTGATGCCTTTGTGTTGTCAATTGGATTTGTAAGATCGAAATCAAATCATTGTATTTATTTCAGAGTTGTATATGATCGCCTTCTTATTGTTGCATTATATGTTGCTGTTTGGGAAGGGTAAGGGTATGATTTATGATTTTAAATCTCAGTTGTCAACATAGTTTGAGATGAAAGATCTTGGGGCAACTAGGTACATCTTGGGTATGGAAATTAGTAGAGACAGGTCTAACAGAAAACTTTGGTTGAGTCTGAGTAAGTATGTGAAGTCTGTGTTGGACAGGTTCAACATGGCAGATTGTAGACCACTTTGTGTTCCTGTTTCTGTGGGAACAAAGTTATCTATAGATGATTGTCCAAAATCTCCTAGTGAGGTGGAGGACATGAGTAGAGTACCTTATGCTAGTGCAGTTGGCAGTCTTATGTATGCTATGGTCTGTACTAGACCAGACATTGCCCAAGTAGTGGGAGTCCTGCGTCGGTTTATGGCTAACCCTGGATGGGTACATTGGGATGCAGTTAAGTGAGTATTCAGATATTTGAGGCGTACATCAGATTACTCCATATGTTATCATGGTAACTCTTCTAGATCTCTGCATTCAGTTTGTATTCGTGGGTTTGTGGATTCAGATTGGGTAGGTGATATTGATAGCAAGATATCCACTAGTGCTTATGTGTTCACTATGTTTGGTGGTGCCATTAGTTGGATGAGTAAGCGACAACATGTGGTTGATTTGTCCACTATAGAATCTGAGTACATGGCTTCTACTCATGCTTGTAAGGAAGCCATTTGGCTTAGGAGATTGTGTTTTGATGTTGGCGTTGATGCAAAACAAATTACTATTTGGTGTGACAGTCAGAGCGCTATTTGCCTTGCAAAAAATCCAACTTTCCATGCCAGAACAAAGCACATTGATGTGCAGTTTCACTTTGTGAGAGATATGGTGGAAGATGGAAAGGTAAATTTGGAGAAGGTAGATACTGTGAAGAATGTTGCAGATGCATTAACGAAACCAGTGGGCACTGAGAAGTTTAGATGGTGTTTGGATTCTGTGGGCCTTTTGGCCTATAGCGGTTAAAGTTCCTGTTATGTTCCTATTGCTCTTACAAGGTGTTTGACAAGTGGGAGAATGTTAGGAATAAGGTGTCTCAACCTTGGATAATTCCTATTCTTATTATTTTTTTTGTAAATGTATTTTTTGCAAATAATGAAATTAAGTGTGAGTGTACATGTCTAGTTGGCATGTTGATGTGTCACTCCACTTGATGTGTCGGCATCTTGTGCGTAAGGAGATCATGACTAAAACGGTCATGACAGATTCCTATGATGCATAAGAACTATTTAAGGAATGTGCTATGACAAGTGTAAGAGCATCTTATGACTTGGGCCTATTTGGGCGCCCAAGAAGAAGTGGTTGGTGTGTGTAAGAGAATATGCCAAAAATAGGTTGGTATGACAGATTCTCTTACACTTCTCTTGTGACCGTTATTTTTGGCAGATTCTATGACAAGCTATCATAGTCTATTCTAGGGATGGATGCCTATTCTTAGGATTGCATGTAACAGTTGTGTACATGTGGCTTTGTGCATGGGTCTTGGTGGTTGGATGCCAAACTCCTTTTTTTGGGTATTTGTTGGGTCCTGAGGAGTCTATATATATGATGTTGCTTCTATGGGAGAGAATATAAGTTTTACTAGTCTCTCACCTTCTGAAAGGACTTGCATTGCAAGTGTGTTGTAGTCTTTGTGTTGAAGATAATACATTGTGCAGGTTTTGGAGGACTGGGGTTGTTTTACCGAAAGGTTTTTCCCCACCGGCATATCTTTGTGTTTATGTGTTTCAATCTTCTCTATCTATTTTCTGTATGCATGGTATATGGCTGCAATATCTTTGTTAAAGTAGTTAACGAATATGAAATTGTAAGGATTTAAAAAGAATTTGCACAATACTTTCCTTTAGAGATTAGTGTAGGAAGCTATTTCCACACATGAGTTTCCTTACATTTGAGTCCTTGTTTACTTTTGGAAATGAACTTAAAAGGGGCTATAAGAGCTTTCTCCTATAATGTAAACTTCACTTATGTTATCCATTAATATTTCAAAGTAGTAATAATTATGAAAAATGAATATCCTTGATAGAGTTAATGTATAAATTTAATTGTATTATGATTAGCTTGTTTATTTCCACATGCTTTGATTATAATTATTTTGTAAGTCTCATTATTTCTGTGGCAACCAAAAGAAATGGTGGCACCAAATTTTTCTAATTTCTCGATTTCCTATATGCAAAAATAATATATTTGGTAGATTACACCATTCATCTTGTCTAGTGTTTTGGAAAACTAAAAAGAATGATGTGACTTAAGGTGTTTGTCTCAATCTTCCCACGTTCTACAAAAGACTATACATGCTAATAGTGTGCTCCAAATGTATGCCACATAGAGAAAGCTAATAATAATGCTTTGAACAACTTGACATATGCAAATATGGTGAGTAGGACCTACTCTATTTCAATTGTAAATTTTTTTATGTATGATGAATTGAAGTCTAAAAGTTTAATTATAAAAATATAAAAATTTATTGTAATACATAATAGTTAATATAATATTTATTATTTCAAACCTTGACTAAGGGGGATATTTTATGTGATTTTGTTATTATTCATTGAGAATAATAATGTCTCCTACATTTGTTAATATTTTTCTTCTTATGGAACCATCTCACTAATCATGAAGGGTAGAGTCCCAACTTTTTGGTGGTTGGAAAAACACTCCCATGATGCTCTCTCTCTTTTTCTTTTCCTTTTTTTTTTATTTCAGCACATAATGAATTATATTATTAATACAAAGGTATTTAGTTAGAATTTTATTATCTTTTATCATCCAATTGTGCATGTGTAAATGATTACATATGTTTGTTGCATTTCAGGGTGTGGGTTTATATTAGCATCTTTGATAGCATGAACTTATCTCATGGAGAAATTTGCATTTCTTTAGAATGATCTACTGAAAATGAGACAAAAGGTTGTATTGGAATTTAATGCTGAAAGATAAATGTGTATAATAACTATTTGTGTTGTTTTGTATTTGGAATTGTCCATTAAAACTTATGTAACATGCACATAGTTTTAATTGGTCTTGATTATAATATGAATATTTTTAGAAGAATCTTTATAGATATGTGAATTAAATGTACATTTGTACAATGTAAATATTGCTACAAAACTTGTATAATCAACATAGCTAGTTCTAATCATTAGGATACAACAATATAAGAACTTCAACAACTATCTAAGTACACAAGGGTCTAGATGACTATTGCATAATTTGATTCTGCAATTAAACCACTACATAAAACTATGTAATTCAAGTTTTAATAAATAGTAAATGACAATTATAACAATATCAAATTAATGTGGAATTTCATTTCTCTCCTGAATGGAAATTTAAATCCCTCGTTTGTCCAACAGTCATCCGTTGGGTGGGCTACAGGGGGTGTTAGGGTAGGAGAGGGTGTTGTCCTTAGCTATGCATCCCTACGGTTGGTTGTAGATGGTCCTTTTTCTACTGGTTCTAGTGGGGTTCCCCCCTCCTATTTTTGTTGTTGGTGGAAAGAGCTATTCTTAGGCTACTAAATTTGCTCCTTTGAAGCTAAAAGATCATCACATTTCTTGTTCCAAGACCTCCCCTATGGTGGTTTGTGGTCCAAAAGTGGTGGAAAATGTGGATTTCTACCAGTGGTGTGGGTTGGTTTGTGGATTTGTTGGTTTTTGGCCCTCCCTCTAGATCTGCACCATTAGATCACAGAGTCTTGGAGATCAATAGTCTATGGTAACATAGAGTTATTTCCTTGTGAAAAAGGTTTTATTATTGTTATTTCTACTTCTAAGGAAGAATGTGACTTGATACTAAGAAAATTATGGATGCGAGGGAATTACTTTCTCTCAGCCAAATCCTAGACAATCTCCTTTAACCTTCTTATTGAACCACTCAGCATGTGTCCACTGTTGTTCATCTCCCAAATCTTCCCCTTCATTTTTGGGGGAATTCTTGCCTTGAGGCCATAAGAAACTCTATTGGCCATTATTTAAAGGTGGATGAGGCTACGGATGAAGTGAGCCGATCTACTTTTGTTCACATTCTAGTTGACCTTGACATCTCCACATCCCTTTTGAGAGATGTGGTTCTCATGGTTGGGGATAGGCCATTGACCCAATCACTAGATTTTGAGGGCCTCCCCTTCAGATGTAGGTGGTGCTTCTCTATTGGTCATCTGACCATAGATTGTTCTCTTTCTCATTGTAAGGGTGCCACCACATGGTGGAAGGATGCCAATGATGATCATTTGACTGTCATGGCTACCAACTCTTTCTCAAATGACACTCTTTAGGTTGATGTTGTCTCCCCCTTGGGTGATGCTCCTATTTTGACCTCCTCCATCCCACAAGATTAGTCTCCACCTTTTGTTGTTGATTTAGTCCCCATTGGCAATGTTAACTCTTCTCTTACTACTACTACTCCTAAATTACTCTAGCATGTGGCTACTGAGGTTCAACATTCTCTTCACTCTATTCATGTTAATGATGTTGATTCTCTCTCTCCGAAGATCCCACCATCTTGTATTGGGGATCCTGTTGATAGTATTGCTTGGAAGGTTGTTCACTAGTGAAAGAAGAATCACTCTACAATCTCTCACCCTTCTCCCAACATTGTGGGTGAGTTGTGTACCCATACTTAATGCAAGTTAGTAGGTGTGTTTCTAGTCTATTTCCAATGGTCTTCTCTGGACCTTGTTGTAATTATCTTTTGTTTTTTCGCCTTATGGCTATAATTTTATAAGAGACAACATCCTTGTTTTGCTACTTTTAATAATCAAAAACATCAAATTAATGCATATGTTAAATTTTATGTGTTTAGACCCTTGAAGTGTATTTAAATTATACTATGAACAATCATATCAAATTGCAAAAAAAAAACTTTAAATCCAACCTACTTCAAACTTCAATATTCAAAATTCAAATTTACATGCATCGATCTTTTCACTAGCCAATAGTTATGAGTTGACTTGGCACAAATTTGTCTTAAGCTGTGTGCTAAGACATTCTATTTAAATGTATGCCTACTTTTATATGTCACCCATTATATGCCAAGTTTTTGTGCTTATCATTGTCTAAAATCATCAAGAATCAATCATCCTAGGTTTTACTATGGAGACACTAGTAAATTTGACTTCAAATTTCGATGACAATTAGTCAAATTTTTGACAGTCATTGGTCGAATTCATGACCAAAACTTTCATCGTTCTTTTTTTGTCAAATTTTCTATGTATTTATTAGTGGTCAAAATTTAGACCAAAATACAGGTCAAAATTTTGACTATATCTCATTCTTAAAATTATGAAAATCGTCGTGGTTTTTTTTTACAATGGTCAAAATTGAGACCATACAATGGTCAAAATTTCTACCAATACATCGTGTCCCAATGGTCGAAATTTAGACCATTGGATTGGTGGAAAGTATGGCATTTGCGTCATTTTTTTTTGCCCAATGGTCTAAATTTCGACCAAGAATTGGTGGAAATTAATCATAGCATTGGTCGAAATTGAGACCAATGCTATTTTTATTTTTTTTTAAATGTTACAGACCAAAGATGCATTCAGAGTTCTTTTCATTGTATTTCGGTTTCAAAGTTTATGTTTTGATTGAGAAATGAGTTAATTTATGCAAACGGAATTTTAATGAAATCGTTTACTATTCAAAACGATTCTTTTTGAATTTGTAGGTATCTGTTATAGCTGGTTTTCATGTCGATTTTTCAGGGAAGGCTAATTCAAAGTTCGTTGAATCGGTTTAAGATGGGAGTTTGGAAATTTATTAAAAATTGATAACTGATAACCATTTATGCTTAAGGTATCAGTTTTGTTTGAAGATTATTGGCAACCGATTCCTAAAGACTTAAATTCTATTTTGATTTTATAAGTTGATGCATAGTATCAGAGTTTCAAAGTGACAGGAAATCTAAACATTGACAAAGGAGTTTATTAGCGGTTGGAATATATTTTATTCATTACTAAAACTGTAAGTGCATTATCATGTTTTTGGTTTTGAAAGTATTTAAGAACTGTGCTATTCACTAATCAGTTATAATAGTCCCAGTTTGGGATGAAGATATGTGTTGAGTTTGGCGAAAGGATGTTCCTTAATTTATGAACACGTCGAGTTAAGTTGTTGATAGCATCCAAGGATCATACTTTATGATGTGATCTTAGTTTTTGAATCATTGAATTTTACTAATGAAATCATGAAGAGGTGTGCTGTGCTTAAGATTGAATCGAAACCTCATTGATCGGTTCAAACTCGGAAACAATTTTAAAGAACGGTTATAAGATTCTATTTTTATTGCAGATTCGAACATAAATAGATACTACACAATTTAGCATAAGTTGCCTACTCAAACGAAGGATGTTGAGACTTAATGAAGAGAATTTTTGAAACAATGGGCTAATAATGTTGAAGGAAATTCAATATAAAATCAAGAGTCTTCAATTGCCAAATATTTATTTACAAATACCATCACATTTCATGTGACACATTCCTCCTATTTCAAACAAGTTTTTTAAAAATGCAATTTGTATAGATCCCTCATTTGCACCCCGAGGAAACATAAACTAAGCACCAACCTTCTTGATACAAAACCATAGATCATTGAAAAAATATTATGCATTGGCCAGCTGTCAATATCATAATCACATATACAAGTGGCTCTTATTTTCTTAAGACTATTAGTGGTAAGGGAAAGCATGAGGATGCATGCTTCCAAATTCAAATTATATAGAACCCATTACAAAAGTTGTGGCCTCAAATGTTGTACACGTGGTGGTCATTGATTCAATATTTGTATGTAATTTAGCTGGCATAACGGTGGAGAGAGCTTCAAAGTCCATCTGTTCAATCCATTGTTGTATTTTTGCATATTCATTGAAAACATGGGGAAAATCCCTGACTGTATGATGGGGTGTTGAACCCAAACATGCCACACAAATTGATGAGGAGAAAATATCCTTTTCTCATTCATGTGCTCAACTAATCAAGAGTTAGAGCAAGAAGTCACTTGTGGAAGGGCTACAAGGGAAAAGTGTGGCAGGTCTAGTACTCTATAGTACAGACTTGAGGAGACCAAACTAGTTGTTGAATTAGTGTTCTTGAACCATATTAGGACCATCCCCATCATTAAATTGAACTAATAAGTCCACTGGTGAAGATTTTTGGTAAAGGGCTAGGATTATGCCTATAAGAGAATTCCTGCAGAGGTTGTTTGGGATAGAAATTTGTTTGTTTCAAATAAAGTTTGGTTTTCTTCTTTATTTCTCAATACACACATGGATCCATTGAATACAAAGGTGAAAGATCTCTATAAATATGCAGTCTTCATTAAGGTTTGGGGAGAGAATCATTTTCTTTCTAGACTTCACAAACAGATCCATTGTAAGAGGTTAGGAACTATGTACTGTCAAGTAATGTCTTCCTCTATTCTTGTGGTTATTTTTTTAATTCATTTGAATATAGAGAATATGCTTTTAAAAAGCCTTTATTCTTGGTTGGGATGAGTCTATTATTGGCCTATCCATGGAAGCCTCATTTTTAACCTGTTCAGGGCATTTTGTCCCTGCAACATATCTAGTTTATACTTCTCGAGTCACCACTAGAGTCTTCAAATCTGGATATTTTGCACAAGGTTAGGGCACCATTGCCAGTCATTTAAAACATGGTTTTTTCTTTAACAGATGATTTTTATCACTAATATTTGTGTGCTTATAGACCCTAATGTTGTTGCTCCAAGAACCCTAAATTGGAAATCTGTAGATGGGGTTTGGTGTCAAGAAATAATACAAGATTCACGTGATAAGTAAGAGATATTTTCCACAGCAAGCCAAATTGTGATATTGCTATCAGGATTCAACTGTGTAGTTTTTTGAGTCAAACTCATTGACCTGTGATTCATGAGTAGTGGTTTACACGAACCCATCTCTCATGAGAATGAATGGAACACTTAGCACTCATTGACTCTAGGTGATGCTCACAGAGGTGAAGCACTGGGACTTCCCAGGAGGTCACCCATCCCAGTACCACTCTAGCTATAGCACGCTTAACTATAGAGTTTCCTCCATGGTTAAACCCACTCTGCTTGCATCCTCATTTGCAAAACCTTCACCAAGTGTTGTGCCTTATGAACCATTCATTAGAAAGCCCCTTAAGCTCATCAATTGATAAGTAGGAGATATTTTCCACAGCAAGTCAAATTGTGATATTGCTATCAGGATTCAACTATGTAGTTTTTTGAGTCAAACTCATTGACCCATGATTCATGAGTAGTGGTTCACACAAACCCATCTCTCATGAGAATGAATGGAACACTTAGCTCTCATTGGCTCTAGATGATGCTCACAGAGGTGAAGCACCGAGACTTCCCGAGAGGTCACCCATCCCAGTACTACTCCAACTCTAGCGCACTTAACTACGGAGTTTCCTCCATGGTTAAACCCACTCTGCTTGCATCCTCATTTGCAAAACCTTCACCAAGTGTTGTGCCTTATGAACCATTGATTAGAAATCCCCTTAAGCTCATCAATTGATAAGCTTAAGGGGCTTTCTAATGGATGGTTCATAAGGCACAACACTTGGTGAAGGTTTTGCAAATGAGGATACAAGCAGAGTGGGTTTAACCATGGAGGAAACTCCATAGTTAAGTCCACTCGAGTTGGAGTAGTACTGGGATGGGTGACCTCTCGAGAAGTCCTGGTGCTTCACCTTTGTGAGCATCACCTAGAGCCAATGAGTGCTAAGTGTTCCATTCATTCTCATGAGAGATGGGTTCATGTGAACCACTACTCATGAATCACGGGTTAATGATTTTGACTCAAAAAACTACACAGTTGAATCTTGATAGTAATATCACAATTTGACTTGCTA
Organism: Chamaecyparis obtusa; assembly: GCA_027943335.1. Taxonomy (NCBI): domain Eukaryota; kingdom Viridiplantae; phylum Streptophyta; class Pinopsida; order Cupressales; family Cupressaceae; genus Chamaecyparis; species Chamaecyparis obtusa. The sequence goes on along the minus strand of BSBK01003065.1, from coordinate 168,983 downwards.
TGGAAAATATCTCCTACTTATTAATTGATGAGTTAAGGGGATTTCTAATGAATATTTCATAAGGCACAACACTTGGTGAAGGTTTTGCAAATGAGGATGCAAGCAGAGTGGGTTTAACCATGGAGGAAACTTCGTAGTTAAGCGCGCTTGAGCTGGAGTGGTACTGGGATGGATGACCTCCCAGGAAGTCCCGGTGCTTCACCTCTGTAAGCATCACCTAAAGCCAATGAGTGCTAAGTGTTCCATTCATTCTCATGAGAGATGGGTTCATGTAAACCACTACTCATGACTCACAGGTCAATGAGTTTGACTCAAAAAACTACATAGTTGAATCCTAATAGCAATATCACAAAGATTCATGTGGCTTTTGTAGATCTAAGATTATTATGGATGGGAATTCATTTTTTGTTTTAAACTGCTCAAGTCCTAATGGTACAGAAGATATTCTTGTTACTAAGCATCCTTTGTTGGATTGATTAAATCAGATTTGGGCCAAAGTTATCTCAATGGTCTCAAAATTTTCTAAACTTGTCCATGATTGTATTAATATTTGTCTAATCTTGATAATCAGCTTGTCATAATTCTCAAAGATGCGGTCCAAATTCATAGTGCCTGAGAGATCCAAAATATGAGGGAATGAGATGCCTCTGTAATGATATTGTTGATGTTGCTTATCAAATGATCTTGAATATAAATTCACAAAATACCTGGAAAAAAGCTAGACTGTGATTTCTACTCATCATATTAAAGCTACATTGCATGATCTCCAATTGATCTATTAAGGTCCATTTAGATGATATATCTCAAAAAGACATAAAAGGCAGTCTACAATATTTAACACATATGGCCTTAGTGAATTCAACTGAAGTTGAAAACATAAGTTCAATGAATTTGCTACTGATAAGTTAATCTCGAACTGTGGCATTCCTTTGAGAAATGGCATGCACCATGGAAGCTCATGTGGCCTCAAAGGCCTTAATTTGAGCCTAGTGGGTGATCCACCCCTATGCCACACTCTGTATCACAATAGGGAACGTGCAAGAAGCATTACTGCCTGTGGACCCTCAAGAGGGCAATGTATCTCAGGTCTGGCTCTAATTTTAAGACAAATTAAAATAGTAAATTGGACTGCATAGGTTGGGAAACCTGTATTTTTTATATCTAAAGTTTTTCCCAGCTAAATCCAAGTAATTGAATTATAACCACAATTAATTGGTTTGCCAAGTTAATTTCGATTATGATGAATGCTAGTATGGTTTATCATTTACCTCGACTCGGCTTGTCACACTTGTCCAAGTATTTTTTCCTAGTTTTTCCTCTATATTCCATATGTTCACTTTGCTAGATTAATAAATGTATTTTATCTTAGCAAAGATGAGATAGTTGTCAAGAAAGATGCCGACCAAAAGCATCAATCTAAGTGAATAATTTGGGATTTTTCCAAACTTCTTGGAAATGTGGTTATTTAGGCATATTTTCCTATTTTAACTAATGGTTGTGATTGTTTAAAACAATACAATAAGAAACACATTCTTCAAATGCAATATTATCCTTCTAATGTGCTGAAAAAATATGCTTCTCTTTCTGATAAATCAATATTTCTCAAAATCCCTAAGTAATTCAATATAAAAGTAATTTCTTCAAGTAGGGTAAGGCTCTTTGGTATAGTCATCTTTGTGTCTACTTAGGATTGTGTATGTGGTCTAACTCTACAATAATGCTAATCCAAATAAAGAATCTACATGAGTTTTTAGCTTTTAACTTACTCTATATAAAAAATTTATACATCAGTGTTTTGTTTACACTTGTAAAATAGAACTATCTTTGTTGCAAATTCTAAAGCATAAGTTAACATTCTTAAAACAAAGTTTCCTAGGAACAACAAAGGCATTTTCTTTAAAAGAAAGCTCTATGGTTAATACGCATTTCCTCCCTTTTCATAAAAACTACCTTATCAATTTCAAAGAGTTTTGGAAAACATTAATTGTCTAAATGGTTATAGGATTGCAGCCATTGCAATGCACCTGTATGAACATGATGAGCAGAATGATATATGGACTATGGTACCAGCTCCAGATTCATCCACAATTTCAAGTGCCTAGAAGAAGAAATACATGTTGTCAGTATTCTATTTTTCCAATAAATGAAAATTCTAATTTCCAGAAGTTGAATCATAATCATATACTGCTCATAAGTCATAAGTCATCATAATGCCAATGTAACTAGGACCTTAATCAAAATCCTACAAGAATATTCCATCAATCTAAGAAGGTATTCATCAAATAGCTATAAGCCTATAAGGCATTTTTCCATCCATTTATCAGTGTAAGGTCAACTCACAACTTAATAGAATTTTTCTTGTTATTACATAGATATTCTACCTTGAGATTGACATCAAAGTTCATCAAAACCACAAGATACAGGCCAAATAACTAAATGTAGTAATGAAAGTTGATAACAGAAAATTCATTGTACATGATAGAAAAATAATCAAGATGAAGTACTCTCAATCTAATCTCCCAAGGAATAGACAGCACCACTTATCACCATCTCTGCCAAAACATGATTTGTCATAAAGCGATGTTAGAATAGTTAGTAAAATGGTCATAAATTATGTTCTTATAGTAAAAGAATACTTTGACTTAAGAAAAAAACTACACAATATTAAAACATGACATTGTGCTTTAAAAACTAAAAAGGTAAAACACCTTACACAGTTCAAAGATCGATTATTCTGCTATAATAAAACAACAGTAGGGAGAAACCTCAAATGTTATTTCATAGTAAGCATCAAATATGAATTGTTGTATATTCCCAATGTGACGAAAAAACATTGATGATGGTGATATATATATATATATATATATATATATATATATATATATATATATATATATATATATGTACACTGAATTCTCCAATTAATTTCTATAGGAACAAACTCGGCAATCAATTTCTACCAGACCACCATGCTAGTAAATTTTGAGAACATTTTGTTCATTAATCATGCTTATGCTTTTACTTGGCTCATTGTGTAATAGTTTTCCCTTTTTTATAACTAATTTGCTTTTAAAGAGCTAACCATATTGTGATGTCTAAATGATCAATCAACTACCATGAAAAAAATCATCAGACATCTACTTTGAATATGGTTAATCACTACAGCCATATTAGCAAGAATAAGATCAAAAAAAATATTCAAGTCTCTAAGGGGACAAAGCACTCTGATGACCATGTTATAGAAGGAAATTAAGTAAAATATATGAAACTAACTTTTCTCAAAAAAAGATTTGAGGATAAATCCACTATATGTTTATAGGTAGTTTTACTGTTTCATGCAATTACTATCAGAGAGATATTCAACTTTTTAGTGGATTAATTTGTATATCTTTTGGCAATGACCTTAATTTCACATTAACAAAAGCTGTGTAGAGCACAACAGATAACATATATCCATACACATCTTCGTCTAGAATATTGCAAAGTGTCTTGGACTATAAAATAATACTTTTCATTAATTTTTGCAAAATTTATTACAGAAAATTATTCCATGGATGTGCAGAGAAAGCCAGATTTAAAATTAGTAGCATTTTGAGAATTTCTGGAGCTCCTACACATATGGCAACTTCTTTAAGCTGAGAATGATTTCAACAATTACCAATTCTAACGTGATATGCCAGCAGTTAGAATTCAATCAATATATTCAAGTATTGTTAAAATATATACTCCAATGTCAAAACAACTTACTCTGAGAAATGATACATGTACAATCATATATGTACTCAAGTAGCGCAGCAAAGAATATATGTTGTGAACCAATACCCATCCATGGTTTCTGGCATCGTGACAGTAACAGCTCATCAATCAGTGTATTTATACAAAATAGAAAACAAATGAAATGACAGATATATCAGTTAATATCACTTACAATTGTTTCAACTTTCAATCAAGTTGACATAAGGTAGTGGCATTAGGTGTGTCCACATCTTCCTCCTTAGTCACAATCTCAATCCAGTTGGAATTTTTGACAGGATAAAGTTTGGCTGGATTGATAGCATTCACTCTTAATCTAGTCATACGAGAAGGTACCATAGGCATGACAAGAACTAACGAAGCATTGATCTAGTCTTGGCCTAAGCCCATAAATATTGTGCATACAGCCTGCATGATATTGAAGGAGTAGAAGAAATTGTTATATGAAAATTTTGATTTTCAAATTACAAAACTAACAGAATAATGGAACGTGTGCATCTGGTAAAAGATCTTGGGGTGCAGAGAAAAGTTACCTCTCCTAGAAGTATTTTACACATGGCACCCTCCAAAGTCAAATTTACATCTTTAGTCCTTTCTAGGCTTTCTATGATATTAATGGCCTTTTCAATCTGCAAATGCAATAGGATATTCACTGAAAGCGCCTGGAAATGTAAGGACAAAATTTTCATCAAAGTATCTCAAATAATAAAAAACAAAATGCATACCTGTTATAGTAAACTATCGAATCCAAGATTTCATTGGTCAATAGTAAACAAAACTGGTGCAGGAGCACCCAAGGGACACATGAACCTACATGGTACACCAGGGGTCATGAAGGAGACCATGAAGGTACAAGGGAAATCAATGCCTAATGAAGTCAATTGATGAGGAATCATGGCTATTGAAGCCATTAAATGTTAGGGATTTCATAAAGTTGTTAAAATGTGATGCATTGCCAAGAATGAGCAAATTGGCATAAATGAGGAGTCAAGAATCTTTCAAGTGATGTAAAAGGTCATTTATGTGTTATAAGTTTGTATTAAATGTGTCCAAGGTCATAAAGAATGTAATAAGGCTATTAAAGCCTCTAAATGATGTAAAATGCACTAAAGGTGCAAGATATTGTAAATTGCCATTGTTGGCAACATAAGCCAAATAAGGCTTGGATGGGTTAGTTGAGATCATAGGGTGTGAAGGTTGTTTGAAAAAGTCTTTAGGAATGTTATCCAAAGTCTAATAAGTCCTTTTCATGAAGTATATAAAACAAGAAACAATTGTTATCCAAAAGTAATGACTGTCGTTACAAAAAACTGCTTGTTTACTATCCTATGACAGTTATAAGGAAGTTGATTCGATCCAAGAGGTTTGGAAGACAGTTAGAAGGCAAAGAGTCTTTAAAAAGGAATGTCTTTTGATTTTATGGGAGCAGAAGTCGAGGAGAGGTGAATGTAACAAGAAAAGACATAAATAAAAGAATTTTGTACTTCACTGTCATAGTGACAATTTTCTAATTTGCAAGATTCAGATTGGTAATTCAGTAAGGTTCTTTCCATTCTAAAGTTACTGTGTTATCTCCTTGAAAGGTTAGTCATGAATTATTAAGTCTTTCACAACTTTGATCAAAGACTTTTGTAAGTTTTTTTCGAACAAAACTATTTTTAAGTCCTCTGTTGTCACATGAAACATGATAGATTGTCACTCTTTTATAGTCTTTTATGGAGACAAGCCTCTCCCACTTTTTGTGATTGGAATTCAACTTGTGGGAGAGGTAATAAGGCCTGTAAATATTATGGTTTTATCATGATCTGGATGCAGGTGTCAGTGAAAGGAGAAAGGAACAGTAGGTGACTGTTGAACAGGCAATGAAGGGTGCATTTGGGAAGCACCACGTGGTGAATATGAACAAGTTAAGGGTGGAATTGGTAAATGAGTGTTGGAAATGATTGAGAGAGTTTTTTTGAAGGTGTTTGAGCCATTAGAAAGGTTTTGTGAGTTGATTTAGGGTCTTTTCTAGGAAGCCCTAGGCTAGAAACCCTTAAAGGGAGGATTTGATGAAAAAGTATCTAGGAAAGCTTGGAGGGTCAAACTAATTGAGGAATTATGATGTTTATTAGATGCCTTGAGACTGTATAAAGGTTGGAAGGTTGAGAGTAAGTGTAAATAGGAGTTGCTTTGGAAGAGGAGGGCTAATTAGGCCTAATTGCTAATAAGGACAGTCATAGAAGTGTGCAACAGTCACAAGTTGAAGGATTGGTATTAGAAGGGTTTGAAGAACTCCATAAAGGGTATCTGGAAAGGTGAAGAAGTCACCATGGTGTTTGAGTAATTTTAGAGAAAAGTGCAATTTACTGGTAGGACAGGGCTAATTGGACAGTCCTAGAAAAGGCAGTTTTGAAGATTGGGATAGAGTTAATGCTTGGTAGGGGTTGGAACTCCTTAGTTAGGCTATTTGAGGATTTTTGAAGCCTTAGAAGGATTAGGGGAATCCTTGAAGACAGAAATCAAGAGGTGATTGCATGAAAGGTGAATTAGGAGTGTTCCCAAGGAGAGGGAAATTGGAACATGGACAAAGTGAATTGATAAGTTGTCTAAAATGAATCAAGGCAGTGAACCTATTACAGAGGAGTGTTTGGTTGATATCCTAAAGTCAGGGACTTCTTATTCATCCTCGAGTTGAACTCTAGTTCCTTGAGTGGATTCCAAGATGTTGTTGAATCCTCGAGTTGAACAGGGTTCCTTAAGGGGATATTAGAAGGCTCTACATCAAAAACTCTAAGCTTGGCTTTAAAGTTTGAGCTTCACTTGGTTTCAAGAATAGTTTAATATTCTCTACTAAACAAGGCCAACCACGTGAAGGTGGAAGCTCATTTGGCCCCTCCCCCCCCGCTAACATCACTCTAAATTCCCCATTAACATTTAATAACATTCATTCATTCATTCATCCATTTTTGAAATATAACATTCAATCATTATAATCACATGATAACATTCATTAACACACAACATTCATGAATAATTCATTAACACACAACATTCACGAATAATTCATTAACACATATTAACACACATCATTCATCAACATTACTAGTACAAAATTACATCCATTAAGACAATGTTCTTTCATTAGCAATAAATGTTAATTATAATCATTTCTTTTTGGGTTTCTTGCTGTGTTTTTTAATCATGTAATTTCTAAGAGGAAGATCAATGTCCTCATCATTCCCCTCCTCTATTGATTCTAATCCCAACTTGTGTCTCCTCCTCATCTGTTCAGGAACACGAGGCCGCTGCGCTAAAGGGGGGTATGCTGCAATAACTACTTCATGAGTTAAATTCACACTATTTTATATTATTGAATTACAAGTATTTATGTAAGTAAAAGAACTATAAATCAAAAAATTAATTTAAAAGAACAAAACATAGATTTTCTTTACCTGAATGTGCCACATGATCTACATGGTGATCAGTCTGAACATCCTCCGGCACTCGTTCAGCATGACCTGATTCTGTATCCTCTAAAATATACACAAAAATGTTACACCAAGTTCAATTTAAGATGTTAAATTGTATTAATAATTACATAATTAGTTTTAAATAGAAAATGAGCACCTCCTTGGACAGTACGATGCACATCAGGGGCTTCATGATGTGGCATATGATCTGTGTCACGATTAAGAGGCTGCATTGCAATGTAATGGACATTATTATCAAATTGATTGTTGCTCAAGTATTCAATTTCTAATATATTTTTTGGCATATTTACCTGTGCACATGATGTAGGAGACTCTTCAATTGGGCCAATGGAAGCTTGCCGTAGGCATTCAGCCACGGCTTGATAGCCTTCCTTGAAGGCAATTTTTTTGTGTTTTTCCGTGGCCTCTAAATTAAAATCAGAGCCCTGCATTTTTTGATAAAATAAAATTATTTGCATTTTATAAATAATTTTTCTCTGCAATTCATTTACTGCTACTTACAATGCGAGCTTTAATTTTTGAATATCCTCCAGCGCCAAGTCTGTGCTGCCCAATCTTTTGCAACCTAGCCTTTGTTTCCTTTGAAGTGTGCTGCAACCTATGAAAAGTTTTAAAAAATGGTTATAAAAACATGTATATGGAATAACAAATGAAACTTTGAAATGCTGAACACATTGCATTCAATGGTGAAAATGTCTAAAACATCATACCAAGATATTATTTTGAAAAATGATGATTGCATTCAAAATTTAATTATCATCTCAAAAGTCCATGCCAAACACCTTATCACTAGTAGTTAATACTATTGCATACCTTCTCACATTTGTTGGTGAAACTCCTCTTTGAGCATCCACTTTCTCCTTTGCATCTAAAATAAATTTATTCCAATCCCTCACTGAAATAAAGGGAGGACGCTCGTACTTTGGGTTCTGGATGAGACTCTTTCTATATGCGTCCCTCATAGTCTTAAATGTTTGCAAGCTCTTTCTAAAATTTTCTTCTCATCAAAAATATTATTACCAAACTCATGCTCTAAATCTTTGACGAGCTAATCTTTTAAACTTTTTTTTTGCAAATTCCACCTTTTAAAGAAAAACACAAAATTGTTAGATATAGCCACTAAAAGAAAAGACCGGAATGAAAGGAAAAATACTGTACCAATTAATGATATGAAAAAAAATAGTGGGATAAACTTAGTTCACTTATGATGTTCCACCTTGTACATATGGTGGGCCCGAATATATGCAATGTGAGGTCATAAAGCTTCTTATAAAATATATCATTTCCTACAAAAAATGTCATGGGATAATCAATCCAAAACTTGTTATGAATAGGTAAATGCATATTACAATATAAAAAATAATTATTTAAAGTACTTGGAATCTGAAGACATTTTATAGGCATTGATTCATTATTGTCAATCAATAATGACGCCTGCATAGCTCCCGTGCTAGTAACACGGGTAGATCCAGGAAATGGTGGTGAATTATCACCAATACATGTAGATTGATCAATATCTGGTGTACCAAACGGTGCCACCGGTGTATCTCCTACTCCAAAAAAATAATCCACTATGTGATGCACCCAAGATTAAAGTACAAATTATGAAATCATAATTAGCACAAAACCAAATATAGTAAAATAATGATTTACCAACTGCCATATGCCTTGAAGGCATTGATGTTTGCATGGCCCTTGTGGCCGACATTGCACTCAACAATCTTCTATGGACAACCTGGCTAGGAGGAGTCTCCTGCAATTGATGACCTGAACAATACATTGTTAGCAAAGACATTTTGAAATAATAAAAGTAAGAGTTAACTTGAGAAGTTTTTGAATGTTCCAAAGAAAAAATTCCTTCTAACTTGTCAACTAAAGGATTATTTTACCTAAGGTGGCTGGAGGTCTGCTAGTACCAGCCTCACCCACACATTGTCCTTGACCAGGTACTAGAGATTCCATAAAATCCTGCAACAAGAACACATATTACATATATTTTACTTCACAACATAAAAGAGTATAAAATATTAACCTTTATTGATATTTTGTTATAACTAAAGATTCATTACTGCTTACTTGATACCGACGTACGAGCGCTTTCAATTCAGTTAGCCTCGTCAGCATCTCCTCAGTTGGATTTGTTTCATACAAAATATTAATTATTTCTTTATTGATTTGTTTCATTTTTTTCTTCAACATGATTGTTACATTAGGTGAATCTGCGAAATGATCATCATCCTCGGAGGTAGCTATTGCCTCTACTATTGAGGGTGCTTTTCCCTTATCCTGAACATCAAATTGTGACAGGAATATCAGTAAAACTATCATAAAAACTCCAAAACCATAAATAAAATAATGTAATAATATAACATTTTTCAACTATCTAATTTGTACAATTTTAATAAGGTTTACCCTTGCTGAAGAATGGGTGGGAGGAGCATCCTCGTGGCCTCTATCATGTGCGGGATCCATATCGTCCTGTGACAAAGATTAAATATAAAAACTTTAGCGAACTAAAAGCAATAGACTTAGCAAAAAAGAACTTATTAATAAAATGGTATATAGTACTTACCACCCTCATGATAGTAACTTTGTTTGTATCTATGCAATTTAAATGATAATCTATTAGCAGGTCGTCCCCTGCACTTATTGATTTTATTGCACATACAAAAACTTGATTCCCCTCGCGCGCCTCAAATATGCAATTGGGTTGCTTATTAGTTGACAAAGGTCGCGTACTATTTATAAAACCCACAATATTACCTGTTACTTTTGGTCTCCCATCAATGTACATTGCAAATCTTTTACTTTGATCATTTTCTTTCCTTTGTATATAATTAGCTGATAGTGCATACCTACGCATACTTTTTTTTATATTGAACAATCCACATCCAATCATTGTAATTGTAACACGGACCGACATACTTGAACAATTCAACAACTCTGTTGTAATATACCTTTATCCCATCCATGGAAAATAGGCCCAAACCATGTAATGAGATGGAGCAATGCGATATATCCTCTCATTAACACAAAAATCAGTATTAATTGGAGGTAGCTCATTGGGTACCCATTCTTTCTCAATGTGTGTGTACCGAAAGGGCACCTTGATGTCGCCTTTGGTCTCATCATCATAAGAACATGACCCCCCATTAGCAAGGAAATATTGCATGTGTTTATCAAATTTTTTTCTAATCTTTTCACCTCTAGTTGATCTCCCTATTTTAGCCGTACTACATGTAGAACTTTCATCTAGCATTCCCTCATTTCCCTCATTCGATGTAGATAGATCTGACAAGTACCTATTTGGTGGGTGCTGCAATCCATCAAATGAGATATTGTCACGTCAATATATATAGAATAATCAAGTCGTGACCCATACATACGGTTCTTCTTTGTCTATACGTGAGAGATATAAAACGTACTAGGTTGAAAGTGATTATATATTATATTTCTATATGGTTCTTCTTTGTCTATATATACATTATATGATTATATAATGTCTATTTATAACATACGTGCTCAGTGATAAACAAGAAGAATATAAGAAAATTATGTCTATTTATTGACTTATACCTGCTGATCCATGTCACTGTGCACGATCCACGCCAAAGGGGTCAAATTTCTTGCATATGTTAATCATTTATCTTAAGTTAGCTAAAAATTACATGATACGTATGCTACAAATAACTTAGAAGATAACATGAACAATATGCAACATTGTAAACATGAACAAATTTACCTTATATATGGAATGCAAGATCGTCAACAGAAGGGGTGATGATGTCTGTAGTCAACTGCCTGTTTGCAAAAAGGGTGATAATCAAACACAAATATACATGTATCAACAGCAATTAATTGAGCATCGTAAACAAAAAATTGGTAATTATAAATCACATATGTTGTAATCATTAGAATTGAACACAATTAATATGTAATCATTACAATTGAAAGCAATACATAAATATGTAATCATTAGAATTGAACACAATAAATATGTAATCCTTACAATTTGAACACAATAAATATGTAATCATTTCAATTATGTCATTGATCATCATCATCATCATCATCATCATCATCACCATCATCATCTCCATCAGCAGCATCACCATCATCATCATCGCCATGATCACCATCACCATCGTCATCAGCATCATCATTATCATCATCACCATCACCATCACCACCACCATCATCATCATCATCATCTTGATCTTCATCATTTGCTTCTTCATCATCTTCAGTATCTTCTTCTTCCATAACATTATACTTTATCGGTCTTCCTCTTGGATCATGTCTAACAACAAATGACCAACCCTGTTTATGTGGAACCTCTGAGTAAAACACTTGCTCACACTGACTTGGAAGAACATAGGGCTCATCTCCAACTAGCTCAAATGATCTTGTATTAATCATTGTAAATCTATTATCATGTTGAATAACAGTTCTATCTGGATCATTTTGATTCAGTCGTAGCCTGTACCATTTGACGACAAATAGAACTACTTTGAAGGAGTTAAAGTTGCACTCAATTATATCATCCAAGATGCCATAGTATTGATTTTGAGATTGTTGAGGATGTATGTCATTTCTAGATGATATATTGGTGACCTCAAAAACTGCACTTATCCCAGAATCACAAGTTTTCTTTGTGTCATCCAACTTTTTTATGCGAAATTTGTGGTCATGATAGTACATAGCTTTGTGGTGCTTGACCTGCAATTTTTCAAGCGTGTAAATTATTTGCATTGTGAGTTGATACAAAACATACGAGTCATGATCATTAATAAATTTGTACGTACCTCTCCACCTCTTAAACCATGTGCTAGATCAATTACCATTGGAGTAACATTGGAATCTCCATTACGATGAGCTTCTCTAACCAATGAAGCAACTCCTTCCCATGTTAATGAGAAACTATTTTTTTGACATCGTTCAATCCATACTATCATCCAATCAAGATTGTTCGCAATATACAAATGTATTACATCCCACTCTCGACCAATTGTATCAAAAAAAATACACCAATTATAAATAACTTATATTGAAGATTTATAAGAATTAATTAACTATAATAACATCTTAGAATTACCTCTCACTTTCCTCAATCTACCTTTGCCCATCAAGTACTCCCCTTCGAATTTGTTAATGGAGTTGAGATCCCAAATATGATCTACATGAATCTTTGCTGCAAACTTAGGAAGATATTCACTAATGTACACCATGGTCTGGTATACCATATATCCCTCCACCATAGAACCCTCAAGATGTGCTCTTTGTTGAACCAAGCCTTTCAAAAATTTTAAGTGCCTCTCAACCATCCACATTGACCTAATTGGTACAGGTCCACACAATTCAATCTCCTCAACTTGATGTATGAGGTAGTGTTCTTGTGCATTGAAAAAAGTTGAAGGTAGACACTTTTGCATTTCACACATAAGAAGAGGAATTTTTCTCTTCCAATATTTTATATCTTCTTTATTGATTTATTTAGATGAAAACCACCTCATGTATTTTCCAAGATCATATATAACTTGTTTGACACCGTTGGTGAAGTGGTGTGGGAGAGATAGAGGTAGAACGTACTGCAATATTTATAAAATGATCTTGTCAATATTTTATAAAAGAATGCAATGAAAACCACATGCAGTATACAAATATATAGTGAATACAAAATAATATTAATTACCTTAATAAATATATGCCAATCGTGTGTTTTCATCCCTGGCCCAAATTCACTTTTCTTTGATATGAGATCGTTTATGTTTGCACCAAATCCTATGCGAAATCATATTTTTTTTATAATTTCTTTAATAGCATTTCTCTGCTGCTCCGACAATAACCATGGAAGGGCACTTGAATCAATCTAGTCTCCATTGTTATTTGATTGAATGAAATTTTTCATTGCATGGTTGGATTCTTCAATGTCACTACAAATTTTGATAATTTGATCTTTGTCACGCCTTCCATCCAATATTTTTCATAATGTCTCTGTTACATTCTTTCCAATATGCATAAGATCAAACAAATACACGATTGAGAGTTGCTCGTAGTACGGCAACCTAGTAAATTGTGTAGGATAACTTTTTAGTCCTTTTGGAAGTTGGTCATTGATGCCTTGACAACCTTCACAAGTATCAATTACATCATCAGTAAACAAAACACAATATCAAAATAATAATTTGAAACAAAAACCATCAGATGGACTGACATTACCTCGACGATTTATTTTATTGCATGCCAACTTCCATAGGTGAGGTGTCATTCTCCGTGGCTTTGATGTAGTCTCTTCTTTCCCATTGAAAAGATGTTTTTCAGTAATTTGTTACTTATGATTTCTGTGGAGAAAGTGTCTATTCTCATCGAACACCTTCTTTCTTAAACTTTTTGAATGACGAGATTTCATCTTTGGACCACAAACTGGACATGCAAATTTTCCCTTTGTCTGAAGACCTACAAGATTGTGTATAATTGGATTAAATGTGTTAACTTTGTGTTAGCACTATAACATACCAAAAAAGAGGTGTTAAAAAGAGAACATACCACAAAAATGTGTTAGCCCAGGGGCATCATGTATTGTCCATACTAGCATTGCATGAAATTGAAATTGTCTTTGTCCTATTGGTCTAGAGATGTCATACATAGTGACCCCAATCCATAACACCATCAACTCGTCGATAAGGGGCTCAATATATACATTGATATCTTTAACTTGGTACTTACCTAGTTGAATGAACAAAAACATTACATAATTATTATGACCATTTTGATAGATTATTAATAATAAATTAATTTAGACGACCATTAAATCAAAAAATACCTGGAACAATCAGTGCCAACATTATGTGCTCCCTCTTTATGGACAACCAAGGAGGAATGTTATTGTTGATAACAAAAACAGGCCACACCGAGTAAGTAGATCTCATCTCTCCAAATGGATTGAAACCGTCCGCTGCCAATGAAAACTTGAGATTACGAGGTTCTTCTTTAAAGTGTGGCCATTTTTCCTCTATTTCCTTAAATGCTGAACCATATGTAGGCATTCGCATAATGTCATCTTGACTTCTATTGCGTGCATGGTAATCCATAAATTGTGCCAAGCTATTGCACTTGAATAATCGTTGCAGACGTGGAATAATGGGAATATGTCGAAGAACCTTGTGAGGCACCTTTTTTGTTATTCGATCTGATTGATATCTACTAATATGACAAATAGGGCATTCTGTTGCAAATTCATGGTTTTTATGATATATAATATGATCATTTGGACATGCATGTATTGTTTGATACTCCATTCCAATATCTTTCATAATGGCAGATAATTCTCGGTACGAGTGAGGTAGAATGTTTGATGGTGGTAACAAACACTCACCTATCAACCTACGACCAAAAATATAATTTGTTAATTTAAAGAATATTAATTGCTACACGATTCACCCAATGTTAATTGTAAGGGAATTACGACTAAAATAATGAAAAAATATGACATACCTTAACATACATGTCATTGCTACGTTGGATAAACCATTCATAACCTTCAAGTTCACCAACAACAATGCAGCGGCAAGAAGAGTTGTTTCGGAGCCTTTATATAGGGGCTTGTGTGCCTTCTCAAGTATAGGTACATCAAGCTCTGCATCAACAGCATCATCATCATCATCATCTTGATCATTGTGATCATCTTGATCTTCTTCATCATCATGGTCTTCTTCCATGATATCATTACCTTCTACTTCTACATTCACACCTCCATGTTCCCTCATTTGGAAATCCACATTCTCCAGATTGTCATGGTCCATAACATGAAACTCAGGGACGTTGACCTATATGAAAATGATGACCTTATATTAACAATGACCATGTTGTCATCATCAAATCATGTCTTATGTATTTTATAAAATATTAAAATACATACCAATGGACGAAATTTGTTTCCCCCTTCAATGTGACCATGTTGCCTACAATGTTCCTTGGCTGTTTTGATTAGATATCTTCGAGTCTTTAAGCCCTTACAAAGCTTGCAAGGACAATAGCATTTTCCATCACCCTTTCTTTTTAAGTTAGACCACAGTCTAGCAATTGTCTCCCTATTTTTTTGTGCGTTGATATCGTCAGACATGGTCTTTTTTGAATGGAATGACTCGTTGGTGGAAGAAGGATGATTTGTTTGCAACCTACAGATAAAAATCATTACTGAACAACCATTTTCTCAACCATTTTAATATCGAAAACATCATATGAAATATCTTTATCATTTAGATTTGAATGGTATATTTTAACTTTTAATCAGAATTTTGTGTAATATAAGGACCCCTATTCAAAATTATGTCAATACCAACTAAGTGCTAGTAATTTTGAAAGCTGGCATATACAATATCCTTTCATAATAATGTTGACGAGCCTATAGAGTTTTTGCATGCTTTCATCTTGGTGTAGGGGCACCAAGTGGACATCATCTAAGAAATTATATCTTCAAGGATATAATTAGATGGTTGGGGTGGTCAGTTTATTGTTCTAATAAGCCAGTAGGGAAAAAAAATTGGTAGACAAATCCTTCAACAAAGTAGATGTTTAGAATATAGAAAATAAGTGGTTGGTAGACGAATCCTTCAACAAAGTAGATGTTTAGAATATAGAAAATGAGCACCAAATGTAAAAGAAAATAGTGACATCTATTTCAATTTCAATATATGAAGAAAACAGAGACTGCTGTCAATGGAGTAAATAAATCATGTCACTTAAACTCAGGTGGAAGATTTGTCATTGTTCCAAGCATGAAAAATTATTAAGACAAGAAAATCTATGATATGATTTTGCTTCAAATGTGTCACTCGTACAGCAGGATGAATCCAGATTCCATATAGAAATTTCAGAATGTTTTAGTGAAACTTATCCAAGAAAGGAGCAAGTGTTACTATTTTAGTGAGTCCTTCAGACTAAGCAATGAAGGGCACCAAGTTGGATTTTCAAAGCTAAACTAGGGTGGTGGTATCAAATACACAAGTAGACTTAATAAATTTCAGAGGTTTAGGCACTCTAGCCTACCTAAACCCTCAATTGTTTCAAGGATCAAACTTGTCAAGACTATCTCCAAGACCCCTAAAGGATAAATTTGGTTTCCTAGGCTTCCAATGACTTAGATTCAAAAGGTTTTAAGACTCCAACTCAATTCCCATACTCCATATTATCAAGGTTCTCACAAACTGTCCCAAAGAACCTTTGGACTACTGCTGCAGACTTAGAATAAGAATAACTTGACTTTTCCTCAAGACTCTTGATAGGACAATGACCTTTCTAGATACCCTTTACTGAGTTCTACAACATATCAAAAGATTTCATATAGTTACTTTGGACCATTACCCCTGTTGTTAACAGTTGCCCTATTTCAATACACAAAATTGACCAAATTTTCAAAGGAATTATGTGAAAGAATCTACCTGGCACTTCCAACTCTTGGACAGTGGCTTCTTATGTCTTAAATCAACCCAATCCAAAAGCAATTAACTCCCAACGCTCTGTAACATCAAAATCCCCAATTTGAGACCCCAAACCCTTGTTTATTAGGGCTCTCTCACAGTGCTATCTCCTCACGTTCCTGCATAAAATTGATGATCAAAAAATCATTCATACAACATGCTAATATGTTTGCAATTGATCATTTTTAATATACCATTGATAATTTTTATGATAATTTACCATAGGAGAATACAATAGGTTAAGGAAATGACAACAAAGATTTACAACTTTACAAATGTGACATGAAATGGGAGCTTTTTAATAGGGAATAGACTCATAGTGCAATGAGGAAGACTTCCAAGTACTTTCTAATACAAATTACAACCATTTTGCACCACTGTTACAATCAGTTCATTCATTTCACGGTTTAACCTTTCAACACGGGCATGGATTTTTAAAAAAACATTTTTTTCCCTCTATAATGCGACCAACCTAAACCTTTTTAATAAATGGTCGATAATTTTCGTAGAAAAATGATGTCAAATGTACTAGTGTGCATTCAATTAAAGAATTATTAATTTTATTTGGTTATATGGACTCTTCACATATCAAATCCCCAAATGCATTCATCTAATAGACAAACAAACAACTGAGAAACAAAAATGTATCCATCATGCTCACAGATTTCAACAGATACAATATTTAGTTGTATCTGCTGAAATTTGTGACCATAATGCCTATAATGTTTTAGTTGTTGTGAGATGAATGACCACTGACTCCAAACATTGTCCAATACCATAAATAAATGGACTCCAATATGCCAATATTCCAAGAAGATAATGGGCCTTAAAAAGAATATGCCAAGAATACATATGACAAGATAAGATAAGTTTGTGTAATAGGCCTTAATGTACTAGTGTAAGTATGCCCTTAATACACTTTAGTAGAACTAAGTGCTTCCTTTCCTGTTGTTATTGGGAATAGAGATAATGAAGGAAGTAGAGGAGTAATGAAACCAGTAGAAAGAGCAAGCCCGTCTGAGCTAACTCTCTCCTATATAATTAGAATCTAAAAAGAATATCTCAATAGAAGAAGCCTCTTCTCTGCTGAATATTCTTGTACAATTGTTTGAAGAATCCATTTAATTCTTTCAATACTATGCATGACCAATCACTCATATTTGTGAATACTTATACTTCTGTGACTAGATTCACTAGTCAATCTGCCACATGCTCCTTAGTCCTTATGCTTTGGTCATAATGTGATTGAATGAAAATGATCGGAACAAAAAAGGGAGATTGTGGAGTTTGAGATGCCCCTTCTGCAAGATCGCATGTTGTGAATTGGTACTTTGAAAATCCTAAGATTGAATATAAGGATGTGAAGAGCCACTACAAATGAAAGGAAGAAGGATTATTTGCACACATAGTATAATAAAAAGCATAACAAGATAACATGGTTTTCCAGAGATAATCTGGACTTGTTACAAGGAAATGGGAAAACTATCATAAATCATGGTTTTGTGCTATGATTTGGTTAGTATGAAGCTCGTTAATCTTAATCGTTGCATACATTAAAGCTCTAAAACAAAATGCATGCAACCTTTGAATGGAGAGCCCAATTTTTATGGAGCAAACAAACAACAAAAGCTAAATGCAATGGATGCAAATTAAGAACATGAAGCGCATATAAGATATCCTACTAAGGAAATAATAGAATATTACTATGACTTATACCACAACTCCAAGAGAAAATTATGTTCACACTGAATGAATAGAATCATGTCACAAAAAATCCCTAAGAAAATGTCCTTTACGACTTAAGGAACTCAAGGTTTATAAAACACTCAAGGCATAGTTGGGTCCTTAAAGAATTTATTGTAAACTTGCAAACAAAAATTTGTATACACATTTTCGAAGTAGAAGTATGGGGGACCTTGAAAAAATACTTTAAGATTATGTTGCCAATCACGGGGTGACCAGGAATCTAAACCCTATCAATCTCACACGAGCCCTAGGAGGTTGATTAGATTTGTAGTTCCTGGTCGCCCCATGAAGGTCACTATATCATCCCATATCATCCCAAAATACAATCTCTCATACAATTTGGGATGCTCTTTCTAAACTAAAATGGTCAACCAAGGTGAAATTAGTATATAAAAGTGATATACCTATGTATATATACAAATATGGACCAAAATGCATATATATATATATATATATATATATATATATATATATATATATATATATATATATATATATATATATAATGACTACATGCATCCCGGGTTTGTCTATATACATACATCTACATCTTTGTTGATTCCGTACTAATTTCATCTTGATTCAGCATAATTAGTATAAAAATTGCATCCCAAACTACCTATAAAGTTTAGAGTTTGCATTTAATGCTCTTTTTTAGCATCAAGTGGTATCAGAGTGAGTGAAAGATCTGGGAGCTTGAAGGATTAGAGTCCTTTGTTGATGCCTAGAGTTGAACTATCCTTTAGGAGTCTTCCAAAGTGGTGGCCCTACTGTTGAAAGATAATGGATTGAAAGATAAAGTATGCATCAAATGTAATGGAGTACAAAAACCCAGAGCAACAGCAAGAAAGGTTCATAATGGAAAGGCATGGCAAGCCAAAGGTGAAGATGAAGGTACAAGAAAGGAGGAGATAGTAATTGTTTAGTCACAGTTCATAGCAAACAGAGATAACAACAAGTGCAAGGTATTGTCCACCATCATGAAGAAGTGCTTGGTTGTGTGGGAGCACGGGGAATGTTGCAGAGTATTGTCTGTATGATCCTTGGTGAGTGTGGAGGCCAGGGAATCAAAAGGGAAGTTTGTGGTGAATGTTGTGAGAATTGAATAGGGACTGTCATAAAGGACAATAAGAAATTGTTATTTACATTTATGTTGTAGGGAGGTTTAGTGGACCATCTATAGGTCTATGGTGGTGGACAGAGACTCAACTGAGAGGAGTTTAGATGTATATGTGGTCATGGAAGGTCTAGTGGAATATAGATTGAGGAGTTGAATGTAAACTGTCACAGAGGACAGAGTATATTAGTGTCAAGGTTGGAAAAGAAAGATTGTTGCCATGAAGCGTACATATAAGAAAACAAGACCAAGTCTTCATCGCTCATAAAGAATAAAAAGTAGTAGAAGATTGGTTAACTACTAGTTCTAACAAAGAATAGCTTATGCATCAAACACAAGAAAATAGACTTTAGTTCTACAAAGTAAAAAATAACCCACATTACAATTTGCCTCTCTATATAGAGGTCTTGGATCATTTGATGAAGTCTAAAAACTACAATTAGATTATTTTAAATAGCAATAAAAGTTCTCACTAATCTTATGAAATACATGTAGGAATTGCCTAACCGAGATTAACTTTAGTTTTGTGGAATAGACTGCTAAAAATTATCATGCAATTCTATATACCCATTAAAAAATTTGAAATACTCATGCAAATTATATTTTTAGACCCCTAGCTTTAACTTGTGCATATAAATGTGGAGCTTTATGTGTTACTGATTAGAGGTAGCAACGTCAATGTCTACCCATCTTTCAGTGGAAATATAACAAACTTTTTTGCTAGACATTTCAATTTTATTTGTTGGATGACAATATTATTGTCTCAGATTTCTGTAATTGGTATAATAAAGTGACGAGCCATTCTAATTTTAACCATAATTTGTCAATCAAAAAAAAGTAAATTTGTATGCAATGGAGACAATGATGAATGAAACACATCAAAGATTAAGAATGAGAGGAAACTGATTTTTTGTCCACTAGCACCAACTGTTAAATTAGCAGAAAAAACTCATTTGGTTGCAGATATTTACAATAATCGTTTGTGCAAAACCAAATGTTTTTTTTTTAATATCAAACACAATATTTGAAATGACACACAAAGTCAACGGATCAGATCTCAGTTTGCTGGTAATTTAGGGGAATTGCAATTGATACAAGTCACGACCAACACCTTCCATACACTTCAAAATCATACGATGAAGTGCATTCTTAAAAGTATGGACTGATTGTAAGAGATTGATATTACAACTTCTAGGAAAAAAATATGTATATTTGTACATATTTTGACTATGGACCATGAATACGAACCAAAACACTAATTGAAATTAATTTTACAATTTTTGCAGATGCTTTGATTTCTATCTCATGGACTGGAAAAACCTTTTAGCCTGTAAAGGATTCAATTTCCTGCTATAAGCAAGGTGGTCAAGAAGGTAAGTTCACAGGCCAATTATAGAGATACGAGAAAACACATAATTGCAGTTTTTATACGCCTCCCCAGTAAAATCATATATCAACGGGCATCCATAGAAGCACTGGATTGCTTATAAAATATTACAACTAACGCTTCAGAAAGAATTTCTACATACATTTTTTTAATCCTGGATCCTAGAGTGTTATCAAAAATGTTTATTATAATAGTATATATTGTCTTTTCCACTAGCTTCAATTTCAAACTCATGGACTGTAAACACTTCATGTACATACAGGTGAAAAAATTAAAATTCCTACCATAAACAAAGCAAGTGGGCGAGCAAGCAGGAAAGCCTAAGGGCAAGGAAAGGGAAAGACAAATTCAATATGGATTGAGGAGAGTTTTTCGGGGAAAAATAATCATATTTGGTTATTCACAGTGGCGATCCATCATCAGCATAATAATAGGAGAACATAAATGTAATTACACTCAGAATAGAGAAATGGAATAGAAACATACGTGAGTCAGTTGGTGGGAGACGGAGCGATAATTAGCCTCATTTACATTGTGAAGCAAGAATCCAATTAGGCTGGCAAGGGTTGAGACAATATTGATATTGAAGTTGCAATTCGTAATTGACTGTGCCAATGGCAAAGTGCAATGGCTCCTCCTTTCTTGCAGATCAGTATTCTTGAAACCCTAACAAGCGCCTAAGCCTCTTAAGACTCCCCTTCTTCTTTACCCCCGCTCCCGTCACCTTGAGAATACAAATACAATTACGCTTAGCTTTTGCACTCCCTCTTTGCGTTAATCATTGGTAGCTAAGGCTTCTTCACTTCAGCCGCTCAGTGCAGCAAAGCTTGAGTTTGGCATTTGACCAGCATTACCTTTAATGACACCCTTCCACTTGAAACAATGTGGACTAGCCAATATATCTAAGGCAAGTATGATTCAAATGCAGATTGTTCATCAAATGCTTCTAGTTGCAGTGTCATAGCTGTAACAGTCCCGAGGTTCTGTCTTACTCAGCGGGGTGTCGACACTTGGTGACCAGTTAAGCTATGGATGAAACTATTTAGAGGTGAGTAAATCGAACCAGTAGTCCAAGTTTTAGTTTCTAATTTGGAACCAAATAGGAGTTACGGGTTTGGCATGTAGATCAGACCAGTCACATTTCGGATGCCTGGTCTCCTAATTCAAATCTCTCCCAACTACACACACCCATTTTGAAAACATGAAATGGAACAAAAAATGCATAATATTACATCTTCCCTCACTGAGACCTAGTACATTCATCGGTTCATTAGGAATACAGAGACTTAGTAAACCAATTGTCGGCTAGGGCACACCGCAGGTTCCAATGTTGTTGCAACTCATTCTCTCTCCAAACTCAACTAAATCGACTCAAATCAAATGCAAACAAAAGCTAAAAAAATTTAGAAACTTTTCATTGGATCAGATCCTCGATTCTTGTTCAATACGGCTAACACAAATGAAATACCAGTCATTTTTCTTTAAGGTAAAAAAATGATGCATATCTCAGGATAGAAGAAGAGATGGAAAGAAATGGAGTACATTTCACATTGAAAAACTACAAATGGGTCTAAAAATACTTACCGCTTCAATAGCATATCCACATCCCCCGGTCTCCAACTGAAGCTATCCCAATAAAACATCCACCTGTAGTCTCCAACTGAAGCTAGCTGGCCATCTCGTCAAATTCTCTAGTCTATCCTTCGATCTTGTTCTCTCATTCACCAGGCGCTAGCTCAATCAACACAGCTAGAAGACTATTCTGCCTGCACGTAAACTCAAAATGATGCCAAATGTAAAAATGAAATGAGTTGAAATGTTTTTTTTAGTTGATATGGCCGGGTTGGTCGAAATTTCGACCAACATGGGCATGAATTTTTTTAAAAAAACAAATTTTTCCTTATATAATCGACCAAGCAAAGAAAGTTTGCAAGTTGGTCAAAATTTTTGGTAGAAAAATAGGGTCAAATGTACTAGTGAGAACATACCCCTTATGTGTTTTGTTATAACAACCTAACAATGGGGTTGACCCTTACATAACCATAGCACAAAAATAGAGGTGCTAGTAGAAGCAAATAAAAAAAAGTCACTAGAGGACCATTGATTGCAGACTAATCGCAAGACTAGTACCCCACATCAAGTGTGGGTAGACAACACACCTATAGTAAAGAGTGAAGAAGAAGAAGTCACAAAATGTTTCTTCCTTCCCTGATGAACAATTGTCCAGGCGATACAATCAAAGGGATCACCACCACCAAGGGCAGAATCCACAACATCATCAAGGATAGTGTGTTGACCCTGTTGGGCCCTCGGAGAGAGAGCACTGCAAACATCAACACAAGCAAAGTGTTGACCGAGCCTAACAATCATGGTCTGGAGCATATAAGAAGAAACAACAGTCAAAGAAGAGCTCAGCATGTGTTTTTTTATACTACTACTTCTCCATGAAATTTGGAGAACAAATGATCAAGATTAATAAATTTCAATAATCAAATTTTTACCAACTCATTATCATGGGTATAGAATTAGATCTACACTCCAATTTAACTTTCACATGAATGAAGATCAAGTCCAAAGGGACATATGTGAACTAGAGTAGGGTATAATCAACTTACAAATTATAAGACACTTGTTTAATCATGTCCTAAAAAAATTAGTATAGTAGCAAATTAGTTTCTATCATCATTTTGTACTTGAAAATAGGTCATGGATGTGATGAGAGTTGTAGCTTTCCAAGCCTGAGATTATCTCCTTCAACCACCCTTTCCAACCATTTAATGTTAGTCTTGCATTGGTTCAACATTCAAACCTTCCTCTCCACTTCTAGGAAGATTCATGATATGAGTCATTGTCTATGCTATTACTTATTTCTTGAAGATTGACTCTACTACTTCCTACAAGGGTCACTCTATGATTTCTT
Organism: Chamaecyparis obtusa; assembly: GCA_027943335.1. Classification (NCBI taxonomy): domain Eukaryota; kingdom Viridiplantae; phylum Streptophyta; class Pinopsida; order Cupressales; family Cupressaceae; genus Chamaecyparis; species Chamaecyparis obtusa. The sequence continues at coordinate 145,108 of BSBK01003065.1, read as the reverse complement.
GTATTTTGGTAGACAATATCTCCAAGCCTTTTCATGGGTATATTATATTGATGGTAGGGAAAGTCTCCAACCACTTGACTATGAGGATCTCCCCTTCAAATGCAGATGGTGATTTTACATTGGCCAACTAACTTCTAATCGTCCACTTTCCTAGTGGACTAGTGGAGGGTGTAGTGATGTGGTAGAGGAACACCCACAAATATCACTTGATTATTCCTACTTTGGACTCTAACTAATGGTTCCTCTAAAGATGACATGTCTTTTCATTATGTTGGGTATTCTCTTATTTGGTTTCTCATGCAACTCTTGTGATTTTAGTGAGTCTTGCTCTTGTTGCTCTCTTGGCTCCTATTGGTGACTTCCACCAACTTTCTACTCTAGTTGATATTATTCCATTGGTTTTGGATCATCTTCAACCTACCCTTACAATGATTGCTTAGTGAACCTTATTTCTATTGCACCTATGAATGAGCCCTTTAAGGGGGAATCCCTCGTACACCCAAATTTGAGGACTTGTAAGATAATGTACCCTTGATAGTTATACAAAGATAGAAGAAAGGTCTTCTCAACCTATCTCCCAATCTTTGTGTAGAGATTAATTAGGGTTGGTTGACATCATTTAGGTCGAACCCTTGGATAGTCTTTTATTTCATGCATTTTTTTTGTTGTGTTTGTTTGCCCTTGATAGATTAGCTACAATTTTGTCAAACTTGCATTTAGGAGGCCATTGTATTTGTCACTACCCATAATCTTCTTACTTTGAAATAAGGTTGAGATTCTTGTTTCCTATTTTATCTTATATAAAAATATCATTTTTCTCTTTAAAATCTAACTATCATATTTAATTTTGATATATATTATTTCTTACCCATCTCTTTTGTTTAAATTATGCATTTATATAATTAATTTAATTAACCTAATTAACCTATAAATGACTTAATTTAATTACAAATAAATCTTCAAGCCAAATTTGAATTTTAGTTTTCATCAATTTTATTATTTTATTGTTTTATTAAATAATATTTATTCTCACCTTATTATTCATGAGTCCTCATATTTCTATCACATTCTCAATCATGACACTTTGTATCAAAGATTTGCAAAATAGATAAAAACCGTCTTCTAAATCATAGCACCTCATATTAAGAACTTACAATAAAGCACGAATAAGACGAAAAATAAAGACCATAAGTCCAACTTATTTTTTTCTTGCATGAATAAAGTATGTCATCCCCTATAAACTGCAATGAGCTTAGTAAACTTGACAAATGACATTGGCACAACACATTCTCTAGTGCCACGTGGGCCATGGGAGATTGGACCTTGTAACCCCGTGTTTTACCACATCGACAATTGAGCCAAAACCCAACCTAACTACAAGCGCAACTATATTTGCAAGGGTAAAGTTGAATTATTAGTCCCTGCCTTCCATAAAGATTCTTATGTTTCAATATATCGTATTTGTTTACCTCAATCCCTTATACAACCAAAAAAAAAAAAAAACCTATATATCTATTGTTCTTTTTTTATCTCCATTTTTTTGTGCATGGAAAAAAATAAAGATTCCATTTATGATTTGATGGTGGCTTTTTGCCCGAGTTGACAAAGGGATTTTCCATTTTTAAACTTGATAAATGGCAAAAGGGGGGAGCTAAATATTAATCTGTAAAAAAAAATATTTTGGGTTGTAGGGAGGGCACATATGCAACTGGCCAGAAGGGGGTTACCAGTCTACAAATGTACAGGAGGTAGGGTTCGGGAATCGGTAGTAGTATTAGTAGGAGTAGCTGCACCTGTAGTAGTAATATGGCACCAATATGGGTCGCGAATACTGCCGCCATTATGGCTTAGGTCTAGACCTAGATGGCTTTCGGCTATGGCTTAGGCTTTAGACCATTTATCCGCCGGCATGGCAAGGACTATAGTTGGCTTAGATCTGCCCCAAACTGAGGTCGTCCTCTTGCAGTGACAAAAAAGAGAAACACCACTTCCCCAATCTTATTGGCGTGCCTATTGAGTGCAGAGTTATTTGTCAGGATCCTCCATGCCTCTTCCTAAATGGGAGCTGTGGAACAGAACATAGACATTCGTCAAAACAAAAATGACGGAAATTGTCAGATGGTAGATGTGCTTCCAAGTATGGAAGCATAGAAAAAGCCCGTTTAAGTGTTTAACAGATTGCTTCTAAGATATCTGTCTAATGCACTAAAATTATTGCACATATGCACGTTGACAAATTGAGCCCTGCCGGAATTAAATTTTTTCATAAGGTCTGTGGTTGATTACATGATATCACGTAAGTTCTTGTCAAGCATTGGTCAAGATTATAATTTCTTGTGCTTGACAATATAAAGAAGGTTGTTGAATCAACAGATCATGTTAACCACCACCAAGAATCTCATATCATGTCTCGGGAAAGTGTTGAAATTAACCAAGATATAAAGTGTGTCAATACTTCCTAGCAAGTACGTAAACCTCGAGTTTCTTTAAGACCGTCGTTACGCAAGAAAATCAAATCTAGATAGTGCAATCACTGAAGATTTTAAGTCCCATATGCATGTGAATGATAAGAGAACAGGTAATCAAGCGGATGTGTTATCTGTTAAGAGGATGGGAAAAATAGTCGCTTCCTCTCACAAAATTAATAATTCGAAGCAGCACAGCAATCCATGCAAGCTTCTGCTCAGAACATAAATTCAAGGCCATCAGACAGCTATTCAGGAGTAATGTCCCCTATTCAGACTCTTTATTCAATTTGCCCTAGAATTCCCAAATGGGGTTTGGATTATGCTTGGGGGTGTAAATTGTCAACTTAATATCTTGATTTAGAGCGTCCAACCACATCAGTTAGCAAAGATAAATAAACACATAATTCAATAATACTAAAAAATAGAATGCTAATCATCATAATAATATTCACAATGTCCATCAAGCCCAGGAGCATAGAATGGCACCTGCCATTCAGCCTCCCAACCCCAGCCGGGGTTAACCAACTCGAATGGACCTTTATGCTACTTGCATTCCTCATATGCCCTACCAGTAGATAGATGAAAGTTTAAAGTAATTGTTATAACTACTCTACCGTGCATTGACTGTATAAGAAGAAGAATATATAACAGTAGCAATATGTGTTATATATAGTTTTCCTATTTCATATCAAATGGAAGATAAATAACAGTTAAGCCTAGTCAGAATCTCTGGCCTTTACAGCATGCCAAAATCTTTGACCAGTATATATACTGCTGTTCAATTTAATTATAATGAGACCCTCAGTTCTTGCTTGATTGAATGCTTATCTTTTGTCTTGGATGCCCTGACTTGGTTAATGCTTGAATGATTAATATAGACTGAATGAATTGATGGAAGAATTTATTGCTGGTTTGTTTGCTTAATTCTCAATTGACATTTGATGGATAATTGAATTGTTTTCTTTTATTTGGTGATTTGGTATGTTATCGAATAAATGATTGAATAAATGGTAATTCACAGAGTGATGAGTGATGACCAAGTGCTGATTTCATGTATTGGTGAGCGATGATAGATAATTCTCCTAAATGCTGAAATGATTTCTCCTATATACTTTATTGGTGAAAGGATCAACATCTTCCATGAGAATTGAGTCACCACTTTTCATAGTTGTCTTTGCAAATAACATATTATTCCCCAAATTCATCTCCCTTCAATCCGCCCCAAATGAAACCTTCTCCCTTTTATATCTTCCAATGTGAGAGAAAGTCACCTCTTCATTATGTGTGCCTCTTGGCAAAAGTTGACTTTCACATTTACCAAATTTTGAAAGAGTCGCAACCCTTCATCATTGCTGCCCTTTGAAAGGGTCACAAGCTTCTATAATTACAACCTTTTGAGTCACAAGCCTTCATTGTTTCTACCCCTTTGGAGTGTGACTACCTTTCCTAATTAAAAACCTTTTAAAAAAGACAGCCCTTTATAACTTTTGTCTTTTAAAAAGTCACTTCTTATTTTCTTCTCTATTAATTCTTTCTTGACTCGCACCTTCCCTTTTCTCTTCCTCTCCTCCTTCCAAATCCAGTTCTCTTCTCCCTTTTATATCTCATGTTTGAGGGAGTCACAACTTTTCATCTCATGTCCTTTGACCATTCATTAAACTTAACTAAATTTCAGTTATGTTTAGTTTTATTCTTTTATATTTATAATTCAAATTTTATTTTTATTCTTTTATATTTTACTTTTATTTTTTTAATCAGTTAATTGTGGGATTAGAGCCCATTACCAATATAATAACAAACAAAACAATAAATACTGCTTCAGACCCACGAATGGGGAGCACAAAGAAACATAAATTAGCTGTAGCAACCAAAAGAAGGATCAAGAAACCAAAAGAGCGCTCAGAACAGAGAAGACAACAGAGAAAAACAGCTGCCAAAGCACCAAGACTAAAAATACCATCTACCAAAACAGGATCCTTTCTGGCTTTTCCTTTCCTCCTCATAGTGAGGAGGGCATCCATGGTCCATTGAGTTCCACCATCAACAGCAGCCCTGCACTTCACTACGAAGTTTCTCTGCTTCAGATTCACGTACTTTTTTCCTTTTGATTGAGATGTTTGGTTTTGAGACAACACTAGCAGTTTGGGATATGGTGCAATTCTGCACAAGCACCACCGCATCATCTACATCACAAAATTCAAAAGCTCATCATCCAAATCATCCATAAAGGGGTAAGAGCTCTCGGAATCAAATCCATTACCAGCCACCTCATTAATCCGATTGAGCTGAGGAGGATCTTCATGGTGTTGAGAGGAGGGAGGCTTAACCAGAAATTTCCCATGGGTTCACCAGACAAAATCCGGAATTTTAATTTTATTATTCCTGTTTATTATTGAATCCTATTTCAAAACGGGGACATTACATCCGGGGCCAAGAACCCACGTTTTTACCAAAATACTTTTGATGAAGATATCCATGGTTTCACGGTTCACCAGACAAAATCAGGAATTTTAATTTAATTATTATTGTTCATAATTAAATCCTTTTTCAAAAAGGGGACATTACATCAGAGGCCATGAACCCATGTGTACCCAAAATGCATTTGGTGAAGATATCAACGGTTCCTGGAGATTTTGCCATGCCAAAGTCTGCAATCTTCGCATTAGAATTTCCATTTAAAAGAATGTTACTGCATTTGATGTCCATGGGTAGATAACAGAGCTCTGTCTGCAGATGGATATCAAGCAAGAGTGGTATGAATTTGACCTTGGCCTTGTAACTAAATTGGCAGACTTTCTAGGTAAAGATATGAAAGATGGATGGTGTCGTGATGTGCTTGATGATATAATTAATTGGGACTACATTTATAATGCTCAGAATGGCTTCAATGAAGCAACGGATAAAGGATATGTTGATGAAGCTATTAATATACAATCAAATGGTTCAGCTTGGAGGCTATCAGCCAAGACCCAGTTTGCAGAAATCTCTTTTCAAAGACCTTTTATGTGGGTACTGGAGGAACTGCCAAACATTATTTAAAGCAAGTAGAATCTATATATCAAAATATGAAAGCAGCAGGGTATAGGATGAAGAAAGAAATATAGAAGGCTTGATATGGCTCCACAGTTACCAGAACTGCATAGATCATGAAAAAAATCAATGTCCAAGCAATAATACTAAACAGACAGGAATCAAGATATAGAAGAGGCAGAAAAAACTTGGGCACAGCTCCTTGACACTAGAAATAAATTAGCTTCTAAACCTTTTGTCTATTGCAACGAAGTTTAAGCTAAGACTGGAAAAGCACTGAAGTCTATACAGATTTTCAAAGAAATGAAGGAGAAACGGATCCCTACGAGTGTGATTGCTTAAGCAAAAATTATTTGGGTATTATCAAATGTTCAGGAAAAGAGTATGACGAAAAATTATATGAAACAATTTGCCGACAGTGATCTGAAACCTTTGCAATCATCCCATGTTGACATGATGCAAATGTATGTCCTTAAAGATGTACAATGAACTGATAAAGTGGAGTTGGAGTCCATTTTCTCTTGATGTAAAACGGAGCGCTGACCCAAATGGATAGCATATGATTTATATCTTGAACCTCTGATTAAATATGGTGAGCTAGAGAGGGCTGAGGAAGTTTTTTACAGGTTTGCAAAAGGAGAATGCGAAGGATGTGAAAGGAAAAGATGATTTCTTTGTCATCAGAGTTGACAGTGAAGGTTTTTTATAGCTTTAGGATCAAATATGAATTTCTTATTCATCAGTGAAATAATGAACTATTAGCACCTTCATTTGATAAGATTCTAAGTGGATGCACTGCCAAACAAATATTGGCACTCACCCCAAATTTGGTAGAATATCTGTGCAAATTTTGCCTTACAAACATAACCAAAAAATTTCAAATTCAGAAGAATCATCAAATTAGCGAGAGAAGATGCGACTTTCAACATAAGGTATTCAAGCAAAGTCTCCCAAATTTCAGCAACTAAAGTGACATTAGTTACTAAACAGACAAAACACCAAAGAAGAGAAATGTCAGGACCCCTGGAAAATGAAATAAGGTGGTTTTGGCGTATGGTAGTGGATTAGACACGTCAATGGCTATTCCATGATTGGTGGAAAACTATGGCAGTGGTGTCATGTTTTACTCCAATTACTGGCTATGGTCTTGGCAGGTCTGAAATGTGCTTTTGCGAAGAGTTAATGGTGGAATTCATACTAAGGCTGACGATGTTGGTGCCAGTCTTGCTGATAAAGTTGAGCAGAACATTCCTGAAGATGATCCACAGAACCCAGCTGATATAGCTGATAATCTCAGTAATAATGTTGGAGACATTGCAGGTATGGGATCAGATTTGTTTGGGCTCTATACTCAATTCTCATGTGCTGCTCTTATTGTCGCATCCATCGTTGCAACTGATTTCTTTGAGATCAAGGCAGATCATGAAGAATTTAAGACCCGAAATAAAGAAAGTTGTGTTTAAGAGCAAAGCAATGGAAAATGGTCAATTAGGGGTAACATCAGAGTCATTGTCATATGGTTTATTGGAAATAGCTCAAACGGAAGCAAGCACAAAGGAAAGAAAAAGAAATGTAATAATAGCACTGGCAATGTTAAGAGACAACAGCTGATGGTATGTGTTGCCACATATCTGGATGTTAAGTCACAAGGTTCAAGTTCAAGTTCAGCAACAATAAAGTTCAGATGAAGTTCGGGCAAAGGGAAAAATTCAAAAAAAAAAATTGACGTTAAATTTAAGAATATTAAAATATAAATACGTTTAAATATTTTAATTTATATATTATACATACTAAATATAATTAATTAAGTATATTAATAATTAATAATATAAATTAAATATTTTAATATTAAACAATTGTAAATAATTAACACAATAATCACTATTTAATTGTTCTATTATTAATTTCATGTACTAATTAAAAAACTATATCGTGTAATTTATTTTATAATAATCATATATAACAATTTATTCAAACATTGTATGTACTCATATTATTAATAATAAATAATTTTTTAAATGTTAATAATATTTTAATATGTCAATTTTTATTTTTGAAAAAAAGAACAATAATAAAAATAAAAGAACAAAAGATAAAAACAAAGGAAAAATAAAAAGAAACATAGTTCAAATTGGTAGTCAACAGCCGATAATCCAAATTACGATGCCAACAGATTTGATTTGAATATTAGGGGCACTGTTATTACTGGAACTTTTCTGTAATACGCGAACTGTAACTTTTCTGTCTAACACTGTAATTACCGTGATTAATTCCTTTCCCTACTGGAACAAGTCTTGTGACAGGCACAAGGATGAAGCTTCTGCTCTTTTGACCAACTGAATATTTGCCATATTATCGACACCAGTGTGTCATAAAGCCCGAAATGCTTCAATGTTTCATCCTGACTGAAGAGCCCTTCTCTCTGTCACAATGTCTCCAGTACGAGAAAGGAAATCAAATATTTATGAATAGAAGACATCGTCTGGGAAGCTTACCTTTTGAATTGCATTGTTTATTGAAAAAGGCCTAATCTGTTTACCATACGAATTTTTGGATGAACAAAAATGAATTTTATGGGATTTTTAAAAATTCGCTAGATTTTGAATTTCATGCATCAGATATGCCGAACTCTGTGACATAGCCTGGAGGCATCCTATGCAGTATCTTGAGACCATGGGAGCCACAAGCAAATATGAAAATAATACTAGAAGGCAAGGAGTTTGACAAGCAACTAAGTAAAAAAAAACTACATGCAACTGAATTTGCAGGATAGCCAAATACCAAATGAACTCTAATCAATTCAGCTTACTCACATGGAGACCAAACCACTGAGGTAATGTTAAAAAACATTATCTGAGCCATCTAGAGATGGCAGCCTGAAGCTAATCTGCTGCAAGAAAACTTATGGCAAGGTGTTTTAGTTACAGCTTGTGTAGATAGCATAAAGACAAAGGATTCATTTTTGGAAAATAGTTTCAGAATTGATAACATAAAGGGAAATGTACTTTTGGAGAAAGTGCAGGATCCTGTCAGTCATAGGATCCATGCGCATGCTGCTTATGATACTTAATAGTTGATACTACAACACAGATTGAGGCAACGAGAGAGAAAAATAGGCATCAGCAGGACTCTAGAGTATTACTGTGCAACTTACATGGAGTTAGAAAACTAAACTTGCACAGATCAGTATGAAAATTTTATTACCAGCAGCAATTGTAACAGAATACAACTATCACCCTCTGATTTAGGGAAATGAAGACAGCTGTTGAGCCTTATGAGGAGCATCTTTACACTTTTTAGTTGATGGGGTCAACCAGTATCATATCTACGCTATGATGAAGATTTTGCTGAATGTTTTCAAGGAGCAAAAGGGCAACAAGTCTTCACCAGGGCCCAAAGAGGGTTGCCTCAGCTTTAGGCAGTTAAAACATTTACTTCCTCAAAGAGAAGTAAAACGCCTCGTAGATATCTTCTTACAGTTTTTTCTTATGATATATGTTTTTACAAAGAGCAGATTATGATCATTCTATAAGAGAAATATCTCTGATTTTGGAAGAAGCTTTTGTAATGTAGTGACCTGTAACAGTGTTGGACCTGGATTTGCCATAACACAGAGTTTTTAACTTTCTTTATTCTTCTACATTTTGTGTACTATCTTGGAGTTGTTGATCTTTGTCTATGGGCATTGTTTTGTCCCTCATCCTTCTGTCAAACTTTAAGCAAGAATAGATCACCCATTTACAGGTTGTGCATTGTGCTTCAACAGTTGATTCATGAATAGTCGTGGTCACAATGACCCTATCGTTGCTTGCTTTAACATTTGCCTTCATGCAAAAGCTATATGCAAATACAAGTGACACTGGAGATTGTGTACATGGAATTATCAGTCCTTTGAGGTAATCTGGTGTTCTTTTGGAGCAGGTTATCTATCTTTGGTGCATCATCACATTTTATTTCCATTTTTAGTTACTTTTCTCTCTATTTTACCATAGAGAGATTCAAGTACAATTAGGATAAGTTCAGTTCTTCAAAATTATATCAAACAGAGAATCAGCTCTATAACTGGAGGTTTGACTTCAAATAACAAGGTCCCAGACCCTGACACAAAACCGATGTTTTACTGAATGGTTGAGTTAGGTTCAACAAGGGCGCACTTTCACGTGACAACAATGCACAAAAATGCACTTGTTGAAAAGTCTTTAGAGATTTTCAAGCAAATGCAACTGGCAATTGTAAAGCCAAACTTGACAATCCTGCCTGACCAGCATTCTCCCCACTTGTACCAGAACAGGAGCCTCAGAGCAGGGTATTGCCATTCATGAAAGTACAATGGTAGGGCAATTTTTGTCACATGTTGTAGTTGCTGCTGCCCTCGCAAAACATGTGTGCAAAATGTGGAATCAGGGACAGGGCATTTCAACTATTTGACAGCACAACACTGTCCACATAAAAACTGTTACATTTAAAAGGGTGCACCTCTGCTCGATGCTGCAACCACCCCCAACCAAAACAAATGCACATGAACCACAACAAATCCATGGGCAAAATTGTCAAAAACAGCATAAGGCTAACATTAGATTACTGAGGGGGCAAAGTTTTTTAGGCATTTACATTGCAGGAAATGTGTGCAAGCTAAAAAAGCTCTGCTTCCAAACCCCTGAAAGATTAACACTAGCTGACATCTGTATTCTGCTTCATAGTTTCTGCAACTTGATGTTTAGGGCTGTGATCATTTAGATGGCTGTCCCCATACTCAATGAGCTTTTTGTCCAACACCATCTGATGCTGTGCCAGAGCACAATGCACTCCATAGGATAGTGCCGGATAGTGTAATTACTTACTTGAAGATTAAGACCTTAAAATCCATTCAGGTAGGGATGAAATCTGAGGCTTAATTGCAAATTTGCAAGATTTATTTAATCATCTATAAGCTGTTTAGAAATATCTGTTACTTCCCTTCAATGTGAGTTTTTTAATAACTGTAATAACTATTTCATGTGAAGTGTGAAGTTAGACGGTTATGGGACTTATTAATTATTTTGAATTCATAAAATAAAATTATGGTGATTTAAATTTCATGTGGAATATTGGGAAAGAATTATGATGGATTTTATTATGAACGATTAATGTATATTTTAATTCTGTTGATGAAATTATTATTATAATGATGATGGTATCTAATCCTTCTTTGTCGGCCGACGCAGGAGAAGATCCATGCCGCAAGCAGGGGAAGAGTATCATCACCATAAGGGTAATGTGAACACACGCTGAAGGTTGAGAATGCCATCCGAGCTGGAATCATAACTGTTTTACAAGCCATCAAATCAGAGTTGCCTTAGATGTCTTGATGGTTACTTTTCTCCTCTGATGTAATTTAGAATTTTGGCCTGAACATTAAATTTATGCTCATTGATCTTAAGGAACAACCATGGTGATCTCTTCTGTCATTTTCATTCAAGCTATGCATACACACACACATATAAAATTATATGAAATGCATATAAATGCAAGTGTATACATGTATGTCAACGATCATTAAACATATGAATGCTAACCAAATAATCACATGAGGATCCATGCATAAAGTTGTGCTCTAAGACAACAAGATGGATGTATCCACAATTGATTGAGAAGTTGAGTACACAAGATGAAAGTTGACATATAGTTCAAAATGCACGTATGCATTAAGTTACATAGAAACACACAAAATTAAAGTTCAAATATATGTTATATACTAAGTTGCCGATTCAGGTGCGGATATGGATGGGAATGCAAGAATCGGATGCGCAGATGTGTGAGAATTTTTTTGGGGGGATGCGGATGCGTTTGGATGCATATATATATATATATATATATACACACACACACACACACATATATATATATATATGCACAAAGAAACTTAGAAATGCAAGAAATATACAACATTAACATTTGATAGTAGGACAATCAAATTAGAATACGTAACAAATCAGTAAATTAAATAAAGGAGCAGGTTTAATGATATAGATTAGAAGAGCGTGCTCTCCATCTGTGACTTGAGAGAGATTCCCTGCAACATTTTAAATCTTGTGAAGATCACTGGCCAAGAACCCATGTTACAAGAGTGGCTGTACGCCTGTACAAAACCTTTCTTTTCATAGGAGATCATGATACGAAATTCTGGTGTAGTAAGTCTAGCAATCGAATTTGCCACTATATGAACATTAGTTATATCAATATGTAATTAAACTACATAGGAGCCAATTAATTCTCATCAATATCGAAACTACTATTTTACATGGAATGTCAATACTAGCTAACGAGATTAAAATTAAAATATAATAAATCAATCCCAAAGAGAGCAGCGGCTATATCTGTCAGAGTAATCCATGTTAATAAAGTTGGACGCATGCGGGAAGGCATCCACAGGGCTTCCCTGCCCGCTTCTGCCTCCCCTAGCATCCGCTTCCGCCTCCACTGCTTTCTTGGGCGCATTGGTATCTTAGGTTATATACAATGTATATTATGAATGTTAATCTTGTACCTTGCTATTGTGCAGTTGGATGCCTTATTGTTATCGATTCTCATTTTCTACCTTAAGGGGCTCAAAATTTGAATTATGGAGGGAATTCAGCTGAGGTGGCAAGTGCCAAGAGTAACTCCTCTTGCCACCGTAGGCAAGAAGTTACTCCTTTGTCATCGTCCCTTTTCTTGCTGGCTCGTATTTTCGGAGAGCATTCTTGGCTCAAGTGGGGGAGTTCTGGATTTTCATTTTCCTCTTGATACGAATTCGTTGGTGTATTCTTGCATTCAGTGATTGCCACTTTTGGGGAGCTTGTTCTCTTGGATTTGGGAAGGGTCTGAAAAACTCCTTCTGGCTGTTGCATTTCAATTCAGCTTGGACGTCGATCTTGGCTTGCAGGCATGGAACTAACTCTTCTTACTGTCATTTCTTGATCATATGCATTACTCTTTGCTGCAACATATAAAAGAATCATTTGATCTTACGTATTTATATGTTCATATAAAAGAAAGGATCATTTGATCCTATGCATTATCTTTACTGATCATATTTAGAATGGATCATTCCATCCTATGCATTTATCCTTTCTGCTCATATTAAGAATGGATTATTCGATCCTAGGCATTCATATCTGCTGTTTATAATAAGGAATGAACCAATTGAATGACTGCATTATCTTTGATGTTTATGATAAGTTAAGAAATGATTGATTGTATGCAATCATATTTGCTCTTTCTAATAAGGAAAGAACTGATCCATTGTACACGTTCTATTTGCTGATTATGATAAGGAAAGAACTGATCCATTGTATGCATTCATATTGCTGATAATGTAAGGAAAGAACTGTTTGATTACATGCATTCATGTTTAACATAACAGAGATGAAATCCTTCGAACATATGCTGTCATATTTCTATGTCTATGAAAGACCATTCAATCATAAGTAAAAGAAGCGTTTATAACTCCATCAAGTCAAACCAATACCCTTCATGGTTATTGCATGATATTCCTTTTGTGCATTAAAGAGTATGAGAATTTAGAAATCTGGTTTGCTGTGTGATGCATCTATAAATTCTTTTATCTGCTATTTGACTGACTTCAATAATCAAATATATCTACCTGCCTTAAGTAATAGGAGGATCAAGTAGGAGGAAATCCTAAATGAACCATGGAGCTTTGGCATGTCCATTCTTGAGGTTGTGTTGTACATCAATCTGTTTAGTTGAATGTCGTCATATTTTATAACAGTGATATATGATCATATACTGTGAGTCTTGTTCTACTCCTGCCCTTAGGACTTATTTGATTGGGTGAAACCATTGGTCTGCATATCATCAATCTAGCAAACTACCACTGATTACTTGTCCACTTGAATCATTAAAACGGAGTTAGTCAACCCTATGGGTGGGCTAATGTGTATTGGTCAAGATTTTGAGAAAACATGATGTCGTATGAACAATGAGGCCATCAAGATGTGGATATCCAATTAAGGGGTCTTTATGACTCTTAACGAATTTGGTGGTGACATTGACCACATAGGGATTTGTGCTTGTACTTTAAAACCTTGGCCAAGTTGGTACTACGCTACGGGTAGTAACTGTCAATCACTAGGACCAGTTGGGTAATGTCTATTTAGGAAGGTCACCTTAGTAGGCGAAGAGGTCTATAGGTTGGCTGGCTAGGACAGTTGTGGATTCTACACCAAGTCTCAAATGGCAAGAAAATCGAAGCCGCATCCGCATGCCCTTGGGAAGGACCGGGCCACTTTCGTGTGGAAGTGCGGGTGACTGCTAGGTCACAATCATAAGATCAAAGGTTGGGTGGCTAAAACCCCTGATGATACTCTTTCACCCTATGGAGGTCGGAAGCTCGGCACAGATTGAACCAACAAGTTCAGGTTTTATGAATTATTCCTTGGTAGTTAATTTTGTTCTTACATTTCATAATATTATAATGTTATTTCTTTCACATGGCAGTTAAAGTTACATTTCATTAAATGTTATTTCTTTAACATGAAAGTTAACGTTACATTTCTTACAAAGCTCCTTATTTAAAGTAACAGAATGAATTAGTTGAAATCAGATTCATGTGAAAACTAATTGGTAACTTTTTTTTAGTTAATGGAATTTCTTATTCATGTTCGTAGGAAATGAAAGACAGATATTTCAGTTACAATGTTATTGCACATTTCCTTTCCTTGTTAGAGAAATTTTTATTTTCCTCATTATTTAGGATAGTATAGTTTGTAAGATACAACATCCCTCTCTATTTGTGTTTACTTTCTCAAAGGATATAATTTTATAAAGCCTATGAGCCTGTGGAAGAGGTGACAGGGAGACAGTGGGAAGTTTAGTTGAGGCGAAGATGTCAACACTGAGAATGTAGCTCTGGGAAGTTGTTGAAGGAAAAACAAAGCTTTGGAACCTTGAAGAAATTAAGGATTTAACATCAATATGAGCACATTTCCAGAATCCTCAGTAATAGTTTTTCAAAAAATTGTCCACTGGTGATTTTAGGACTTCAATTTTAAAGTAAAAAGTATTACTTGGTTAACTATTTCACATGAGTTTCCTATAATTTTCCAAGAGCACAGAAAAATTACGACAACCACCTCCCCTACTGCCCGCTCCTACACGCAATTCATTTTTTGGTGAATATGCTCTATCTAGGACACTCTACATTTTTACTCTTAAAACGGTTATGTATTTGTAAATTTGTAATAATGGGATGAAAAAAATGCATGTGCGGATTCCTAGTGCTACTGCTGTTTATTTCTTACACAAAATATTATATTGGTACCCATTTCAAAGTAAAGTGAGATCATAATCTTGTGTGAGCTTGGCAAAAAAAAAATGTTTGGTGCCAAATTCTGGACATATTTTGTTTATACTAGGAAGACTATGTGAGATAAGTGATAACTATTTCCCAAACAACAATGTGCACAGGGCATACACGCCAGGACAAGCACTTTTCAGATGCTGATTGTTAGACCTGCGTAAAAAGTCCAAATTAAAAACCAATTCAATGACAACTTACAATGTTCTATCAATGGGGTTTAAAAATAAGGATAGGTATAGGATCTCAGGTTAATGGGCAAGTTGCGACAGAAAATTGTTATAAAGATGCATGAGAATCCTCAAAAAAGTCTACAAGTACAGTTTCCAAGTCTTCTGACAAGTACTTGATAAACATTTCAGAGTTTATTTCACCTCCCAGGTGATTCCTAAATCTTTATAAAGTGGACCATTCGCACAACTTCTCTGATATTGATACTCTAAGTTCCTCTCAGAATAATCCAAGTAGACTTACAGTTGTTTGATCTAAGGGGTTTAATAAGGATAGATGTAGGATCCAGGTTGATATGCAAGGTGCTGCTGAAACATGTTATTAGGATACATGAGAACCCTCAAAAATATCTAATTCAGTGCAGTCCCAAGCTAAGTTGCAGGGTCCGCACCCTGGAGGCTCGGACCGTGTCCAGGTGCGCACCGGATCCGGATCCGCGTGTGGGTCCGAGCTGGGTCCGGAATTGGCCCTGTGGGTCCGGTCGGGTCCGTGGTGACACAGACCCGACCGGACCCACAAGGCCAATTCCGGACCCTATCCGTACCCAGCTTGGATCCAGGCGGACCCGGGCGGACCACACAAGGACCCAGCTCGGACCCGGACAGACCCGCGGAGCTATGGGTCTTTGGTGGGGTCAAAACTTTAAAAAATAACATTTTTTTATTGTTTTTTCAATTGGGAACCCTAATCCATCCCTTATACTTGCTTCCAAACCCCATTTGCACTCACTTTGCTCTTTCATTTTGTTGTTGTGTTTTGCTCTCCCATTTTGCAAGCTTGAAGAGAGGTGAAGAGTTTCAGCTATGGAGTGCTAGATAGGATCCACAAAAGAGATTTAACTCATTCAAGTGTTTAAGGTATGCATTTGAGATTGATTTTGTAGAAGTTTCAAGTAAGCATTTGGATTGTTTTTAAATTTTTTTTCCAAACTTTCATGTTTTTGTAGAAGTTTGAAGTATGTTTTTTTTCCATTTTATTATAGATTGCATCTATCAAAATCAGCAATGAGTAGTCAAGGCTCAAGGGCTGAGGGGTCTCAAACCTTCAAAATTGATAAACAATCTCCTTTGTGGAAATACACTAGTAGAGTTGCTCAATGTCCTGGAGGTGGGGGGTTTGTTTGGACATGTAATTTTTGCAATACACAATATAGGAGCTCCTACTATCGAGTAAAACTTCATTTTTTAGGCCCTTTAGGTAAGGGGATCAATATGTGTGTGGGAAAAGACAAGAAGGGGTTACCACCTAGACAAATAGCTGCACTAAGGAAAGAACAAGCAGATGCAGACAAACTATGTGCAAAAGGGAAACAAGGTGGCAATACCGGGATACAACAAACAACATCACCACCCACTCAAACAACCTCTAGACATCCCTTCCTGCCTATGCCTTCTTCAGAAGATGAAGACGTGAATCAACCAAAAATCAACCCCCGCAAGAGAGGCCCATTAGACAAGGCATTTCAAAATGAGTTAAGGGATATTGCTAATGAAAAAATGGGACGTTGCCTCTTTGGGAATGGTCTTTCATTCAACTTAGTGAGATCACCCTATTGGAGGGAGATGGTTCAAGCAGTTAATGCAGCACCTTCCGGATACCAATGCCCTGGATATGAAAAGTTGTGCACCACCTTATTGAATAATGAGAGGAGAAATGTAGATAACCGATTAAAACCAATAAGAGATTCCTGGATTCAAACGGGTGTATCTATTGTTTCTGATGGCTGGAAAGATTGCAAAAACCGTCCTCTAATCAATGTAATTGCTGTATCCCCCAAGGGTGCAATGTTTTTGAAGGCAGTTGACTGTGGAGGGGAAAAAAAAGATGCAGAGTTTATTGCTCAAATTCTCATTGATGGCATAGAGTTAGTGGGTAGTGACAATGTTGTCCAAGTAATTACAGACAATGCAAAAAATTGCAGGGCTGCTGGTCTTTTGATAGAGGCTAGATATGATCACATCTTCTGGACACCATGCACCGTCCACTCCCTCAATCTCATTCTGAAAGCAATTGGCACCCAAATAGAATGGGTGAAAAAAATATATGATGAGGCTGAGGAGATTCAAATGTTTGTGACAAATCACCTTATGTCACAAGCAATTTTCAGAAGTTTCTCACACTTGGAATTATTGAAGGTAAATTTAAACTTTAATTTATTTAGTTTCATTTATCATTTAGAGTTCTATTTCATGTTTTACATATTTTAAATGTGTTATTAACTCACTATTGACATGTGTTTAGGTGGCTGAAACCTGATTTGCATCCCACATAATCGTGCTTGACGACTTGTGAGGGTCAAGGAAGCATTGTGTCAAATGGTTATTAGCAACCAATGGAGTATTTGGAAGCAATCCAATACAGAGAGGGCTCAAAAGGTGAAGGCTACAATACTCGATGATGATTATTGGGCTCTTGTGGATTATTTATTGGAATTCACCGAACCTGTCATGTCTATGCTTCGGTTTGCTGACACCGATGAGCCTTGCTTGGGGGATGTCTATGATGGCATGGACACCATGCTGGAGAAAATGAAAATGGTAAGTTACAACTTACAAGTTTATAAACATTTGTCATTAAATTTACATAAGTTCATAATTTAGTAATTTTAAATTTACATAAAGATAACTTACATGAACACCATTTGATATCCCAGGTCATACAAAGGAAAGAGAATGATCCTGATGACATCTTCTACAAAAAGATTGAATCAATTGTGCACCATCGGTGGAACAAGATGACTACATCCTTGCACCTACTTGCATATGCCCTATCTCCTAGATATTATAGCTCAGAAGTACTTTCTATTCCAGGGAGAGTGGCACCATTTAGAGATGCTGAGGTATCCAATGGGTGTAAGAAGGCCTTGGGTAAAATGTTCCGTGATCCAGAATTGGGGGCACATGTTAGAAGTGAATTTGGGTCATTCGTCTCAGGACAAGAGCTTGATGACATTGTTGAAGAAGACAGGGGTAGAATAAATGCAATCAAATGGTGGTACCTCCATGGGCAAGAATTCAAATACCTCCAACCCCTTGCAATTAAAATATTGTCACAAGTAAGTTTTTAATATTTCAGATTTCTTTTTCTTTTTTTGGGCCACTAACACTCTTGAATTTATTATTTTAATTTATCTTGTATTTATAGTTTAAACTTTATACTATTTGTTATTGTAGGTTGCAAGCTCTTCTGCTGCTGAGCGGAATTGGAGTACTTACTCCTTTATCCACTCTGTAAAGCGTAACCGGTTGGCGGCAAAAAAAGCAGAGGACTTGGTTTACGTACACAACAATTTGCGCCTTTTGTCACGGAAAGATCCGAGATACAAGAAAGGCCCAGAGATGCTATGGGATGTAGCACCCGAGTCTGCTGACTTGGAGATGACCATTCAGGATCTTGCTCGAGCCACATTGCTTGATGTGGATGATGAAAATGTAGATGACATGGTACCCAGTAGTGCTTGTGGAACCGATTTGGGCTCTACTGATGGTGTTGATCTTACACTCGCAGCCGCTGAAGACCCCGTTGATACTGATTATTTTAATAATCCATTTGATGATTGATGAACAATGAACATTGAACTATATTTCTGATTTCATGTTTCAAACTTTAGTCTTTATTGAACTATAGTATGCTACCTACATTTTCGTTTTATGGCAATGTGAATGGATGATCAAGCATTTAATTTGTTTATGAGTATGACATATGTTTATGAGCATTGATCAATGAATGAGGCTAGATTCATAGTATGAAGCATTGAAATGATTTAGAAATTCTGAAATTATGTATATTTCTCTTATTTTCTTGTGTATATATATATATATATATATATATATATATATATATATATATATATATATATATATATATATACACACACGTATCCCCCACGAACCCAAAATAGGGGAAAAAAAAAAATCCACGAATCCACGAACTGGGTTCTCGTACCCGAATCTGTCCTCGAACCCGAATCGGTAACTTAGGGACTCCCAAGTCTTCTGGCGAGTATTTGACATACATTTCAATAGGACTTCACTTCCCAAGTGGTTCCTAAATCTTTTCTTCAAAGGACCTAGGATAGACGCAACTTCTCTACTATTGTTATGCAAAATTCATCTCAGCTATGGATCGGGAATAAAAATAGACTGAGAACTATGCACCTCCTCAAAAGAGCTGACTTGGATACTCCACTAGCAAAGCCTCCAGTCACATGAATACCCTCATCTTAAGAAACACAATATTTTTGTTTGTCAGTTGGTTTACTTTTCTCCTCATCAGTTATGCATCCATGAGCACGCGAGAAAGAGAAATAAAAAACGCAACAATCCGGTCTCTTAGTGGAAGAATCGCCCTTGATAAAAATAGAGAACTCAAAAGATTTCATGGTTGATAAAATTAGATTAGGGATAACAAAAAGTTTTCACCATATGTTTCATAAGCATTTATTTTCTCTAAAAAGTCAGTCTCTGAAGCTGACTACTCTAGGCCTATTATAAAATGAATAATAAGAGCAGGGTATTTGATACAGTATAATAGGAATATTATCTTCACAATAAGTTCTATCGATTTTTTTTCTAAAAGTTTTATTGAACAGTTAAACAGCAAAATGAATTAAATATTCAGACTATTTAAAACGTTTTAATAACAAACCAAAACACAGAATCTTCAGACCCCAAGGTCTGACAATTCAACAAAAAAATTATCCATAAGAAAACGCATATATTTTCCAAAATTCTTCAGACCATTTATTTTCAATAACAAACCAAAGCACAAAATCCTAGTTAATATTAGGGCCACCAGAAATCTCAAACCTCCGAGGTCCCATAATCAACAAACACTATAAATAAGAAAAATAATGAACTTTTTCCCAAAATTCGAGAGAACGCAATCAAAATAACCGTGCTGAGTTTAACGGTAAGACTTCTGAAAACGAGCACGGGCACCGCGACCACCGAACTTCTTGGGCTCGCAGCGTCGGGGGTCAGCGACGAGCAGCGTGCGATCGTAGCGGCCGAGGATGTCCTTGATCTCCTTCTTGGCCTGCTCGTCCACGTACTTCTGATAGAAGGCAACGAGGGCCTTCGCAATGCTCTGCCGAATGGCGTAAATCTGGGAGGTGTGGCCGCCACCCTTCACTCGGATGCGCATGTCGACGCCGCTAAAGCGTTGGCGGCCCAGTAGCAGAATGGGCTCAAACGCCTTATAGCGCAGGATCTCTGGCTCAACCAACTCTATCGGACACCCATTAATCTTTATCAATCCTCGCCCGCGCTTGCAGTGTGTCACTGCCACCGCCGTCTTCTTCCGGCCAAAGCACTGCACCGACTCCACTGCGGCCATTATTCGATCGATCGATCGATCTCCTCTGTTTCTCTCTCTGCTCTTCAAAACCCTAGAGCCTTTCTGTTTCTTATGTTTGTCTTTTTAAAACCCTAGACCCTCCCTTCCCCTGTGCACTTTTGAAGTCGGGACTATTTTATTGAAATACTCGAAGGAAAATTTGCAAAGTATCGTGGGGAGAGACCACTACTTGGGGTTCACTAGTCTTACCACATATTTTTATTATATATTATAATTAAATAATCTATATATAAATCAAAAAAAATTTAAATATTGATCAAATTAGACTAATACTTGAACGCATGAGAACCTATAAATGTTATAGTAAAAATCCATAAATAAATTCATTAACAAGTGAAATATATAAATTTTTATCTCAAATAAAATATCATAGCTATCTATTATATGTGTGTCACTTAAAAGATAATATTTTCATTTAATAAAATAAGATGTTGAGTTAAATAAGTATTGTTATCTTAGTGTACAAATATTATCCTTATGTGTACAACTATTGGGGTAGCAATGCATATGCATTAGAGTATTTCATATTAACAATTTGTGTTATCATAATGTAAAAGGTAAACACAATAAATGTCTTGTATTTTCCCATGAAATGTATGAGATTGTCAAAAAGTTGAAGTGTTCAACTATTGGCCCCTTTGTGTTGGATATAAATTGTATATTATATAATAATATGTTATTTTTGTAATGATAAAATATTTTTTTGTGTTTGAAGTATTGGTCCTTTTATGTTGGATATAATGTCAGATATAACAAATATTTATGATTATTAATAGGTATTTGGTTCATTTAAGTTGTATATATGTTAGATTTTATACATAAATACAATATTCTTCAAATAACAAATGATATTTTTAAATTCAACTACTAGGGATTTTTACATTAAGCTTGGTTGCATCTTTAAAAAGTTGTTTTTTGGACACGTTTCACAAGGCGTGCTATTTTAACGAGTTGTGTGATGAGTCACACCTTCAAACCTTAGTTCTAGGTAGTTAGGTGTCCATTTTACATTTCTAAAAAAAATGATGGTCTCACGATATTCCATGCAATGGCTACATGTTAACGAAGTTAGCCCTCACTACTATTGTCCCTCTTCCCTAGAAGTCAAAGTGAAAAATAACTGCTAGCAATAGCACTTAGGTGTACAATGGATATATAGAACAAGTGTGGAAGGTTAATTATAAAAAATCTTGGTTTATTTATTATAAATTTGTGTAGTATATGAGGTCAATTGATAGGTCATTAAGAATATGATGTTATTTGTGCAAATAAGTAATAGCTTCAAATCAAATATACATTCACATACATACATATATATTTTGTACTTTTACACATATATTTGATATTTATGTTTTTATATCTTTTTGGATATTTATTTATGTTTTTATTTGTTTCAATTCTTTTTTTACTTTTCTTCTCTTCCTTGGTTTTCATGTTTCTCCCTCCCAAATCTTCTTATTTATCTTGTGAGAGGCTAAGTCTGCATATTTTACTTTCCATCCCCACACTCTCTCTTCTTGATGATGGATCATGAAGTGTGATATGAAACGTTGATGCTAAAAAGCCTCACATAATTGAATCCAGAAACTGATTTGCATCATAATGGATTGTAGAAATCTCTTTCTGTTAAATATACATTCACTTATTAGAATCCATTGATAACTAAAAATATCTTTCAATAAGAAAGATAAAAAAAGTTTTATAACCAACAAGTTCATGCTATGTTTCCAATAGGAGAGAGAGAGAGAGAGAGAGAGAGAGAGATGGATGAATGGAAAGAGACATATGTGGAGAAAGGAAGGTAGAGATAGAAATGAAGATAAAGCAAGACAGACTAAGGGGAAAAAATACATAGAGAGAGGTATAGGGAGAGATAATAATATAAAGATAGGGGGATATGTAGAGAATGATATAGAGATATCTATAGATGGTGAGATAGACTAATGGAGAGATAAACATTTAAGGAGTTGTAGAGAGGGGAGAGGGAGAAAGGGAGAGATAAACAAATATAAAGTGTTGGCAAGTGATGTTTTGAGAGCACTATGGATCACTTAAGGGTTGTCATTTATGGCAACACTTATGCTAGAGTGATTGCATGAAGTGAGTATAGGTATTAGAGACACAGTCATGAAAATGACTAAGTACAGAATCAGAATAACAAATATACTGCAATACAGTTTTGGTTAGCAAAGATAATATATGATATATTATTGCTTGCGAACTTAGAGGAAGACATGTTTGGATATGTATGACTTTCAGTTAAGGTCATATGTGTTTTGGTGTTGATATCAGTAAGATACAATGTTGTGAAGGTATGTGAAGATAGAGAAACAATGAAATAGGGCATATGAACAGTCACGATGATTGAGGGAAGATTAGATGGAATGGTAACGTGCTAAGTCGGATGAAAGTTGTATATTGCCGACACTTTGGTAATACAAGACCGTTGACTCTACATTTATCATTTGCATAAGTAATTGTTATGTTTTGTATTTGTAGACACCTAAAATCCCTTTGCAAATAAAAATATTTTATTTTGCAAAAACCCCTGATGACATCACATTTGTTAATTAATTATTTATTTAATTAATTAATTTATTATTATGCCATTAATTCCTCCTATCTTAATTAAAAGCATTTAATTAAGAAATCCCTTCCAAAAATGTTTAAATCCAATTTAAACATCATTCCCTCCAAAATTTATAATAAATTGACCAAAATCCTTTAAATAAATAAATTATTTATTTAAATCCCTCAAAACCCTAGAATCTTCTAGAGATTCATAAACCCTTCTAAACTTTCCTAAACTTTTTAAAACTTTCCTAAACATGTTTAGAAGGTGTTTCCTAACTTTCTTAGCCTAATCCAATCTTCTTTGACTTTTGGTCAACACCCCTCATTAATAAGCCTTACAGACTCATTAATAGCCTCTTACACACTCATTAAGACTCTTACAACCTCATAAATGAAGCCCATATCTTCTCTTTCACCCTTTTTCCCTACACACACTTCTCTAGTGTTGCTCACACATGTGTGAGAAACCTTAACCCTCATCTATCTAACCTTACCTCTAACTCAACCTTAGATTCTACCCCAAACCCTGACTCTGACCCTAACTCCTCTTCCTAACCCAAGCCCTTCCTCAAATCATATAAATACCCTCACTTCCAAGAGAAAAATACCAATTCACATAATCATACTAAGTAATGTTATAATGCTAGTTTACTTCTAGATCATAAGCTTTTAGCATATTTGTTAGTTTAATTCATTTCTAAGCTTTCCTAAATCACATCTTAGCTTAGAAATAATGGATTAATCTAGTTTTTTTTTTTTAAATTTCATAAGAATTTGCATCATCTCACACTTCATTTGGACTAAAATCAACTCTAGTTTAATCATCTTTAGCTTAATCTGCATTCTAGCTCTATTAGGCTCTTTGAGGCTCTAGGGGAAAATCGGATGTTCTATATCTAATATTGTGCCATTATGGGGTTCTCATGGTCCCTAATCCATCCTAATCCTTCCTAACTTGCATTAGGGAAATGCTTCAAGTGTTTTGAGAGCACACCCACATCCCTAAAATGAGAGCAAATCGAACGGTGACAAGGTGCTCCCTTTGAAGCTCTATCTGAGTGTCCTTGCAAATTTATGTTACTATATGCTAGGAATAGATTGCTTGACTAATTTTTGAATGTCTATGACTATTCTAAATAGGTTAGGTTTTCTCTGATAACATTTTGGCACTCCCGGTGAGACCCCACACGCCTTCATAACTACATTTTTGGGAGTTTTCCAAGCAAAAAAACTCAAATTTTGACAATTATCATCTTGTATTGTGTGGATTCTCATATGAATAAACACAATGGTGTAGTTTCTCATACAATAAAATTTCATGACTCGTACAGGGACCACCCAATACTCGTATTGGGTCTTTCTATGCAATTTTAGCCTATTTTAGGCTCTCTGGCCCTGTTTACCTGTACCAGGAGTCATACTGACCTGTACAAGGCCTCATCCTGACTCGCACAAGAAAAATCCCCCAAATACCCTGACCTTTTTACTCATATGGGAAACAAGAGGCATGTGTAAAGCCATAATCAGGGTCCAAGTTGGTTTTTAGGGTTTTTAGGGGCTTCTTGGTGCCTCTTGACTGTAATTTTCCAATTTTTAACCTCATTTTCTACAGATACTCATTGGAAGCAAAGAAATCATCAAAAAAATAGGGCCTTAAGGCTAATCAATCATTTTTGCATATTTAGGAATCAAAACACTTTGTTTTTGGGCTTAAAAGGAACATCAAATCACTCTTGAATGCCTTAAGTGTAAAAAAAAAACTACAAATCTTTCCAAATTGCTTCCTTATCAATCCTAAAAAACACTAATCATTCCTAATTAGTTCTAAAACAATCAAACTCATCCCTAACGTCTTTCATTTGGGTGAAAATAACTTCATGCTTCTAAATCTAAGTATTTTTTAGGTTTTCATGCAAGTTAGGAACACTTCAAACTTTAGGTGCATAAAAAGAACTACAAATATGCATTTCATTCCTATTTGGTTTCCAAATAATCCTAATCTAGTCAAAGTGTTCCTAAATCCAACTCAATGCATTATTCTAAGTAAAAGTGAACTTCATTTTCAAAATCTCAAAGTGCTATCAAAGTTTCATGTAATCTAGGAGAAAATATGCATCTATTTCCTATTCAATTCCTAAATGATCCTAATCTACCCTAAACATTCCTAAATCAATCCTAATTCTTTTTTTTTATTAAAACAAACGTCTTGTTGCAAAATCTTGAATGTTTTCAAAAAATTTCATGCATGAGTCACTCTAGGAATCTCTTTTTTGGTCTAAAACTGAATGCTAGAAAACCAAATCTTGAGTGAAACTAAAAAAGAGAACCAAAGTCTCAAGATTCATTTCCTTTTTGAAATCCTGAAGCAAAAAACAAATCTTGAATGCCTTGAAGTGAAAACAAAGCAAGTTCATTCTATTTCAAAGTTCAAATTAGGTTCTTAAAAAAGCAAAAACTCAATCTTAAATGCTGAAGTAAACAAACTTGCAATTTCTTCAAAGCTTTCTTGTCTTCTAGGAATGAACAAATTAAAATCATAAACACATGTGTTTTCAAGCATTCATTTCAAAACAGTTAAGTCAATTTGGGAAAAGAAAATCTTCTTGGTGTGCTTGTTAAATAGTTTCCAATTTTTGCAAAACCTTGTTAAAATAAGTAATGTGAAAGAAGTTGAACTTGGACAAGTTTAACTATTTCACTTTTAGAGAATCCTTTCCAAAGATAAAAGTGCTTCCTCTTTGGAAAATGACTTCAAACAGGTACTTCCCTGGCCGGTATAGAAATAAAGCATTGAGCAAACTCTCGCTTCATCGCCTCAAGCTCCGGCGATGCATGTTGATGGTAGCCCGATGTAGGTAAATATCCCTACTATTTTGGCATGGTCAACTAGGCTCTTAAGTGAGTCACACACGTACAAACTAATTGGGAGGACTCCATGGACCAAACTAAATACTTGATAAATCAAAGGCTTCCCGATCTACGCCCAAAGGTATCAGAATCTTTGTGCAAGCATCAATCCAAGTGGTTTCCTAGATCACCTTAAGACACTCACCATATGTATCCCTTTTAGGGGTATTAAGCTGTGGGAAAACATTTTGAAACTAGCCTTCCCTTAGGTAGTCTATTTGGTGTGTTTTTCGAAGTTGCAAACTTAGTACAAACACTTGTCAAAACATACACATCTTTCAGGAAAATTATTAGAATCAATGGTCAATCATTTTCTTGTATCCCACAAAGTTGCTTTGTCCTTTGTCAGGATTGCTTTCAAAGTGTCTTTTGTTGAGTTTATCCTTTGCCATTGGAGACATCAAAACCAGTCCAAAATCTTAATCAAAGTTATTCAGACATCCTTGCTGAAAGAGATTCTTCAAAATCAGATACCCAAAGCTTTGTTTCAATCCAATTGCCAAAACATTCCAAGATATGTCTAATACAATCAAACATAAGAAAGCTAAGCTTCCCAATTCTCGAGTCTATCAAGAGAAGAAGATTCCAAAAATAAACCTAAAATATCACCAACCTTTCCTCAAGGTAATCCAAGAAGAAGAGAAATATCAAGAGAAGCTGGACAACATGGGCTATAATGCCAGAGTGAAGGAGTTTGCATATCAGTTCCAGGTTAATCATCGCTATATCAACCTAGAGAACGAGGACTAGTTCAGCCCATCATATATCCACCATTCCTTCAGAAATCCCACAAATCCTATCTCGACATCCTTTGCATCCTAGATCATCTTAGATTCATCATTGCATCATCGTCCATCCTTAGGTGCATTTTTTTCATCTTCATAGTTGCATCATAAGTCATCCCCTTTCAGATGCATCTAGGTTATCCTCTAAGAATTGCATCATTTCACTCATCCTTCCATCAACAATCCACAATCAGAATCCTTGTCATTTTCCTTCATCCTTGAACCAAATCCAAAATCAAACATCCACGAAAGAAACCATCATCCTTGAAACAAATCCAGTCAATTGAATCCCAAAACACTTCATGTCCTATCCTTTGAGTTGCTTCAAATCCTTATCCCAAATAAGAAATCGACACACTTTGACAGAGCATTGTGTAGGGCATCCATACTTATCCTTGTAAGCCTCATCATCTCGAGCAAGAGATTGGCTCACATTCACAAGAATCCTATTAGCCGAAGATCATCAGTCTATCTTAGGTTGACAATCCAATCCCATTTGACCCTACATCAGGAAAAAGCAACTCATTAACCGATATGTAGTAATCTTCCACCATCTTCCACCAATCTTCCATCATCTCCTCGATCCAAATCCAAGCATCCCACCATCTTTCTACATCCCATCATCCCTAAGTTGATCCAAGTCCTTGCATCATATCCTATAAATCCACCATCTTTAGAAATTCTTTAGGTCTACATCCATTAGTCCTTAGATTTTTTAGGAAACATCTTGCATCCATCCCATCATCTGCAGTTTCATCTGTTGATCTGCATTCCATGCCTGCTAAGATGCGATCCAAGAGGAGAAGGAATATGGATCCCAATTTGGCCACTAGTTCGTCTGATCCTAACAATTCCACTAGCTCGATGGTAACCTACAATCCACAAATCCCACAAATTGAGAATGTATGGGATGATCCCAACGGACCCCCACTTCATTATCCATGGGAACATTTATGAGCCATTCAGGGCATGCACAAATGATGAATGCAATCATTAATCAGAATAGACGGGCTATAATGTCAAACTTCGCACAAGAGGGTACTTCCATTCTGTCGCATCTCCAACCCCTCATCCCCATCAACACCATCAGTATACCAACTGAAACCTACACCCCATCATCCAAAAAACCCACGATCCTAACTTGCACATATCTCAAGAAACCTCGCCCATCCCTCCTCTCTTGCAAAGCAATTTCACAAGTCCTACAACACAAGCAGTAGCACAATCCACTCCCTTTTCCATAATGAGAACACCCTCATCTTCTACGGCATCCCAAGTCACCACTCAGGCCCAAAGCATCTCACAAAACCAACCACCACTAGCCACACAAGTTGTTGCACAAATAGTTCCTCCACCAACCATGAGCGAAGCAACATCACCTTTTCTAGGGGCAACATAATCGTTTCCCTCTTCTACTCAACAAGCTTCCTCATCAACACCTCCCTTTTCAAGTCCAACACAAGCATTTTCTTCCACTCCCCAACAAGCATTCACCCAAGCACATGTTCCACTTCCACTTTTCATTTCCAATACACAAGCCCAACAAACTTCCTTCACAACAGGGATGCCCATCATGGGATCTCAGAATCCACCATCTACATCCCAAACCCCCACCATCACATCTGCATTTCTAGCTTTCTCCACATCACAACTCCCACCACAAAATGATTCTTGTTGGGGCCTCACTCAAGTAGAAATGCAAGCTCTGGGTATACCGACCCAATCCCACATATCCATGCCTGCAAACCAACAAGTCACTTTCCCTCAAGTAGCGCAACAGCAAAAATAATTGCAACCTCCCCTAGCTTCATCATTTCCTTCATATACCAACTATCTATCCATACCACCCACTGCTTCTCAAGTAGTTCCACCACCTCAACAGCAAAGTTCATCTCACCTCGCCAGCTACCTTGCGCAACCATCCCCTATCACCAACTTCCCAACATTTGTTCCAACCCTAAGCAATGCAAGAATGCATCTAACCTACATCAGCCAAGCCCAAAGCCAAGTGCACCAAGGTCAATCCTATCAGCAAACTGCACCATTCCATCAGCCTCCTCCACCGTAGCAATACGTCCCAGTGCAACAACAACAATATCCTAGCATGCCATTATGAAGAACCTAACTGACTCTTCCTGAATTTATTGCTCAATTTGATATATTTGCAATTTTTGTTTCAAAAATAGTTTCATAAAAAAAATGCAATTATGATGAACTACCTCTAATTTCATATAATCCAATCAAGACAATGGAATTTTCCTTAATCATTTATTATTTCCATTCTCATTTCAAACAAAGATGCGTTAACAATTTATTATCAATAAAATTAATAGCAGCTGGCAAATTCTGAAAATGCTTTGTAAATGTAATGTTTTCCAATAACCATTCCACAATCCCCAAATGCCTAAGACTTCAGCTCTGTATAGTCATGACAGGTTGCAATGAAACATGACTGGCTTGTAGTGTTTGTGGCCCCAGCAAAAGAAGAAAAATAACCCTGTTCCAGTCCCGTGAGCAGTTTGGATCAAGACAAGACCTGCCAGTAACAAATGTGGATCCCAGGCAGCAAGAAACGGTCCTCTGGCAAATCGTGTGAGCAGTATAAGGAAATTTACAGCCTCCTTGACCTCACACGACTTTGCTGCAACACCAAACAACCTTACGTGGAGTGTAGGAGCAGTCTGGAAACCAAATGCATGACTTAGCTAACAATGTACGACCCAAAAATCAGTCACGTGCCTGATGTTTCATATATTTTAGTCACCAAATCCTCAGTTGAAACCCCAACACTTAATTCACAATAAAATTAACAATTCACAAATCAAACCCCCAACAAAGAGATAATTTGAAATCCTTGATAGTAATTAAAACCTTCAACCACTTTGCATTCAATTACCAAAGGAAAGAATGCAACAAATTCCTAATAATTTTCAGAACCTCAACATGAGACAATTCTAAAATCTTTAAGAGCAAATTGTTTTTCCTGCAAATGAAACTTCATACAAATCCAGTATACAACAACACTGGATTTAATTCAAGATCAAAACGAGCTCTCTCCTGGAAGAAGACCAAGCTCAATAATCTCAGAAGAACTCTCTCCAAAAATGAAGACCAAGCTCCAGAAACCCTAGCTTTTCCAAGCCAAGCAAAATTCTCACTTAAACAATTTATCAAATCAACAATGGGTAAATGAAAGTGCTTTTTCAAGTTGTACTTATAGCTTTTTCAGAAAAAGCACAATTTCACTTTTTTCATATAAAAGGCTTTTAAATGATAATTTCACTTTATAACATTAAAGTTATAAAGTACTTAAGTTATTAAATTAAAATACTTTAATTTAATAATGATAACTTTTAAAAACAAAGCCATTGAATTTTGTTGACTGAAACAAACTCATTTCTGACACCAGAGCCCAAACGCCAACTGCCCTGCCGGAAATAACCCACTGCCAAAAATAGCCAGTTGCTAAAAATAGACTTACTATAAATAGTAAGTCTCTCAAACTGGAGATTCCCTAAAGCTCGATTGTGAAACATCCGACACTCCGTGCAGACACCCTGCTAATCCTAGCCATACCCAAAATACCACTTACTAAAAATAGCAAGTCGACCAAATTGACCCGAACGAAGAGCGAACTTGGTAAACTGAATCTCCATAATGGAATCCCAACACTGGCTCCTCAATCTGACCCCCTCTGACCAACTAATTAGCTTGCAAGGGTCACCAAACCAAGCTAATCCCAGAAGATAAAAAATCAGGGACATTACAGTCCTCCCTTCCCAAGATTACTTGTTTTCAAGCAATCGGGAAAAACACGCAACATCACAAACCACCTGGATCCCAAGGATGGTCATGAGTAATGTCCCGATCAACCTCATACTTCTATAAAGAAGTCAACAACATCAACAGTACCAACATCAGCAACTAGAAATCTGCACTCAACCCTTGGACTGATGATGCTGCAACAAGATCACCACGCGGGAGAAACTCAACCAAGAGTAACTCACACAGGAGGGACTCAACCAACAGATTGGACTTACTCCCAATCTTTGAACTAACCCAATCATCATACTAGTCATAAAAAGGATACGCTAAAGAACTGTGTGACTGATAGACATCCTGAGCGTGAGGATCGAATGTGAAGCTATAAGCACTCCTCTCCATGTACACCCCTAAAAACTGATTAGCTAGGCCTGACTCACCTCCTGCGCAATCTGCCTAATGAGTCGGTGCACAAATCAAATCCCAATTGTCATCAACATCATGATCGTACATCTCCTGTAAGGGATCGTCACTAAACTCAAACACTGGATTGTCATAAGTCATGCCAACATCCACATCAAATAAAGGGTTCTTCACAAAGTGAACAACACCCATCTGCTAATCTAAGCCATAAAACGGTGAACTCTGAGAGACATGATACGTGATCGGCTCTACCTATATAGACTCATGTCTCCGTGAATCAGCACTATCTACAGCACAAAAGTACATAGTGCATAGAATCCCCTCAACAATGCCCGACAATACATACTCTATGCCCTAGTACTCAAATCTGATCTACATCTAGCTCACACTAAGGTAGAACTCCTTAATCTCATGTATCCACTACATCCCTAAAACTACATCCATCTCCCCCAAGTCAAACACATAGAAAATAGCTATCAACTCGTAATCACCAAGAAATAAGGAGAGATCTCGGATGCGCCTAGTACAGGTGAAATTGTAGCCATCGGCTACCTTGACTCCAAAGCCTGCAAACTCCTCTACCTGAAGCCCACAATGACTAACAAGTTGCTCATGAATAAAGTTGTGCGAAGCTCCAGTATCCAACATAGAAAAATAGGGTTGTCCTTCCATTAATCCCTTCAGTCTGAAAGCAGAGGGAAGTGGCACAGAGGTGGACAACATAATCAGAGACAGTTTGGCTTTTGTACCAAACTCTGGAGTAACTCTCTGCTCCTCCTCTGTATCAAAACCAACAGCCTAATGAGAAGACTCAACCTCACTCTCACTAGAATAAACCCACATAGAGCGATTTTCCCTGCCCTTAGGCCATATAGCACAAGTATTCTCTCTATCATAAGGCTCTTTGCACCGATAGCAAAGTTGCCTCCTCAAATCCTCTCGTGTGGCATCATCAAGTCTACCTGCAGGCTTCTTTTTGTCAACAGCTGGTGGAGGTACCTCATCTACAAGAGGAATAGTAAGACTAGGAGTAGACTTGCCTCATGAAATAGAAGGCTCAAGATTCCTTGCCTTCTTCATAGCATCTCGTAGAGTAGGTGGATCCAGGGATTTGACCCATCCTCTGTACGGCTCTGACAAACCCTCTATGAACAACATGACTCTCCTCCTCTTAGAGATGTCATATACCATGACTAATAGCCATTGAAACTCGCTGATGAATGCCTCAAGACCACCTATCTATCTCAGCTAAGCTAACTCTCTGAAGTAGGTCTCTGGATCCTTCCGATCAAACAGTTCTATCAGTCTATCTATGAACTCTTGGTACTGCACAATATGATCAATGATGCAAAGACACTAACCCATGATACCACCAATCATGAGCAACCCCATCCAAATGTAGCACAAAAAATTGAATAGCATCCTCCTCAGACATTGGATGAAGTGAAATATAAGTGTCCAACTTGTGGACCCATGCTCTGGTTGTAGTCTTCCCACTTCCATCGAAGTGGTCCAAAGTCAACTTGTTGGTTGCTTGCTTTAATTCATTATGTCTAGGTCTCAGCCTCGTGTCAGGAGTTGGCCTGCCTCTGGAATGCTCATGCTTCTGTGTCAGAGATTTGTCAAAGTTTAAATTTCTTTTTAGTGCCTCAGGGAGAGCATCCCACTCTGCAAAATGTGCCACCATGTCATCGACAAATGGCGCAGGCTCTGGCTCAACACTATCTGCATCCAACTCTGGCCTCAAGAATGTCGAACAATGAGGCCTGTCATAAGTATTAGTATGATTAGCTCTGTAATCTCACCTGTCATCAGCTCGTGACCTATGTGAACTAACAGAAACACTACACACACCTCTATCTCTAGCACCTGGTAATGCAATGCGTTGTAGAGTGTCTGAAAAATGTTGCAATACAGTTGCAACATGATGCTGACCATCAACAATATCTCTGAAAGCATTGCTGGCCTCCTTGCCCATATCATTTCTAGTATCATTCATGTTTTCTGCCTATTCATTCTGTGGGCCCTATTCACTACCTTCGAGAGATAGTGAATTTCTCCCCCTGCAGGTATAGTGCACACCCGATACAAATATATTGCCATTATTTATTTTCATACCCTTACAAGATGGCAAGATCTTTGCTCTGATACCACAGTGAAGAACCTAACTGACTCTTCCTGAATTTATTGCTCAATTTGATATATTTGCAATTTTTGTTTCAAAGATAGTTTCATAAAAAAAATGCAATTATGATGAAGTACCACTAATTTCATATAATCCAATCAAGACAATGGAATTTTCCTTAATCATTTATTATTTCTATTCTCATTTCAAACAAAGATGCATTAACAATTTATTATCAATAAAATTAATAGCACCTGGCAAATTTTGAAAATGCTTTGTAAATGTAATGTTTTCCAATAACTATGCCACAATACCCAAATGCCTAAGACTTCAGCTTTGTACAGTCACGACATGTTGCAATGAAACGTGACTAGCTTGTAGTGTTTGTGGCCCCAACAAAAGAAGAAAAATGGCCTTGTTCTAGTCCTGCGAGTAGTTTGGATCAAGACGAGACCTGCCAGTAAAAAATGTGGATCCCAGGCAGCAAGAAACGGTCCTCTGGAAAATCGCGTGAGCAGTATAAGGAGAGTTACAGCCTCCTTGACCTCACACAACTTTTCTATAACACCAAACAACCTTACATGGTGTATACGAGCAGTCTGGAAACCAAACGTAGGACTTAGCTAACAATGTACGACCCAAAAATCAGTCACGTGCCTAATTTTTCATATATTTCAGTCACCAAATCCTCACTTGAAACCCCAACAATTAATTCATAGTAAAATTAACAATTCACAGAGCAAACCCCCAGCAAAGAGATAATTCAAAATCCTTGATAGTAATTAAAACCTTCAGCCACTTTTCATTCAATTACCAAAGGAAAGAACGCAACAAATTCCTAATAATTTTCAAAACCTCAGAATGAGACAATTCCAAAATCTTTAAGAGCAAATTGATTTTCCTGCAGATGAAATTTCATACAAATCCAGTATACAACAACACTAGATTTAATTCAAGATCAGAACGAGCTCTCTCCTAGAAGAAGACCAAGCCCAATAATCTCAGAAGAACTCTCTCCAAAAATGAAGACCAAGCTCCAGAAACCCTAACTTTTCCAAGCCAAGCATAATTCTCACATAAACAATTTATCAAATCAACAATGGGTAAATGAACGTGTTTTTTCAAGTTGTACTTATAGCTTTTTCAAAAAAAGCACAATTTTACTTTTTTCATGTAAAAGGCTTTTAAATGATAATTTCACTTTATAACATTAAAGTTAAAGTACTTAAGTTATTAAATTAAAATACTTTAATTTAATAATGATAACTTTTAAAAACAAAGCCACTAAATTCTACTGACTGAAAGAAACTCATTTCTGACACCAGAGCCCAAATGCCAACTGCCCTGCCAAAAATAACCCACTGCCAAAAATAGCTAGTTGCTAAAAATAGACTTACTATAAATAGTAAGTCTCTAAAACTGAAGATTCCTTGAAGCTCGATCCTGAAACATTTGACACTCGGTACAAACACCCTGCTAATCCTAGCCATACCCAAAATACCACTTACGAAAAATAGTAAGTCAACCAAATTGACTTGAACGAAGAGCAGACCTGGTAAACTGAATCTCCAGAATGGAATCTCAACATTGGCTCCTCAATCTGGCCCCCTCTGACCAACTGATTGGCTTGCGAGGGTCACCAAACCAAGCTAATCCCAAAAGACAGAGAATTGGGTACATTACAGCCACACACACTTTCTAGACCATTAAATTCATCTTTGATGGGTTGAATAGCATGTGACACACACTTGCTAGACCATTCAACACCATCTCTTGTTGCACCCCCTTTCTTTTTCCTATGTAGTTCACAATAAGGAACACAAACCTTATTAGGAAAGTTGGCTACACTTTCTCGTTAATGACATCTCTCTTATTTTGGTTATGGATATGATGAAAACTCAAGTCTATTGGGGGATTGATGGTTTCCTCATCTCCTTAGTCATGATGAGATCAACTCTTTATTTTTTATCTACTTTACCATGAGTTTGAGGCAACTCATGCTCCTGCTAAAGTGGGGGCTAAATGTACCGTCTTAAAATGGATGCACTCATTATATAAGACCTTTTAGCTCATGTCCTTTACCAACTTTATGAACCATGGATGGATTCATGCTCGATCCCCCTTTTCTCTTCTTTTGTCCCATTTTCTCCATTTTCAATTATGTAGTCACCGAGACCTCAGGGATGTCTACCTATGGGCCAAACCTGGAACAGGTCGACCAAGTGTTGTCTCAGGGAATTAAATGGTAAAATTAGGTGACCCCGTCAGCTTGCTTTATTTTCCTGGCTGAAAAAAAAGTATAAAAGGAAGCCTAGGCACCTCATTTTGACATCCATGAACTTCATATTGACATCCATTGACATTTATTGGAGATCCAAAAATCACATGATCAATTTCAAGCATTCAAGATTCAAGGATCCTTTGTGAGCATTTCCTCTTCAAGATCTAGCGTTTTGTTGGCCATCAAGGAAGGAGATTTATATTGAGGCATCAATTTACATCCATGGCTCCATGATGTGGTTTTGGTAGATCCATTGCATTTGTGGAGATTTCATACACCCTTCATTGCAAACTCAACATCTACAACATACAAGAATTACAAAATCCTTATTGATAGGGGTTTCTAAAAGCAAGGAGCAATCATAATTACAACAATAGATCTGGAAACTACATGCAGAGACATTTTTGAAGAAGTTAGGGTGACTTTTCTACAATGTCCTGGGAACATAGTCACTTCATGGAAAAGTGTTTGGAACATGTTGCACTAGGTCAACCTATTCTTGGATGTCTGAGAAAAATAAAATTTTATGGGTTTTCCATTGTGATTGTGAGTCCACAGTTGGAAGTTCTATCACAGGTTTAGATTTATAGTTTTCATAGTAAAAAGGCATATTCCTCTATACATTTCAAGGTTAGTACTCTATCATTCATTTCACTTCTTAGTCTAGACCATAGCACAAAAAGAAAAACAATGAAATAGTGAAACTGGGCATATGAACAGTCGCGACGATTGAGGGAAGATTAGATGGAATGGTAACATGCTAAGTTGGATGAAAGTTGTATATTGCCGACACTTTGGTAATATAAGATCGCCGAATCTACATTTATCATTTGTATAAGTAATTGTTATGCTTTGTATTTGTAGACACCTAAAATCCCTTTGCAAATAAAAATATTTTATTTTGCAAAAACCCTTGATGACATCATCATTTGTTAATTAATTAATTAGTTAATTAGTTAATTTATTATTATGCCGTTAATTCCTCCTATCTTAATTAAAATCATTTAATTAAGAAATCCCTTCCAGAAATGTTTAAATCTAATTTAAACATCATTCCCTCCAAAATTTATTAATTACTTAATAAATTGACCAAAATCCTTTAAATAAATAAATTATTTATTTAAATCCCTCTAAACCATAGAATCTTCTAGAGATTCATAAACCCTTCTAAACTTTCCTAAACTTTCCTAAACCTATTTAGAAGGTGTTTCCTAACTTTCTTAGCCTAATACAGTCTCCTTTGACTTTTGGTCAATACCCCTCATTAATGAGCCTTACAAACTCATTAATAGCCTTTTGCACACTCATTAAGACTCTTACAACCTCAGAAATGAAGCCCATCTCTTCTCTTTCTCCCTTGTTCCCTAGGAACACTTCCCTAGTGTTTGTCACACATGTGTGAGAAACCTTAACCCTCATCCATCTAACCTTACCTCTAACTCAACCTTAGACTCTACCCCAAACCCTGGCTCTGACCCTAACTCCTCTTCCTAACCCAAGCCCTTCCTCAAATCCTATAAATACCCTCACTTCCAAGATAAAAATACCAATTCACATAATCATACTAAGTAATGTTATAATGCTAGTTTACTTCTAGATCATAAGCTTTTAGCATGTTAGTTTAATTCATTTCTAAGCTTTCCTAAATCACATCTTAGCTTAGAACTAATGGATTAATATAGTTTTTTTATAAAAAAATTCATAAGAATTTGCATCATCTCACACTTCATTTGGACTAAAATCAACTCTAGTTTAATCATCTTTAGCTTAATCTACATTCTAGCTCTATTAGGCTCTTTGAGGCTCTAGGGGAAAATCGGGTGTTCTATATCTGATATTGTCCCATTATGGGGTTTTCATGGTCCTTAATCCATCCTAATCCTTCCTAACTTTCATTAGGGAAATGCTCCAAGTGTTTTGAGAGCACACCCACATCCATAAAACAAGAGCAAATCAAACGGTGACAGGGTGCTCCCGTTGAAGCTCTATCTGAGTGTCTTTGCAAATTTATTTTACAATATGCTAGGAATAGACTGGTTGAATAATTTTTGAATGTATACACCTATTATGAACAGATTATATTTTCTCCGATAACATTTTGGCGCGCCCGGTGGGACCCCACATGCCTTCTCAACTACATTTTTGGGGGTTTTCCAAGCAAAAAAACTCAAATTTTGACAATTCTCATCCTGTATTGTGTGGATTCTCATATGATTAAACACACCGGTGTATTTTCTCATACAAGAAAACTTCCTGAGTCGTACTGGGACCACCCAATACTCGTATTGGGTCTTTCTATGCAATTTGAGCCTATTTTAGGCTCTTTAGCCCCGTTTACTCGTACTAGGAGTCATAGTTGTAATACCCCAAAAATGGGCTATAAGTTCATTAATATCCTGTATCTACATATCGAATGAAATTGACATCAAAGTCCTAATCTAAGGCCATCTGCACATCATTGAATCCTAATTGATTATCTTAAATTCTGCATCAGAGAATATTCCTAGTAATATTCCTAATCATCATAATTATCTTTAATTTTATAATTATTTGGCAATAAATCACATTTATCCTAAAGTTTGATTAATTGAATATTTTCATATTTAATTAATTAGATTTAATATTTGCCACTTAATTGTGTAATTAAATTTAATTCTATCTATTATTAATTATTTAATTTTGACAATAAATATAATATCATATAAATAATTGATTAAATTCTAATTTAATTAATTAAAGCAAGTTGTCATTATTTAATAATATAGTTTTTAATAAAAGTTTGATTAAATAATTGATTAACCCATAAATCAATTGTTTTATTTTTAAAAGCAGTTAAGTTGGAAATAAATCACTTTATTATTAAATTAATTCATAAATAAAACATGCACAATCATAAAAGTAGACAACTATCAATTATCAATTAAAGCTAAACTCTATTTTGAGTTAAAACTTAGCTTTTGCATGTTTTTGTGAGTTAATTATCTTTTATTTAAAAATAACTCAAAAATCAACCTGAGTTATTTGAGTGATTTATGGCTTTTTCTCATGCACCTCCAAAGCCCTGGATTTCTATAAATACAAGGCTCAGCTCTTCATAATTCATCTCTCAAATTTGCATCCAAGCATCTCATATTTTTGCACAATCACGCTGGAGAATTGGAATTGAAGAATCAAAGCTCTTGCGAATCGACATCTTTGTGAGATCAATCTTATTTTTGCATTCATATTGCATATCATTGTTAGATTAGCATTGCATATCAATTTTCAATAGCATTCATAGCATATCAATTTCATCTAGCATAGATTTCATATCAGATTAATCATTCTTATTGCATAGAAAAATACCAAAAAAATAGCCTAATTGCATTCAATCTCATATCTAGATCAATTGCATTCAAATCCTTCATTTAGGTGTCGTCTAGGTCACTGATCTCGATTACAATCTGAGAACATCAATCTCGCACCTATTAGAAGGCAGTAAATCACTTGGTTAGATAGTTTTCAATTTTGCACGATTTTGATTATCACTAACCTCTAATGTTTTACTAAGTGTTGTGTCTACAGATTAGGTACAATTTTCACACACACATTTCTGGCGCCCATCGTGGGGCAACCCACCTTTGCATGCTGGTTTTGATTTTTTTTAGGAGCTAAAACCCTAAAGTTTCAAAGATTTAATTTTATCTCCCAAACGGCTTATATTTTTGGTCTGAAATTTTTTTTGTAGGTTTCTGACATATCGGGGAAGCTTCAATAAAAAATTCAAAATTTTCTAAATTTTTTTGAATTTTTAATAATTTTTTTTTTATTTTTCATAAAAATTTAATTTTTGGCGCAAATCAAAATATTTTTTGGAAATTTTTACATTTTCAGAAAGCTCTTCAAATTCTATAGAGGGTCTATTATTTGTGTTTTAAATTTGGATGCAATTTAATAGCTCAAATAGGCAATTTGCAAAAACTGGTCTGTTTTGATAAAATGGGTCTCTAGGGCACAAATGAAGAGATTTTTCTAAAATTTTTGTATTTTTGGAAAGCTCTCTATTTTTTAGTGGGGGTCTTTATTCTAAATTTCTATTTTTATGGCCAAAATCATATCAAAAAAATTAGATCTTATTGACTAGGTCAAATGCAGTGCAAAAAAATTAAAATTTTATGATGGGTATGCGCTTATTTTTCATATGATTCAATGCATGATATGAGTTGTCATTTGGATTAATTTTTGGTTATTATTGCTCCTAAAAATTGATTTTTATATCTAACCCTAGGGTTTTCATAAGTTGAATATACCTTGCATATCTTGTTGGCTTGTTGGCTTGTTGGAGAGTTCGTAGCTTGCTTGCATAGTAAAGCTCAACAAAAATTGCTAAAAATTAGGTAGAATCTACTAAGCGCGTTGTGAGGATCATGAGGTATTCTCCTTGTTCTGAAAATATTTCGATTTGGATTTAAAATAAATCTCTTATGTGTCAAGTTTGTGTGCATCTTTTCATGCTTTTGATCTATTTCTACACAATTGCATAATTTGATACTAGGTTGTGATCCCTTAAGGATTCATTAAGTAGTATTAGAATATGTGTGATTGATCTTGATTGCTATCTTGGGTTATTGGACTCGCTAATCTGTCGGCCCTTCATTTCTGCCCCGTGGTTGCAATCTCAGCGCCATAAAAGGGAGGGGTCAACAGGACAAAAGCATTAAGTGTTCCACTTGGCAACCCTTTTGTGCTTTTAGGAACTCACTTGTTTTCTAAGTTGGGGGCTCATTTTCAGCTTGTGTGAGGTGTTAAGTATTCCACCTTGTGGACTCATCTCATATTCGCTTTAAGCGTTAAGTGTTCCTCTTTCTGCTTTTTGGGTACTTTTGGTAGATTTGCTTTCGCGAATATATCTGTGCTCACATAGTAATTAGGCCCTATGAACACTATTCGTGATTCTTGAGAGATTGGATTCCTAGAGAAATCTTTCTTGACAATAGAATCCTTGTAGGTAGGGAGGATACTTAGTGTGTTTCACATTCAGCTTGGTTAGTGCATCTTCTCTTATTGATCGACACATTCTCTCTTCGGAGAGGTTGATAGATCACGTGGGGTTGATATCATGAGCTTTGGTGAATTAAAATTGGTTAGTGCATCTTCTCTTATTGATTGATACATTCTCTCCCTGGAGAGGTTGATAGATCACGTGGAGTTGATATCACAGACCTTGGTGGAACAAACCTTTGTCTTAGCGTGTCGGATTAATCTGCTTGCTTTGTTTGGGTTAAAAGTGAAAAGGTGTCAAAAACCTTGGATCTGGAGCCAAGTCCCCTTGTGGTATAAATCTGTGAGTCACCTTTAGAGAGGGTTAACCGTAGCGGACAATCCCTTCACAGGGCAAACTACATTGACGGAACCTCAAGTGGTAATAGCCATTTTCGCCATGGTAGTGACAGTCGCTATATAAATGTCCTTGTGGAAGAAATCTCCACGGGTATGGTTCATTGTTGGGTTGTCAGATCTCCCTAGCAGCTCTTGAAGATTAAGTTCTCAGACTGTGTCAAAACCCTGGTGCGCCAGGATTGGAGTTCACCCCTTTGAATCATAAAAGTTGCAGAGTCAAACCATTACTAAAAACCCTAGCGAGGCCAAATTTTTATTTTCTATGGTATATGTGCGTTATTGCAAAACATTTTGGAACATACACAATTAGCGCTTCTGAGGATTAGAACGAATAAGTCACTTGATTGTTCATGCACAAGGTTGCTTTTTCCCTTGTTCATTATTTTCAGACATGCTTGAAATCACTTGCTTATTTTTTTGCGTGCTTGTTTATCTATCTAGTTACTGAAAATGAACAAATCTATTACAATCTTCAAATCTAGACATTAAAATTTGCAAACAATTTGAATCTGAAAACTCAAAATTTGCAAAATCTGACGTAAAATCCTTTCTAGAGTCAAAAGTTGTCTCAAGAGGTCAGAAAGTCATGCGATTTTTTTTCAAGTGTCATTTCATTACAACCCATATGTCGTATGATTGAGTACCCAGTGTCATACGAGTTTCCATGCTAGCAAATCTTCAAAGTCAAAATCTTGTAACTGTCGTATGATATTTTCAACTATCGTTTCATTGCTACCCAAAAGTCATATGAGTTTTCTCAAAGTGTCATTTCATTATTGCCCATCTATCATATGAGTCTACAAAGTGTCGTTTGGAAATTTTTTTGAAAAGTTGTCAGAAAATTGTTAGAATTGCCAGATACTTCAGCTTTTACAACCTATTTCCAGAATCTATCATACAAATCACTGTGTCAAGAACATATCAGTAGCTATCAAGAATTAGTTCACATGTCTCAAAGAATAAATACACATGAGGAAGAAATTTTGATTGCTGCTATGATGAAACAACTACAAGCTATGCAAGTCCAGCTTGACAAACTTGAGAAAGAAAAGGAACCTAAAGAGTTCTCCATGGAAACTCTGTGCCCTTTTCCATTTGATAAAGACTTGTACATGTCACCATGCCCTCGGACAAAATTTGAGCAACGTGACAACCCTTATGATACCTCTTCCACGGAGAGTGACACATCCAGCTTTGGAGACTATGATGACTATGATGATAGACAATGTAATGATACCTATGACACCTCTGTTCCTAAGAGTCCTCCTCATCGTTCATTCCTTCTTACTACAAATGGGCCATCACATTGGATAGATCGTGATGGTGATCCATATGATTCTAATTTTGAAAGAGACTTTGATGGCTTTTGTGGACAATACCTTGATTATGATCCATCTACTACTGCTGAGGACTATAAAATACATCGTGCTAGCTTGAAACGTCAATACTATAAGGATCTCTCCTCTAAGAACTCTCCAGCTGAAAATAAAGATTACACTCTCAAGCAAGATCATGTTAATGTTGGACCTTTGTCTAGCGATGGTTCCCTTCCATCCCCTACTTCCTCCAATACCCATACATTTCCTAAAGCTTCTGAGTCTTTCAAATCTTTCACAGAACCTTCATCCAACACAAGCCCTGATATTTTTCATGTGGTTCCCTATAGTTATCCTCCAGGGCTACCTCTTAAAGAAACTCAAGCTAACCTTCACTTGGCTGCAAATACTTTCAATAATGATAAACCTAAAGAGCCTAAGCCTTCATATGCTACAATGCCTACTTTAGCTAGTCCTTCACCATCTCTTCCAAAGTCATCCATACAATCCCAACATGCTTCTTTGTCCTTAGAAGTGGCTCCATGTCAAGAGGACTCTAAAAATGATGAAGAAAAGAACATAAAGAAAGATCAAGATCAAGAACCCTCCATGTCATCCACTCCTTTTCATAATGTCTCTTATCTGCTTCATGGTTCTTTTGATCCTGCACACCCTTTTTCATGCATTCCACCATGTCTTAAGTCTTCACCTAAGCAAGATCAAGCTACTACTTACACTGTTGAGCTTATTGACAATCAAAATAACCTTACTACACTTGTTCTTTCCAAAGATGATGCTTCCATTAAGGTTGGTACAAATGGTGTTGTTACTTCCAATGTTAAGCCTATTGAAAATCAAGAAAAAAATTGTACGCTTGTGCTATCCAAAGATCCTTGTCAAGATCAAAGTCTTCCATCTTCTTGTTCTACCACTCCATGTTCACTTCCACTTTCTACTCTTCCTGAGTCTTTGCAAGCTTTGAACACTCCTATCAAAGAAGGTGCTCCTATTCAAGATGTCCACGATTCTATTGAAAATTCTAATGCTCACTCTGAAGATGTTGATATCCTTGGTTGTCATATAGATGCTGATGAACTTATTGATTATCCTTTTGTGTCTTCTGTACACGCTAAAAAGGTGCACTTCTATGAACCATTACATGCAAGGTTGCTCAAGAATGAGGCCTCACAAAGCGGCTCATAGCTCTTTATGTATGGAGTTGCAAGATTGGAAATTGCTCTCAGCTAGATCTACAAGCTTGTGACCTTGCTAGTCAACCATACAATGAGAGATTCACAATGAAGACAAGGGCAACAATGCCAATATCTCCAAGAATCAAATATGCAATGCAATGCAAGCTATATGATGATGCAATCTAAACTATGAAAGAAAAGTACAATGCAACTAATCTATGAAAGGAAATAGCAATGGATTACAATGCCTCCTATTTAGACTATGTGAGCTTATTCTATTGCATAAAAGGAAACTAAGCTAAGAATGCCATTATCATGCAACTAA
This sequence comes from Chamaecyparis obtusa, assembly GCA_027943335.1. Taxonomy (NCBI): domain Eukaryota; kingdom Viridiplantae; phylum Streptophyta; class Pinopsida; order Cupressales; family Cupressaceae; genus Chamaecyparis; species Chamaecyparis obtusa. Next base: position 101,611 of record BSBK01003065.1, on the reverse strand, counting down.
GAATGGAAATATGCAACTACAATGAAATGCAACAAGTCTTCAATATCCTCAAAAGCTCCAAATGCACCTAAAACTTGCAGCATAACATTAGCATAAAAATATGAGATATCTGCAAATGAAGGAGAGAGCTCTCCTTTTATAAGAAATGAGGTGAAATGGACCATGGAGATTAAGAGGCAAAAAGTCTTAATCAGCGGTGGAGCTTGAAAGAGGAGCAATCCATGTGCACAAGTATCCTCCAATAGGAAAATAAGAGTTGACTTTATGTCCATATGAGACAAAAAGTGCTTTTTTTTTTTTTTTATAAAATAGGAATAATGCTTTATTTGTGCAACTTAGGATAAGAGGAAAAGTGGGGGCTTTTTATTTATTAAAAGGGGAGGAAATATTCCTTTTAGGTAAATAAAAACTTAGGATAAATGGTTAGCCCATAGGATAAAAATCCAATATATAATCGAAGTTAAGACTTGATCAAGAGATTGATAATGTTGAAAATATTGATTATTGATAAAAATGATTCAGGATTTATAAATTGAATAAATGGGGCCCAAAGTCTAGGTGACCATTTTAGGGTGCATACATTTGCCCCTCTTTGACTAATGTGTGATCGATTTGGGAACACATGTAGTCAAAGAATGAAGTTGAAATGTGAGATCGATCTGGGATCACAAAACAACTCAAATATGAGGTCGATTTGGGATCATATCCGGACAAACATAGACAAAGGTCTTTGAACATGAGGTCAATTCGGGATCACATTCAAAGTAAGAGATAAGAATCTCAAATTTGAGTAAAAGCTCACAAAAGATGTTTGAATCAGGAAAATCAAGGAATCGGGGATGAGAATCCCATAAATACTGCCCCTAAGAGTCGAAATCAAAATCAGGTAGAGAGGAGAACAGCGAATTGATAAGGATTTGATCAAATCAGAATGAAATCATAATCAAAGGTAAATGATAACAGGATAACCATTAGGCAATGAAACATGCCCCAGCGATGAGCTGGAAGAAAAGAGATAGGGCGAATGAAAGACTAGAAAATTGAGAGACATGGAAGGAAGAAATTCCACCGAAAATCAAATTATGCCTCAAAAGGTCAGTCAACTGTACAGAAGAAAGAGAAAATTTGGAAACGTGACTTAGATTTTGATTTCGAGTCTGAAAATGGATAGAAAAGGATGTGATATGAAAGACTAGAAATGAAAGATATGATCAAGAAGAATCAGAAAATGAGCACAGTTGACCAACTAGTCCATAAATGATAAAAAGGAGAGCTCTCTCCATATGCAAGGTGCAGAAACTTAAACTAACATGAACCTAGAAATGCAAGCTACTATGAAAGTGGTTGACTTGCAAGGTCACAATGCTTATAGACATCTAATTATCATCATCAAGCATTATTGGTAGCGTCACAAGATCATACAATGCACACTAGCATAACTATGTGGATATGAGTATGATCTTTATCAGATAGAGATGTGAGAATCTCACCTAGGCATCAAAGACATATAGGTCAAGATGACTAATGCAGTGAGATCACCTAAATTTGTTATAGCGAGATTATGCTTGTATCAAGACACATGAAAGTCAGGATAACTAGAAGCATGCACTCGCAAAACAGTCAAGGATAATACCTTGTCAATCCATAGTGTCAAGTAGGACCAACATAAATGCTCATGATAGTTAGGATCAAAAAAATATACCCACAAGCAAATAAAGAAAGAAAACATGTTCTCATTCCCTCAGTCTTCTAGCTATGCATCATCGAAAACTTCTCAGGGAGAGACCACTCATCAAAGAAATCCTCATAGACAGCACACAAAGAAAAATAAAGTCAACATATCTCAACAAGTGATTGTTTAAGTGCATGTGTGTTGGTCATAGAGTCAGACTCTGAGTATCACATTTGCAAATGAGCAACGTCGCATCATACTAGACTGTTGGGTAAGACATCTGATAAGTGTTAAGCAACACTCGACGCAAGGGTAGTGTTGAAAAACACTGTTTGGGGTGGTGTTGAAAAACACCTATTGTGAAATGCCCCAAGAGACAAACACACCTAAAGGACCAATGCTAATAGTTATGCCCCCTAGACAAAGACAAAGACCAATTCCAGACTAAGCCAAATAAGGTCAAGGCATGATGGGAAGTGGCTAAGTGTCAAGGACGTATGCTAACAAATAGGAGGGCAAAGGCCTCAAGTAGCGCCTGTTTCCAAGTTTTCACCACTTGGATTCTTTTTTTCATTTTTTCCTTTTTTAGATTTTTTGCTACCAAGGCGCCTATTGTTAGGTTTTCACCAAGTCACGTTTTCTATTTTTTTTGAATTTTTGAATTTGTGATTTTTTTTGTATTTTTTCAGGACTGTATATGCTTTTTAGGATTTTTTCAGCATCATATATCAATTTTTTTGGCATTTTTTTGCAATATTTTTTTTTTTTGGAGATACATCAAAGTGTCTATTACTAGATTGTCACTAAGATGATCATTTTTTTTCAAGACATTTTTCAATTTTTAAAATTTGAACAATATACCATTTGTTTTGGATTTTTTCAGGACCATATATGAATTTTTTTGGTATTTTTTCAAGATCATAAAATATGTACAAAAGATGCCCCCAGACAGAATGGGCATCAAACTCTTTAAGCAAGATCACATCGTGTAGTCCCAATGTCTAGGAAGGTGAGGGACAAGATGGATAAGCAAGCTGGTGAATGAGATGGAAGACATGAGAATGAAGGAGAGTGAAGGGAAGAAATCCTCAAGGTCAAACTCCTCAAGAGTACCCAAGCTAGGGAAAAATTTTTGTCATGTAAAGCACATTTGGACAAGCAAGGAAAGCTAGCATAGGATAAGCCTCAAAAGCGTAATGCAAAAGAAGGAAAGGATGCAGTCCAAAGGAGTAGACATGTCAAGAGGCTTCATAGCATCGCGTTTTACTTTTTTGTTTAGATCAAGATGAAAGGGGAAAAGGATAGCGAAAGGCTAGAATGAATGGAGGAAAATGAAGATGAAGGCTAGACATGAATGGAATGAAAGCAAGATCATCATAAGATAGCTCACAAAATAGCCAAATGTTCATGTATAGATCAACATTGTCAAGATCAAAGAGAGAAGATGAAATGGATGAAAAATGTAGAAGAACTATGCATGATGCCTGATTGCCAGGTTTTCATCACGGTACTTATCCAAGGTGCCACAAGGGAGTGGTTTTCACCATAGGATGAATTTATTTCTCTTTACTTTTGCTACCAAGGCGCCTGTTTCCAGGTTTTCACCATGTCACATTTTCAATTTTTATTTTTTTTCATCTCTTTCTTTTTTTCTTTTGGAATTTTTCTATTTTTTAAATATTTTTTCTATTTTTTGGAAGAAGGCAAGCTTTTTAGATAATGCTCCTTGAAAGGATAAACCATGATATGTCAAGGATTCAAAATGATATGCTCAAAGATGCTGAAGGGGAAAGGAAGACGCAAAAGGAATAGGCAAATGAGGAAAAATGAGAGAAGGTAGAAGGATAATGAATGGAAGGAATGTGAAAAGGTAGATGGAAAGAAAGGTAAGATCAATGTCAATACACACCTTGAAGGGTGACGGGAAAAATGGAGGAAACGTAAACCATATTCTAGTCCAAATGCAAATCATATTCTGGTTCATTATTGCTATTTGAATCCTTAAAGAGAGGATTGGTGTGCTTTTTATAATTCTCTAATGTGAATGGAGGAATACGAGAAGAAATATGGAAAATGTTTAGCAGAGGTTGTGGTTCATGCGCATGGAATGAAAGAATGTTTTTGGAAGAAGCTGAAGTGGAAGTCTTTGGAAGCTTGAATGTCAATTTCACTTTTTGTTCAACATGAGACTCTTTCAAGAGAGATTTTGGAATCCATATAGCCTTAGGCTTTTCATTTCCTTTTGATAATTTAGAGAGAATATCTTCAATGATGGGTTTTGGAACCCATACTTGTCTTGTAGTTTTCTTCTTAGATATCTTTTTTGACTTTATGCCTCCATGTCGATTAGAGGAGACATGGTGATCTTTTTTTTTTTATGGATTCTTGTATTGCTTCTTTTTCTTGTATTGAACATTCAAGTTACTTCCAAAAGACTTGGGACTTGTGGAAGAAGAAGGAAAATATGACTGGTTTAGATGGGTGGGTGGATGAAAAGGATTCAAGGGTATGTATCTATGTTGATCTTGAGGAAAGATAGGAGATGGAGGGACGTAAGGACCCAAAATGGATGACGAATTAGGATAATTAGGAGGGCAAAGTGAAGGGACATAAGGACCCAAAATGGAGGGAAGACATGAAGCTCTTAGCAGTGGTGGAGGAGGTCCAAGGATGGATGTGGAAGATGCAAAAGGATAATCAATAAGTTCATTAGCATCTATATGACAACCAAGGACATCAGGATCTTTAGAGTGAGCATTAGGATTTACAATAGGATCATGAACATCTTGAATAGGAGCAACTTCTTTGATAGGATTGTTCAGAGCTTGCAAAGACTTAGGAAGAGTAGAAAGTGGAAGCAAACATGGAGCGGTAGAACAAGAAGGTGGAAGACTTTGATCTTGACAAGGATCGTTGGGTAGCATAAGCATATCAACTTTTTCTAGATTTTCAATAGGCTCAACATTGGAAGTAACAACACCATTTTTAATAACCTTAATGGAAGTATCATCTTTGGAAAGCGCAAGTGTGGTAAGGTTATTTTGATTATCAATAAGCTCAATGGTGTAAGTAGTAGCTTGATCTTGCTTAGGAGATGGTGGAATGAATGCGGAAGAGTGTAGAGGATCAAAAGAACCATGCAATGGAGAAGATACATCATGAAGAGAATTGGATGATATGGAGGGTCCTTGATCTTGATCTTTCTTTATGTTCTTTTCTTTATCATTTTTAGAGTCCTCTTGACATGGAGCCACTTCTAAGGACAAGGAAGCATGTTGGGATTGTATGGAAGACTTTGGAAGAGGTGGTGAAGGACTAGCTGAAATAGGCATTATAGCGGATGAAGGCTTAGGCTCTTTAGGTTCGACATTATTGAAAGTATTTGCAGCCAAGTGAAGGTTATCTTGAGTATCTTTAAGAGGTGGCCCTTGAGGATAACTATACGGAACCGCATGGAAAGCATTAGGATCTTTGTTGGATGAACGATTTGTGCTCTTAAGGCTCCTTGAAGGCTTTGTGAAAGATTTGGAAGACTTAGCAGCTTTAGGAGATGTGTGGATATTGGAGGAAGTAGAGGATGGAAGGGGACCATCACAAGACAAAAGTTCAGCATTAACATGATCTTGCTGGAGAGTGTAATCTTTATTTTCAGCATGAGAGTTTTTAGACAAGACATGGTCATAGTATCTTCGTTTATAATCAGCACGGAAAGCTTTCTCTTCCTCAATAGAAGTAGATGTATCATATTGTTCACAACAAATATCATAATTTCTCTCAAAATCAGAATCATATGGATCACCATCACAATCTATCCAATAGGATGACCCTTTAGTAAGCCTAAGCACACAACGAGGAGGACTCTTAGGAATAGAGTTGCCATAAGTATTGCTACATTGTCCATCATCATAGTCATCATAGTCATCAAAGGTAGGTGTGTCACTCTTTGTGGAAGAGACATCACAAGGACTATCATGTTGCTCTTTATGGTATGTCTTCTGAAGAGAAGTAAGACTCTTAGGAGAAGTAGAAGAAGAATGAGATCGTGAAGAAGAGGAAATTGAAGACTTAGTGGAAGAAGAAGACTTGGATAATGAGGAATTCGAATAATGTTTAGAAGAGTCATGATAAGATTTGGAAGATGAAGAATGAGAAGATTTAGATGATGAAAGATGTTTGGAAGAAGAAGATCGTGATATGATCATGTTTATGATTCTAGCAAAGGCATCTGATTTAATCATCTTTTCTTTTATTTTTGCTATAAATTCATCACTCATGAGAATTTTGGAGGAACAACACTTTTCAAATATGTCAATGAGCTCAAGATCATCTATTCTTAATAAAGGTTCCAAAGCTAGATAGTTAAGATTCATGGTTCCAAAAGAGGAAAAATCAAGCATAGGAATGATAGAAAAATAGAGGAATGCAAACTAGATAGTAGAAGAAAAAGAATCAAGAAGAAGAAGAAGAATTTCCCATGGGAATAGAAGACTTTAGAAGAACATGGGAAATGGAGAAGAAAGAAGAAGACTAAGAGCCATCTTGTGCAATTGATACCATAATGTTCATTGAGATGTTGAGCAACATGACAACACCTAGGATCTAAGATCTGGACTGACCAAGGAAGACTGAAAATAGAAGACCCTTGGTAATAGGATGACCTCACAAAATGTCAACACCAAACTAGGATAATCAAAGTTCTCTATTGTCCAAAGAGAAATGAAAAGATAGAAGCAGGGGATTTACCAACACTGTCAAAGAGGTGCTTCAAATCAAAGGGTGACTACCCTTGCACTTTTGAACCAGGAGGTTGGACTAGGCCGAAATATAATTGAAATTGAGATTAAATGAAAATTATTTGGACAATAAGAGTACGAGAATTTCCCAAGAATGTAGCTCACAATTCTAGAGATAAACTTTCTCACCAAGAACAACCTTCTAATGCGATATTTCTCTTTGGCTAATGTGATACTGATGTTGATCTTGACCAATTTGTGCAAAATTTTGAGTTTTAAGGTCTGATTTTGAATTTTCTGAATGTTAGGGTGAAAATGTCTGATGTCAATCACAAATTTAACAGCATTTGAACAAGTTTGCAAATAGTAGAGGATCAAACATGTCTTCAAACACTTGAAAAAAGAGCAAAAGCAACCTTGCCAAGACAAACACTTATGATATCAAAATTGAAAAAGCACCCTATGAATGCTACCGATTGTTTGTATGTTGAGAATGTTTACACTGGTATCACACAATCGAAGACACTTCAAGCAATATCTACCTGCAAGACAAGGCTCAATACTTACCAACTTAGCCCACAACTTGATACCCCCTTGCCTCACACCAAGTGGTTGCCCACAAGAGATATTAGCTTTGTCATGGAAGTGTCAAACAACACAACCAAAGGGACACATATGGTGAGTATCTTGGGGTGATCCGGGTTAGTCCACTTGGATCAATCCTTGCACTAAGAAGATAAGCGGCTAAATAAGGTGGCTTCTATCTAATGGTTCTTAATAAGGATTTCCGTTCACAACACCCCTCTTGCTCCTCATAAAGGACTAGGACCTCGCGGCCTCAAGAGTACCTTAAGCATTCTTGTTCAATGTTTTCCCCATGGTCGCAATCCCATGAGCTACTCACATCAAATGAAGATAAGTGTTATGTCTACCAAGGTTTTTGGTGTCCTTGATAGCCTTGAGATTATAGTGAGTTGGAATCACTTGCCACCAAGGAAAATGATGACAAGGTTGTCCCCACTTGAGTCGTTCCTCTTGATTGCTCAAGAGCAGGCCCGCTAAAGGATTCTAACAACTAAACAAAAAGTGGATCAACTCTTGAGGTTCAAGGTTTTTGATTCACCACAAGGGTGAAGAGCATACTCCCCTATCTCAAGAATCTCTCCCAAACACACCAAGCAAAGTTCATTTACCCTCTTATTTTCAAAATTCAAAGATGGGTCAAGATTTTCTGGTTCACCAAAATGGTGAAGAGCATACTTCTCCTACCACCCAAGAATTCCTACAACAAGATCTTAAGTGCCTAATAAATGAAACAACTAGTTTTTGCCACACTTAAAAGGAAAGCAAATAAACAAGCAATTTTTTTTTTGTTTTTATGCTTGGGCAGCCCTACAAAAACCATTAGTAGCCCTCTTTGACATACGTTCTTTTGAAAAATTTCAAGTAATGAGAGCACCTACAACCACAACTTGTTAGACCAACAAGAGTTAGGAGAATCAAAATCCAAAATCTACCAATGATTAGTACATGAAAAATCAGATAATCTGCAAAAATAACTAATCAAATGATAAAATTTGAAAATGAAACTATCATGGTTGGATTAGGCTCGGAAAGACCTTTCCAATGATATATCACACTTAAAATTTTCATACCATTTGCAAAATTTCAAAAAAAAAAGGGCACCCGTTTTCCAGAGGCACGGATTTGAAAACGCTGGAAATTTCAATTTTTTTTAAAAAGATAGCTAAGAACCCGAAACTTGCAAGATAGATAAAATAGCTCAAAAATAGCCCACTGTCAGGTACAGACATAGTCCAGACACCAGTATCGCGCGATACTTCGCACTATACTGGGGTGATACTTTTTGCCTGCACGATATTTCACCTTATTCCAGGTGATATACCTCAATACTAGTGGGTGATATACTCTAGGCAGGTCGGGCGATAGTCCGTAAAGGGTGAACTATCGCGCGATATTTCTCTTCAAGACAGGCGATATTTGTAGCAAGCGCGAAGTATCACACCGCTATATAAAGGTATATCACACGATATACTAAGAAGTATCGCGTGATATTCTGAAACAGAAAACCAGAACTGCAAAATTTTTGAAAAATAATCCAAAAAATGATGAAAATGCAAATGAAATAAAGGAGAAAGCCTATCTACTCTGCCCCACGGTGGGCACCAAAAATGTACACGCTAAAAAGGTGCACTTCTATGAACCATTACATGCAAGGTTGCTCAAGAATGAAGCCTCACAAAGCAGCTCATAGCTCTCTATGTATGGAGTTGCAAGATTGGAAATTGCTCTCAGCTAGAGCTACAAGTTTGTGACCTTGCTAGTCAACCATACAATGAGAGATTCACAATGAAGACAAGGGCAACAATGCCAATATCTCCAAAAATCAAATATGCAATGCAATGCAAGCTATATGATGATGCAATCTAAACTATGAAAGGAAAGTACAATGCAACTAATCTATGAAAGGAAATAGCAATGGATTACAATGCCTCCTATTTAGACTATGTGAGCTTATTCTATTGCATAAAAGGAAACTAAGCTAAGAATGCCATTATCATGCAACTAAGAATGGAAATATGCAACTACAATGAAATGCAACAAGTCTTCAATATCCTCAAAAGCTCCAAATGCACCTAAAACCTGCAGCATAACATTAGCATTAAAACATGAGATATCTGCAAATGAAGGAGAGAGCTCTCCTTTTATAAGAAATGAGGTGAAATGGACCATGGAGATTAAGAGGCAAAAAGTCTTAATCAGCGGTGGAGCTTGAAAGAGGAGCAATCCATGTGCACAAGTATCCTCCAATAGGAAAATAAGAGTTGACTTTATGTCCATATGAGACAAAAAGTTCTTTTTTTTTTTTTATAAAATAGGAATAATGCTTTATTTGTGCAACTTAGGATAAGAGGAAAAGTGGGGGCTTTTTATTTATTAAAAGGGGAGGAAATATTCCTTTTAGGTAAATAAAAACTTAGGATAAATGGTTAGCCCATAGGATAAAAATCCAATATATAATCGAAGTTAAGACTTGATCAAGAGATTGATAATGTTGAAAATATTGATTATTGATAAAAATGATTCAGGGTTTATAAATTGAATAAATGGGGCCCAAAGTCTAGGCGACCATTTTAGGGTGCATACATCTTCCACTTCCATCCTTGGACCTCTTCCACCACTACTAAGAGCTTCACGTCTGCCTTCAATCTTGGGTCCTTATGTCCCTTCACTTTCCCCTCCTAACTCTCCTAATTCTCCATCCATCTTGGGTCTCTATGTCCCTCCATCTCCTATCTTTCCTCAAGATCAACATAGATTCGTACCCTTGAATCCTTTTCATCTACCCACCCATCTAAACCAGTCATATCCTCCTCCTTCTTCCACAAGTCTCAAGTCTTTTGGAAGTAACTTGAATGTTCAATACAAGAAAAAGAAGCAATATAAGAATCCATCAAAAAAATATCACCATGTCTCCTCTAATAGACATGGAAACATAAAGTCAAAAGAGATATCTAAGAAAAAAACTACAAGACAAGTATGGGTTCCAAAATCCATCATTGAAGATATTCTCTCTAGATCATCAAAAGGAAATAAAAAGCCTATGGCTATATAGATTCCAAAGTCTCTTTTGAAAGACTCTGGTGTTGAGCAAAAAGTGAAATTGACATTCAAGCTTCCAAAGGCTTCCACTTCATCTCCCTCCAAAAATATTCTTCCATTCCATGCGCCTAAACCACAACCTCTGCTATCCATTCACCATATTCCTTCACGTATTCCTTCATTCATGATTCCTCCATCCTCTCACCACCCTTCAAGGTATGTGTTGATGTTGAGCTTGCCTTCCTTTCCATCTACCCTTTCACAATCCTTCCATGCATTATCCTTCTACCTTCTATCATTTTTCCTCATTTGCCTATTCCTCCTATCTTCCAACCTCACTTGCTTTACATAAAACCTTATCCTCCATTTTTCTCTTCCATCTCCCTTTCCCTATTAGCATCTTTGAGCATATAATTTTGAATCCTTGGCATATCATGGTTTATCCTTTCAAGGAGCATTATCTAAAAAGCTTGTCTTCTTCCAAAAAAGAGAAAAAAAAATAATTTTTTTTGAAAATGTGCCTTGGTGAAAATCTGGAAACAGGTACCTTGGTAGCAAAAGTAAAGAGAAATAAATTTGTCCTATGGTGAAAACCACTCTCTTGTGGCACCTTGGATAAGTACCATGATGAAAACCTAGCAATCAGGCATCATGCGTAGTTCTTCTACATATTTCATCCATTTCATCTTCGCTCTTTGATCTTGACAATGTTGATCTATACACGAACATTTGGCTATTTTGTGAGCTATCTTACGATGATCTTGCTTTCATTCCTTCCATGTTTAGCCTTCATATCCATCTTCCTCCATTCATTTTCACCTATTGCTATCCTTTTCCCCTTTGGTCTTGATCTAATAAAAAAAGAAAGAAAGAGTAAAACACGATGCTATAAAGCCTCTTGACATGTCTACTTCTTTGGACTACCTCCTTTCCTTCTTTGGCATTATGCTTTTGTGACTTATCCTATGCTAGCCTTTCATTACTTGTCCAAATACGTTTTACATGACAATTTTTCCCTAGCTTGAGTATTCTTGAGGAGTTTTCCCTTGAGGATTTCTTCCCTTCATTATCCTTCATTCTCTTGTCTTCCATCTCTTCCACCAGCTTGCCAATCCCTCTTGTTCTCCACCTTGCTAGACATTGGGACTACATGATATGATCTTGCTTGGGAGTTTGCAATGGAAAAAGATGCTATCAAGTATACCAAGTATCAGAACTAGTATCAGAATAATTATCAGAATCAGTATCAGAACTAGTATCAGAACAATTATCATAATCAGTATCAGAATTAGTGTCAAAACTAGTATCAGAACAAGTATCAGAACCAGTATCAGAACAAGTATCAGAGCCAGTATCAGAACCAGTATTAGAACCAGTATCAGAATAAGTATCAGAATGCCTACTGGGGCTACACCTTTTTCTTTACTTTATGGGTTTGAAGCGGTACTGCCTATTGAGGTTGAAATCTCATCACTCAGAATCAGAATGCATGGACTTGTCACTGATGAAGACTACAGAGTGTCTAGGTTACAAGAACTTGAATTACTAGATGAGTGCAGGCAAGCAGTGTATGATCATCTCAGAGTATATCAGAAGAGAATGTCTAGAGGCTACAACAAGAAAGTCAGACAGAGAATTTCAGGTTGGTGATCTAGTCTTGAGAGAAAATCCTAAAAATCAATCCCATCGAGAACGCAAGGGGAAGTTCGAACCCAATTGGTTGGGTCCCTTTGTTATCACTGGCTACTTTTGGCTATGGTGCCTATCAACTCTCAACGACTGAAGGAGAACAGCTCCAAGAACCAATCAATGTTCTCCATCTAAAGAAATTCTATGCCTAAGGCATTCAGTGCTTGGTAAAATGTCCTAAAAAATCCTAAAAATTAGAAAAAGTCCTTAAAAAAATGAACATCTTGGTGAAAACCTAGCAATAGGCACCTTGATGATTCGCAAAAAAAAAAAAATATATCAAAATTCACAAAAAAATTAAAAAAATATCAAAAATTCAAAAAAATAAAAAAATATCAAAAGTACAAAAAAATTGAAAAATATCAAAAATTCAAAAAAAATTGAAAAAAATGAAAAATACAAAAAAAAAAAGAAAAAAGAAAAAGTGCCTTGGTGAAAACCTGAAAATAGGCGCCTTGGTAGCAAAAATAGAATCTCTGCCAAGATGGTGAAAACCCGGCAAACGGGTGCCACTTGTTCAAAATGCTCCATCTATCAGCACAATCTTGGTCTTTCCCAGCTTTCAGTCTTGCTTTAGTTTGTACATATCTCCCGGTTTGTTTCAACATTTCCAATTTTCAATAAGTCAGTCTGTACACCAATCGGCTCAAGCGTCTGTATCCTATCAATGTTTAACACTTGGGGGCAATCAATGTCATATCCTATGGTCTCCCATGTATCTTAGATGGATCATATCTAGTCAGAGTCCTTTGAAGCTTCATGTGAGTCAGTTAGTCAGTCTTGTCTCCAGAAAGGATTTTGCATCTACAACAATGCAATCAAACATCAAAACTCAACTGAAAATAATCTATATTTTTTACATGCTTTTATCTCCTTGTATGCTTACTGATTTGCATTGAGATTTTTGCATATTGTGTCCCTTCGAGCTCTTCAATGATGTCCTTTATAGGATTTAGAGAGTGATGACTAGGGGCATAATCTTTTCTTTGTCTTCTGCTTGTATGTGAAAATCTAACGTCTTTGAAAATTTTGGATTGAAATGGTGTCCGACTGTAAGAGCCTCTATCTCGAATTGGATGGCCATGCGTACCTCGACCATTGATACCCAGACAATTCAAGGAAGTTTGATCTAACTATTGTCTTTTTGAGTAAGTTCTTTCTCCTACTGTGGAACGCAATCTTGCCTAAGGATGTGAACGATAAAGGGTCACTACGGGTAATTCACATTGGATTTAGAATGATCTCTTGACTGTTTGATGTGTTTGCAACGCAAGGCGTACTCAGGTCATCACGACATTTATGTTTTGATGCTTGTACAAATTGCTATATCAAAATGGACATGATATTCAGGTCATCCTGGCGTTTGTGCCTTGGTGCTTATATCTAATCCGACATTCTAAAAATAAAATCAATATTCATATGTCCATGGTTGTTTGACCAGTGGGGGTTGTATTGGTTCTTGAGCATTACAAATCAATATTCATATGTCTATGGTTTAATAGCTAGTGGGCATTGTATTGATTTATCTGGTTACCTAAAAGTTCAATGATGATAACAAATCGACATATGATCAGTGACTAGGTCCTAGGTCTTAGGTTGCATTTCATATTGCATGCTTCTTTGCATTTTTCATCTTTGCATGATCTCACAATGACTAAACGAACTTCAATGCTTAAACAATTCTCCACTTGTCTCTTCAAATCTAACAAGAGCTAAATCTCACACGAAGGTTCCTCCAATGAAATAGCAAGTAGAATCTTTTTCAGGATCAAAATTGAAATCTAAGATCATTTATCTTATTCACTACTTGCATAATCAACCTTCAATTATCATAAAAATCCAGTATTCAACTTAACTGATTAGCTTTCATCAAACTATCAAAATTTCAACTTGGTCAACCATGGTCAAACTCATGGTCAAACCTAGTCAAATTCAGTCTCCAAGACCTCCAAACGATGCAGAATGCGTTCTCGAATGTGTTTAACCACTTCTCAAATCAATTAACATGCTTCTAAACTATCAACGCTGACTTTTCTTGTCAGATTTCAATTTTAATCCCGAAGGGGGCATGGTATTACACATCATTCAAAGTCTGTAAATCAAATTCTATCAATCAAATCTATCAATATCTTTCATCAGTGATCAAGACAACAATCACGTCTAGTCACTGGTTCATCAAAAGTCCTCATCGCTTGGGGCAAATCTATCATCACTTGGGGCATATCAGATTCATCAAGATCCATATCAATCTAGTATCCTCCTAATCTTGTAAACTGTATCAGTTTTTGCAACCATCAGATCATAGTGTTCTTTCCTTGGTTCTTCGACAACTGAAGGGTTTGGATGTGATACTTGCTAGTTCTGCTAAGACAATCGAGTCTAGAACCGATCACTCACTTCTTTGCAATACTAAAGTTTGGAATCAGGCATTTTGACACTCTTTCGCAATCCTCGGTTCATTTGCTGTTATAGTGAACATTATCTTTGGTCATTCAGGATCTATTATCTTCATATCAAATCAATATCAATCAGCTTCTGTCTCATATCAATTATCAATTTCAAACATCAGTTTCATATCTCTATCAAACACAGACTATCTTTGAACCACTGCGCTTCACACAGTAATTCAAAGAGGGGCAAAATGTAATACCCCAAAAATGGGCTATAAGTTCATTAATATCCTGTATCTACATATCGAACGAAATCGACATCAAAGTCCTAATCTAAGGTAATCTGCACATCATCGAATCCTAATTGATTATCTTAAAATCTGCATCGAAGAATATTCCTAGTAATATTCCTAATCATCATAATTATCTTTAATTTTATAATTATTTGGCAATAAATCACATTTATCCTAAAGTTTGATTAATTGAATATTTTCATATTTAATTAATTAGATTTAATATTTGCCACTTAATTGTGTAATTAAATTTAATTCTATCTATTATTAATTATTTAATTTTGACAATAAATCTAATATCATATAAATAATTGATTAAATTCTTATTTAATTAATTAAAGCAAGTTGTCATTATTTAATAATATAGTTTTTAATAAAAGTTTGATTAAATAATTGATTAACCCATAAATCAATTGTTTTATTTTTAAAAGCAGTTAAGTTGGAAATAAATCACTTTATTATTAAATTAATTCATAAATAAAACATGCACAATCATAAAAGTAGACAACTATCAATTATCAATTAAAGCTAAACTCTATTTTGAATTAAAACTTAGCTTTTGCATGTTTTTGTGAGTTAATTATCTTTTATTTAAAAATAACTCAAAAATCAACCTGAGTTATTTGAGTGATTTATGGCTTTTTCTCATGCACCTCCAAAGCCCTGGATTTCTATAAAAACAAGGCTCAGCTCTTCATAATTCATCTCTCAAATTTGCATCCAAGCATCTCATATTTTTGCACAATCACGCTGGAGAATTGGAATTGAAGAATCAAAGCTCTTGCAAATCGACATCTTTGTGAGATCAATCTTATTTTTGCATTCATATTGCATATCATTGTTAGATTAGCATTGCATATCAATTTTCAATAGCATTCATAGCATATCAATTTCATCTAGCATAGATTTCATATCAGATTAATCATTCTTATTGCATAGAAAAATACCAAAAAAATAGCCTAATTGCATTCAATCTCATATCTAGATCAATTGCATTAAATCCTTCATTTAGGTGTCGTCTAGGTCACTGATCTCAATTACAATCTGAGAACATCAATCTCGCACCTATTAGAAGGCAGTAAATCACTTGGTTAGATAGTTTTCAATTTTGCACAATTTTGATTATCACTAACCTCTAATGTTTTACTGAGTGTTGTGTCTACAGATCAGGTACAATTTTCACACACATAATAGTGACTCATACAAGGCCTCATCCTTAATCATACGAGAAAAATCCCCCAACTACCCTGACCTATTTACTCTTATCTGAAACAGGGGGCATGTGTAAGGCCATAATCAGGGTGCAAGTTGGTTTTTAGGGGCTTCTTGGTGCCTCTTGACTATAATTTTTTAGTTTTTAACCCCATTTTCTGAAGGTATTCATTAGAGGAAAATAAATCATCAAAAAAATAGGGCCTTAAGGCTAATCAATCATTTCTTCATATTTAGGAATCAAAACACTTCATTTTTGGGCTTAAAAGGAACATCAAATCACTCTTGAATGCCTTAAGTGTAAAAAAAAAACTGCAAATCTTTCCTAATTGCTTCCTTATCAATCCTAAACAATACTAATCATTCCTAATCAGTTCTAAATAAATAAAACTCATCCCTAATGTCTTTCATTTGGGTAAAAAGAACTTCATGCTTTCAAATCTAAGTATTTTTTAGGTTTTCATGCAAGCTAGGAACACTTCAAACTTTGGGTGCATAAAAAGAACTACAAATATGCATTTCATTCCTATTTGGTTCGTAAATAATCCTAATCTAGTCAAAGTTTTCCTAAATCCAACTCAATGCATTATTCTAAGTAAAAGTGAATTTCATTTTCAAAATCTCAAAGTGCTTTCAACGTTTCATGCAATGTAGGAGAAAATCTGCATCTCTTTCCTATTCAGTTCCTAAATGATCCTAATCTATCCTAAACATTCCTAAATCAATCCTAATGCTTTTTTTTTGGTTAAAACAAATGTCTTGTTGCAAAATCTTAATTTTTTTGCAAAAGTTTCATGCATGAGTCAATCTGGGAATCTCTTTTTTGGTCTAAAATTGAATGCTAGAAAACCAAATCTTGAGTGAAACTAGAAAAGTGAACAAAAGTCCAAAGATTCATTTCCTTTTTGAAATCCTAAAGCAAAAAACAAATATTGAATGTCTTGAAGTGAAAACAAAGCAAGTTCATTATGTTTCAAAGTTCAAATCAGGTTCCTAAAAAAGCAAAAACTCAATCTTAAATGCCAAAGTAAACAAACTTGCAATTTATTCAAAGCTTTCTTGTCTTCTAGGAATGAACAAATCAAAATAAAAAACACATGTTTTTTCAAGCATTCATTTCAAAACACTTAAATCAATTTGGGAAAATAAAATCTTCTTGGTGTGCTTGTTAAAGAGTTTCCATTTTTTGCAAAACTTTGTTAAAATAAGTAATGTGAAAGAAGTTGAATATGGACAAGTTTAACCTCTTTCACTTTTAGACAATCCTTTCCAAAGATAAAAGTGCTTCCTCTTTAGAGAATGATTTCAAATCGGTACTTCCCCGACCGGTATAGAAATAAAGTGCTGAGAAAACTCTCGCTTCATCCCCTCAACCTCAGGCGATGCGTGATGATGGTAGCTTGATGTAGGTGAATATCCCTACTATTTTAGCATGGTCAACTAGGCTCTTAAGTGAGTCACGCGCGTACAAACTGATTGGGAGGACTCCACGGACCAAACTAAATACTTGATAAATCAAAGGCTTCTCGATCTACTCTTGAAGGTATCAAAATCTTTGTGCAAGGATCGATCCAAGTGGTTTCCCAGATCACCTTAAGACACTCACCATATGTATCCCTTTTAGGGGTATCAAGCCATGGACAAAGATTTTGAAACTAGCCTTCCCTTAGGTAGTATATCTAGTGTTTTTTTCAAAGTTGCAAACTTAGTACAAACACTTGTCAAAACATACACATCTTTTAGGAAAATTATTAGAATCAGTGGTCAATCATTTTCTTGTATCCCACAAAGTTGCTTTATCTTTTGTAAGGATTTCTTTCAAAGTGTCTTTTGTTGAGTTTATCCTTTGCCATTGGAGACATCAAAACTAGTCCAAAATCTTGATCAAAGTTATTCAGACATCCTTATAGAAAGAGATTCTTCAAAATAAGATACCCAAAGCTTTGTTTCAATCCAATTGCCAAAACATTCCAAGATATGTCTGATACAATCACACATAAGAAAGCTAAGCTTCCTAATTCCCGAGTCTATCAAGAGAAGAAGATTGCAGAAATAAACCTAAATGATCACCAACCTTTCCTCAAGGTAATCCAAGAAGAAGAGAAATATCAAGAGAAATTAGACAACGTGGGCTATAACGCCAGTGAAGGAGTTTGCATATCGGTTCCAGGTTAATCGAAGCTATATCAACCTAGAGAGCGAGGACTAGTTCGGCCCATCTTATATCCACCATTCCTTCAAAAATCCCACAAGTCCTATCTCAACATCCTTTTCATCCTAGATCATCCTAAGATTCATCATTGCATCACCGTCCATCCTTAGGTGCATTTTTATCATCTTCCTAGTTGCATCATAAGTCATCCCTTTTCAGCTGCATCTAGGTTATCCTCTTAGAATTGCATCATTTCAGTCATCCTTCCATCAGTAATCCACAATCAGAATCCTCATCATTTTCCTTCATCCTTGAACCCAATCCAAAATCCAACATCCAAGAAAGAAACAATTATCCTTGAAACAAATCCATTCAACCAAATCCCAAAACACTTTGTGTCCTATCCTTTAAGTTTCTTAAAATCCTTATCCCAAATAAGAAATCTACACCCTTTGACAGAGCATTGTCTAGGGCATCCATATTTGTCCTTGTAAGCCTCATCATCTCGAGCAAGAGATTGGCCCGCATTCACAAGAATCATGTTAGCCGAAGATCATTAGTCTATCTTAGGTTGAAAATCCAATCCCATTTGATCCTACATCAGGAAAAAAGCAACTCATTAACCGATATGTAGTAATCTTCCACCATCTTCCACCAATCTTCCATCATCTCCTCGATCCAAATCCAAGCATCCCACCATCTTTCTGCATCCCATCATCCCTAAGTTGATCCAAGTCCTTGCATCATATCCTATAAATCCACCATTTTTAGAAATTCTTTAGGTCTGCATCCATCAATCCTTAGAATTCTTAGGAAACATCTTGCATGCATCCATCCACTTCCTTTCTTTATTGTTGACCTAGAGTAATTCTAGCAGATCTTCTGAAGGCCATCCCATGAAGATTGGGATATCTCTCCTCCTACCATCAAGTCCAATGCTTCAAGATAGTTCTCATTTACTCTAAGAAAAATCAGCTTTTGGGACTCCTCCTGCAGGGTGTGTTGTGGGTTCTTTTGTAAGTTGAATAGGAAGAAAGATATATAATCTTCTAATGTTTCATCTTCTCGTTGGGACATTGTAAAAATGTCATCACCTTTTGAATCATTTCCCTTGCAATATTCCTTATACTTGTTAAGAAATAGGCATCTCATATCATCCTAATTTGCTACTACATTTGCCCCCAAGCCCATAAACCATTTTAAAGCTGACTCTTTTAGTGTGGCTGAGAATAATTTTAGCTTGTGACTGTCATTATTATAATCAAAGCTCCGACATAGGATATCAAATTCAAACAAGAAAGTATCAGGATCCTTTGTGATGAGACCATAAAACTTTGGTAATGTTGATGCAGGTATATTTTTGAGATTGGGATTATTGACAAGACTTGGTATTGGAAATGGAAACGTGGGAGCTGCCATAACTGGAGTTATGGGATATTGAAACTATGGCTGAAAATTGGTAATTGTTGGAGGATTCTGAATAGTAGGTGGTCCTGGAGTGGAGTTAATATGGAAGCTAGCCAATATTTCCTCAAATGGATGAAGGTCAAATGTTTTCTGGATGTCTTCTTCTACTAAAGATGATGATGCAGTAAACTCTGGGCTTGCATCTAGAAATGGCAGTTCAAGTTCTTCGAATTCCTCTTTTGCTTTCACAGGCTCCTTAGGAAGGAATCTACCATGGACATCTCTCCTTCTTTGATGCATGCAAGAAATTGGTGACTTGTTAATCAAGCTCACAACTTTGCAATTCCTAACTAACAAATTAATCTGAAAATAAATGACTCATGAAGGTTCCTAGCTTGACACCATCCCCGGCTACGACGCCAAAAATGTATCATTTCAGAATAGATGAAGATAATCACATCATTGTTTCTCCTTCAAAGATAATATATCTATTCTAAACATTATCTATTCCATCATGAAATACACTTGAATTGTCAACCTAGGGACGTAGAACTTGAAATGGGCCAGCACAGTTTGTGCACTAAGTTCCTTTAGGAGTCATAACACCTATGCTATAGGAAAGTAAAAATGCATTGGAAGAATCTATGCTGCTACTACAGAATAGTAAACACACCTTGTCTAATAATAGATAATTGCAGAAAGCTTCAAGAATGGACTTAAACTAATTAACAACTCAGAACATCCACTATGATCATTTTCTGCAAGTGCTACAGGAACTTCATAGTAACAATGTTGTAGGACTAATACAGTAGATCTTTTCAAAAATAGGAAACTGTAGGAAATGAATCTATTCTACCTAAATCTATTCCACCTCCCAAGTGGGCCCCCTTGGTCGGTTTCAATTAACTATGAACACAACAAATGCTTCAAAATCTTTCTTCCATTAAAATCCTTCTTTGATTACATAGAAACTGAACAATCCATGAAGAACAGGAAATTAACTTCTGAGTCTAAATCAACATTATCTATTTTCTCATTAGCTTCCTAGGATAATCCAAGATCCAATATATATAGGATTGGATTCTTATTAAAAACATTCATAAAAGTCTTAAGCAAACATCGCCAGAAAAGAAGGTGGAAGATCAACCATGACATAACACATTTACTGCCAAGCAACAAAATAACAACTTGCAAGAAATATAGCAAGTTGTATCCCCTATATTCATTGGAACTCCTTTGCAGGTGCGGCTTATTCAATGAAACTGAACTGCACTTTCTCTACCATGACCGGTCTTCAATGTCTTCCTCCTTGAATGTTGTAATCACCACTCCTTGCGTTGTTCCTCATTCACCTGAAAAGTTAGCAACATCCAGAATATGCATGCAAGATAACATTCCTACTTTTACTCAAATATTAGAGCATAGCTTAAAACAGTTATATAAAATACTGCATTCTATGTATAGTATTAAGCAAACCATGTCATACACACTACCCATAGGTTTAGTAGGTTCTAGCTGTTTCTAGCATAAGTTCACAAGATAATTACAACAAGTGTTCAGGAATGTTTTATCAAAGCACAAAGAGTGTGTCCATATTATAAAAACTTATATTAAAATCAAGACATTAATATGCCTCATCATCTGCTCCCCACTATCCAAATGCTTGTCCTCAAGCATTATACTTCTTTGCCATTGCTCTGAAGTCTACAACTGAGGTCCTCCCCTTTTTCCCACTTCTGAAGGTGTAGTAGAATCCTCTACTGCACTCCTAGTGATCACCTCTGTGCTCCTCAACAGGAAGGTCTAGTTTAGTAGCACTATTATCATAAAGAGGCCAAAGAAGAGTAGGAGGCTAAAAGGATATGGGCATCCATAGTTCCTTTCTGATTTGTCATCCTAGTTGTATATATTTAGCCACCCTGTGAATTGCTACCTCATAATTGATAGGACTATGTGGTTCTACCTTTTTGAAGGCATCTAGCAGTCGGCTCCACATGTTCCTAATTCCTAAAAAAGCTCTTTGTTGTGTGAAATTTGGGAGTGTCTAGTAATCTCTATAAACCTTTTCTCTTTCTGCAAACACTTTAGCCTTGATTTCTGGTTTTGGCTTCCCATAGGTTAATCTAAACCAATCTCTTAAAAGATCATCAGGCTGTAGTGGCAAAGGTTCAGACTTTTCAAGATTCAGTCTGTAGTGGCAAAGGTTCAGACTTTTCAAGATCGTTGTAGGCATTTAACTACTGGTCATAGTTTGTCTCATTATGCATCCAAGACATTAAAGTCCTAAGGTGAACATCTCCTATGTAAAGCAGAGGATTCCACTCTGTTTCATGTGGAATTATGAAATTATGCAGATAGAGTTCACACAACAAATTCTTTTGCCATGTGGGCAGAGTCTGATACACATTATAGAAATCTTGAGCAATTTTAAATTCATAGTCAATATCCCTGATTGTCATCATTAATTGAAATAACAGAAACTATTCCTTCAGACAAATAGAATACACCCTTGGTGGTGATCTACAGGTCATGACTTGGCCAGTTATCTTGAAAGCCTTATTCATCTTTTGTTTCTATTTTTCAAGCTGTTCCTTGAGGGATTCAATTTCCTCATCTTTATCAGATATTGCTTTCTGCATTTGGTCTCTCTCTTGTTTCCACAAGGTCTTTTGAAAGATGAAGTGATTGTACAAACCAAATAATATAGATTGAATTGTAGACGGAGGAAATTCTTGAGCCATGGCTTTCTTCTTTTTCTCCTTAGCAACTTGCTCGAAATAATGGGTGTACCAAGAGGATTTATAAGGGATGATAGAAACATTAGTGTATACAGGGACTGGTGGAGAAGTAGGTTGAACACTTTCAGGGGCATTTTCTGGAACTACAGTAGGAATTGGCTCACACATTTCTTGATCACCCTGTGGTATTTCACTGTTAGGCTTATTTTCACATGCCTCCACATTTTGGGGATCCAACTGTACAGGAGAGTCATCTAAAATATTCTTGACCTGTTGTTCTGTATCAGGTTTTGAGACTTGACCTCGCATGCGAGGGCTTCGACGTACAGGAACCTCTTTAACCTCTACTATTTTGCGGGTCTATTTTGGTCTAGATGGTAGTGGGGTAGACACTGTAGGATTAGTTGCTACACGAATAGACCTCTTTCTCTTTATCACTTGAAAAGTAGGTTTTTTGTCCTCCCTTTTAAAACTAGGGCTTTCTTTATCAACCTTATGTTTGCCTTTATCTATGGTAGAGCTAGGTATATCACCTTCTAAAATAGGCTCAACAATTTTATCAATAGGAGGTAATACCAGTTCTTTGTCTATTTCAGCTGGATTCTGACTAGGCCCCTCAATTTCTTCCTCATTCCCTAAATTTTGCTGGACAGGGTTGGCTTGAGGCTGCAAGGTTTTAAATTCAACAAATTCTGCCCATGATATAGGGGAAGAGTCTTGAAGAGACCCTTCAACTAAAAGTTTAACTAGGGCATGATGAGAAATAGAGTTTTCACTTCCTTTTTGAGTTTTCTCGGCACTTATACACAACATATTGTAAAGGAAATTTGGGACATTACCTTGAATGTTATGCCTTACACAACTAAGCAGCTTAAAATGATGAGCGTGTAAGTTCAAAAATCTACCTTCACAGGTCAAATACCTGATGATATGGTTTGCCAATTCTGAATACGACGCTAGGAGAGAGAGTCTCTTACACCCTTGCTTTGAGATTTCCAATGGAGGGTCACCCAGCTGAGAAAACTATGCCCGTGATGACTTGGCATCATGTTCATTTGGGTAATGCTCTCCACTAATTGGTAGTCCTATGACTTCTGCTATCCGCTCCTCAGTAGCAACCACTTTCAATCCCCATACTGTGGCTTCTCCTTCATCAAATGTCCTCAAAAAATCCATTGCTACTTCGTCATTGTATTCTGTTAACTGCAGGAAGTAGCCAAGCCATCCATAGGCATTGAAAGTACAGACTACTTCCACATTTGATAGTAGAGTACCATGGACAACCGGCTCATGTCTCTACAATTGACCTCCCATCCTCAAAATGCCTAGTTTTAAATTTCTCTATTTCCACCACCCTGATAACACTTTGCAAATACCTTCTTCTCAGAATTCAAAATGATTTTTCTGAGAAATGCCGATACCACATTCTCTTAACACAGCTCCGTTATGTTTAGCATGCAAAATAATTATGAAGGACATCAATGTTTTAATTGGGAGTGTTCTTTGCATAAATGATAGTCCTTTTAAGTCATGTCAAACTGAGGAGATCTTTCCCAAAATCGGAATGACAAGGTACGACAAATACAATAAAGATTTAAAAATTAAAATGGACCGCAGCCAAAGTACAACATATAACGTGGACATGACTAGGGTGATGTGGAGATGACACTTGGAAATAAATACACTTTCCCTGCTGCCCCCCCCCCCCCCCCCAAATTTTTTTTTTTTGACAAGTGTCCACACTTAAAAATTTTCGCACAGGATTGGAAAACTAGCTTTAGGCTTATACTATACATTTAATGCAGTAGTATATATAATTATTGAAACCTATGCGCTAAAAAGGAGAAGAAAGTAAAAATGTGTACCTCAAACTATTAAATCACACATCCGCATGCAAGTTGATGAGTTGCCAAAGTCTGGTGATCGCTGAAAAGGTGCTGATAGCATGTTTTATTGAAAGCATTAAAAATAGAATTTGTGGGTGAAGTGGAGGGTGAGTGGATGGTAGACAAAGAAATGAGATGAATTGATAAGAATAAAATGAAAAGTGAGTGAAAGAATGGACCTCATATGGAATGAGGTTTTATTATGTGTTGTTCATCGGAGGCTTTCTATGGTATGGCTGTAGGAAGAAGGCTTGCACCCTCCGCTGTAGGAACTGTGTCCATTAGAGTTGGTAAATTTCTTGGTTGGAACTACTGCAGGAACTCATCTTTGGTCTGTGGTTTATGATAGAGTCGCAATCAATGGCCATTGACAAGCAGCTTGAACTGGACTGGATCAATGGTTGTCAGCTGAACTACTCCATTGTCGAATACATGTTGTATTTCATAAGGCTCTAACCAGCGAGTCTGCAATTTTCCTGGTGTCTCCTTGTATCGAGAATCATATAGTAGAGCCCAATCTCCCACTTGGAATTATTTATTCCTTATATGTGCATCATGCCACTTCTTTCTTTGTTTCTGTATGATCTATGTTCTTTCCAAAGCTATCTTTCTCATCTCATCCATTGAGTTCAAGTGGAGAAGTCTTTCTTCTTGTGCTGCAGAAAGACTGATGTTTAATTTCAGAGTAGTGCGTAATGTTTTATGTTCAAATTCAATGGGCATCATTGCTACTTTTCCATACACAAGTTTAAATGGGGTGAATCTAGTTGTTGTCTTTCATGTTGTTCTGTAAGCCCAAACGGCTTCAGTTAGTCTGCTGCTCCAATCCCTTCTATGTATTTGCACTATCTTGGTTAGAATAGCTTCAATTTCCCTGTTGGTGACTTCTGCTTGCCCATTTGCCTGAGGATGATAAGGGCTGGATTTCCAGTGCCTTATGTTGTATTCTTTCATAAGTTCAGTTATCAAATTTGATGTGAACTGGGCTCCTTGGTCTGTGACAAGTTCTTTAGGAACTCCGTAGTGTGTGAATATTTCTTCATATAAGAATTTAGCTACTTTATCATCTTTTTCATTTTTCATCGCCCTGACTTCAACCCATTTTGTTAAATAATCCGTACATACTAAGATGTAGGATTTACCATTTGATGGTGGGTCAATTGGCCCTATGAAGTCCATACCCCACTTGTCAAAGGGTGTTATAACAACCTGTGGATTCAGTGGCATCTCATCTGATCTTGTTGGCCGACCCATTCTCTGGCATTTGTCACACTTAGTGGTATAAGTTGCTACATCCTTGTGTAGTGTTGGCCAGTAATATCCAGTGGTAAGTATCTTTAATGCAGTTCTTTTTCCTGCAAAATGGCCTCCACATGGTTCATCATGATAGGCATGTAGTATGTCATATATTTCATCTTCCCTGACACATCTCCTCATGATTTGATCTGGTCCAGTGTAGAAGAGATTGTTATCAATCCATGAATAATGAAATTTTTTCTCTGCAAGCTTCTTCCTATCTTTTTGGGAGAAGTGTGGGGACATTTTATTTGCAGCCAGATAATTTGCTATATCTACATACCATGGTGTATGGGTTGCTATATGGAATAAATTCTCATCTGGAAATGTATCTTCAATTGGATTTGGATCTTCATTAGTAAGTTGAAGTCTGGACAAATAGTCAGCAACTACATTGACCTTTCCTGGCTTATCAATAATGGTAATATCAAACTCCTACAATAACAGTAGCCATCTTGCCAATCGGCCAGTTACAACAGGTTTGTTCATCAAGTACTTTATAGCTGAGTGGTCAGTATGAACAAATATAGGATAGCCAGTTACATAGTGTCTGAATTTATTTAATGCATAAACTATAGCTAAAAGTTCCTTCTCAGTTACTGTGTAGTTTAGTTCAGGACCATGGAGACTTTTGCTAATATAGTAGATTGCATATTCAATGTTAGCAGGCTTTTGTCCTAATACAACACCTACAACATAGTCTGATGCATCAATATGGATATGGAATGGAATAGACCAATCTGGTCCCTTAAGAATTGGTGTTGTGGTGAGGAGTTTCTTAAGCTATAGGAATGATTCATTACATGCTAGTGTCCAAATGAACTCAGCTTCTTTAGTCAGCAACGTATGTAAAGGACTAGCTATTTGACTAAAATTTTGAATAAAATGCCTATAATAGCCAGCATGACCTAAAAAAGATCTTACATCCTTTGGTTTAGTAGGTATGGGCAATGTTAGGATTACCTCTATCTTAGCTGGGTCCACTTCATGTATCCCTGCTACTGATATAAAATGACCAAGCACTACTCCTTCCTGCATGAGCATGAAACATTTATCACTATTAAGTGATAGGTTATGTTCTTTGCATTGGACAAGAACCTTTTCAATATTTTTCAAAGCCTCCTCAAAGGTTACTCCAAACACTCTAAAATCATCCATGTATATTTCCATACAGTCGTGTGAGATGTCAGCAAAAATACTTATTACAGCTCTTTGAAATGTTGTTGGAGCATTACACAGGCCAAATGGCAACACAGAATATACAAAAGTACCCCATGGGCATGTAAATGTAGTTTTATCTTGATCCTCTAGAGCTATACTTATCTGATTATAACCACTATATCCATCAAGAAAAGAAAAATAATTCTTACCAGCTAGAGTATCCAGAACTTGATCAATAAATGGTAAAGGAAAATGATCCTTCTTTGTTTCCTTTAATTAATTCTCTATAATCTACACAAATCCACCATTTCCCCCCCTTTTTAGGTACTATAACCAGAGGTGAGACCTACCGGCTATCAGATATGGGGTATATGAAACCAACATCAAGCAATTTGTGTAGTTGAGTTTTAACTATTTCCCTGAGTGCTAGATTAATCCGCCTCTGGGGTTGACGGAGTGACAAACACCCTTCATTGATATATATTCTATGAGTGCATAATGTGGGGCTTAATCTTTTCATATCTCTGTAACCCCATGCAAAAGTCTTTTCATGTTTTTGGAGAAGTTCTGTTAACTGTTCCAACTGTTTGGGAGGTTGTTTGTTATTGACATGGAGATTATGACCTTTTGACAACTCAACAGTAGTTGTGAGATTAACCATAGCAACTTCAGAGATGGGAATTGTATGTAGTTCACATGGTAAAAGTTGATGGATAATATCTGGTTCCTTAGGCAGAAAACAATTCTTAATATGTTCCTCATATGTAGTTAGTTCCAACACAGAGCTATCAGATATATCCTTTTCTACCATACAAGTATTATTAAGAATACTTTGAATTACTGAATCTTCCTCCTGCAGCTTTAGGAAAGACTGTCTATGTAACATCATAAGCTGTACAATAAAGTTTAGCTCTTCCTCTCCATCTCCTAAATCTGGCCATACAGGTGTGCTTAAATCTGGTTGGGGTTGTGCTGGAGGATACAGGACAAATTTCTTTGTTGCTTGTCCATCTGATATGGTCATATTACCTAACCTACAACTTATATTTGCATCAGCTATAGCTAACCATGGTTGTCCTAAAATGATAGGGTAACCAGCTAAGTTGACTTTTGGAGATAGAATCATAAAATCTGCAGGGTACTCTAGAGAATCTAGGGCTACTACTATGTCTTCTATCATTCCATCAGGAGTGATAGTAGAACTATTGCCAAGTTGCAGAATTGTTGGGGTAGCTCGTATTCCTTCTATATTTAGCTTTTTCATAGTATCTTTAGTCATTACATTTATAGCTGCACCAAGATCAATCAAGGCATTTTTGACTGACTGACCATTTATAATTACATTCACAACTGGGCTTCCTAGATCAGAATATTTAAGAATAACCAATTTTCCTAACATAATGTTAGCCAATTGTCCTATAACATGGACTGTGGCTGGGTCCTTTTTCTTCCTCCCAGGCTTTTTAAGACAGGCTTCTTTGATTGCTTTTCCATAAAGAGGAACATCTTTAATAGCTTGGAACAAAGGAATCTGGACATGCATGTTCTTCAACTGGTCAATAAGTCAAAGGATTGCTCCTCTATTTGTGCAGGTTTACTTTGTATAAGCTTTTGTGGAAAAGGAGGTTCAACTACAGTTTGAGTTTGAACTGTACTAGTTACATTTGCTGGGTCAACCACTTGTGGCAGAGAAGTTGCTGGTGCTGATGCTATAGGAGGATCTGGTATTTCAGTTATTAAAGGTGGTTTAGGTGCTAGTAAGGTTGTACCAGATCTCAAATGTATATCTGCAACATTTAGAGCATAAGCAAGATATTGTTGAGCATTAGCAGCATACATTGGTTGTTGTGGCTGTTGGTTATTTGGATTTGGCTGAGGTTGTACAGGAAACTGAGTCTATTTTTGAGGTCCAAAAATTGCAGGAGGTGGCATTAGTGCAGGAGTATTTTTTGGAGGTGGTAAAGGTGGGTATCCAATGTTGTTAGACCATTGCTGAGGTCCTCTCCATTGGTTTGTAAACTGCCAATTCCCCTGGGCTGGTTGCCATTGGTTTTGGAACTATGGAGGATACCATTGACTTTGTGGATTATTTTGCCAAGCATTGTTCCAACTAGGTTGATTATATTGTGGAAGACCTTAGACACTATAGTTTTGCCATTGATTACTATATGGATTTGAATTTTGTAAAGGGTCTTGTGGCATACCTTGACGTGGGGCCCATGGCCGACATTGAGCAATGAAGAATACTTGCTCATCTTCTCCTTCTATCTTTAGGTACTCAGTTGGGAGATGTTGGTTTTCCACATTAGCGACCAATTTGCAATGACAATCTTTCTTTTGTTTCCGGCAATGTGGACGGTACTCAGCTAACTACTCCTCAGCTTCTGCATGTTTCTTCTTAGCAGCCATTGTATCCAAATGTGTGGTGACATCATTGATGATTTCCTATTTGAAATCAGACAACAAATTTGAAATTTCCATCTTTGAAATACCAGAGCTACTTCCTTTGGCTATTGCTGAGCGAAATCCCCTTCCTTTCTTTATTGCTAACCTAGAGTAATTCTGGTAGATCTTCTGAAGGTCATCCCATGAAGATTGGGATATATCTCCTCCTGCCATCAAGTCCAATGCTTCAAGACAGTTCTCATTTACTCTAAGAAAAATCAGCTTCCGGGACTCCTCCTGCAGGGTGTGTTGTGGGTTCTTTTGTAAGTTGAATAGGAAGTGAGATATATAATCTTCTAATGTTTCATCTTCCCATTGGGACATTCTAAAAATGTCATCACCTTTTGAATCATTTCCCCTGGAATATTCCTTATACTTGTTAAGAAACAAGCGTCTCATATCATCCCAATTTGCTACTGCATTTGCCCCCAAGCCCATAAACCATTTTAAAGCTGACTCTTTTAGTGTGGCTGGGAATAATTTTAGCTTGTGATTGTCATTATTATAGTCAAAGCTCCGGCATAGGATATCAAATTCAAACAAGAAAGTATCAGGATCCTCTATGACGAGACCATAAAACTTTGGTAATGCTGATGCAGGTATATTTTTGAGATTGGGATTATTGACAAGACTTGGTATTGGAAATGGAAATGTGGGAGCTGCCATAACTGGAGTTATGGGATATTGAAACTGTGGCTGAAAATTGGTAATTGTTGGAGGATTCTGAATAGCAGGTGGTCCTGGAGTGGAGTTAATATGGAAGCTAGCCAATATTTCCTCAAATGGACAGAGGTCAAATGTTTTTTGGATGTCTTCTTCTACTGAAGATGATGATGCAGTAAACTCTGGGCTTGCATCTAGAAATGGCAGTTCAGGTTCTTCGAATTCCTCTTTTGCTTTCACAAGCTCCTTAGGAATGAATCTACCATGGACATCTCTCCTTCTTTGATGCATGCAAGAAATTGGTGACTTGTTAATCAAGCTCACAACTTTGCAATTCCTAACTAACAAACTAATCTGAAAATAAATGACTCATGAAGGTTCCTAGCTTGACACCATCCCCGGCAGCGGTGCCAAAAATGTACAGTTTCACAATAGATGAAGATAATCACACCATTGTTTCTCCTTCAAAGATAACATATCTATTCTAAAGATTATCTATTCCATCATGAAATACACTTGAATTGTCAACCCAGGGACGTAGAACTTGAAATGGGCCAGCACAGTTTGTGCACTAAGTTCCTTTATGAGTCATAACACCTATGCTGCAGGAAAGTAAAAATGCATTGGAAGAATCTATGCTGCTACTACAGAATAGTAAACACACCTTGGCTAACAACAAATAATTGTAGAAAGCTTCAAGAATGAACTTAAACTAATTAACAACTCAGAACATCCACTATGATCATTTTCTGCAAGTGTTGCAGGAACTTCATAGTAACAATGTTGTAGGACTAATACAACAGATCTATTCAAAAATAGGAAACTACAGGAAATGAATGTATTCTACCTAAATCTATTCCACCTCCCAAGTGGACCCCCTTGGTCGGTTTCAATTAACTATGAACACAACAAATGCTTCAAAATCTTTCTTCCATTAAAATCCTTCTTTGATTACATAGAAACTGAACAATCCATGAAGAACAGGAAAGTAACTTCTGAGTCTAAATCAACATTATCTATTTTCTCATTAGCTTCCTAGGATAATCCAAGATCCAATATATATAGGATTGGATTCTTATTAAAAATATTCATAAAAGTCTTAAGCAAACATCGCCAGAAAAGAAGGTGGAAGATCAACCATGACATAACACATTTACTGCCAAGCAACAAAATAACAACTTGCAAGAAATATAGCAAGTTGTATCCCCTATATTTGTTGGAACTCCTTTGCAGGTGCAACTTATTCAACGGAACTGAACTGCGCTTTCTCTGCCATGACCGGTCTTCAATGTCTTCCTCCTTGAATGCTGTAATCACCACTCCTTGTGTCGCTCCTCATTCACCTGAAAAGTTAGCAACATATAGAATATGCATGCAAGATAACATTCCTACTTTTACTTAGATATTAGAGCATATCTTAAAATGGTTATATGAAATACTTCATTCTATGTATAGTATTAAGCAAAACATGTCATACACACTACCCATAGGTTTAGTAGGTTCTAGCTATTTCTAGCATAAGTTCACAAGATAATTACAACAAGTGTTCAAGAATGTTTTATCAAAGCACAAAGAGTGTGTCCATATTATAAAAACTTATATTAAAATCAAGACATTAATATGCCTCATCACCCATCATGGGATCTCAGAATCCACCATCTACATCCCAAACCCCCACCATCACATCTGCATTTCTAGCATTCTCTGCATCACAACTCCCATCATGAACTGATTGTCATTGGGGCCTCACTCAAGCAGAAATGCAAGCTCTAGGTATACCGACCCAATCCCACATATACATGCCTTCAAACCAACAAGTCACTTTCCCTCAAGCAGCGCAACAACAACAACAATCACAACATCCGCTACCTTCATCATTTCCTTCATATACCAACTATCTATCCATACCACCCATCGCTTCTCAAGTAGTTCCACCACCTCAACAACAAAGTTCATCTCATCTCGCCAACTACCATGCACAACCATCCCCTATCACCAGCTTCCCAACATCTGTTCCACCCCTAAGCAATGCAAGAATGCATCCGACCTACATCACCCAAGCCCAAAGCCAAGTGCACCAAGGTCAATCCTATCAGAAAACTGTACCATTGCATTAGTCTCCTCCAGCGCAACAATACATCTCGGTGCAACAACAATATCCTAGCATGCCACACACACTTTCTAAACCATTCAATTCATCTTTGATGGGTTTAGTATGCCACACACACTTGCTAGACCATTCAACACCATCTCTTGTTGTACCCCCTTTATTTTTCCTGTGTAGTTCACAATAAGGAACACAAACCTTATATGGAAAGTTGGCTACACTTTCTCATTAATGACATCTCTCTTATTTTGGCTATGGATATGATGAAAACTCAAGTCTATTGGGGGATTGATGGTTTCTTCATCTCCTTAGTCATGATGAGATCAAATCTTTATTTTTTTATCTACTTTACCATGATTTTGAGGCAACTCATGCTCCTGCTAAAGTGGGGGCTAAATCTACCATCTTAAAATGGACGCACTCATTATATAAGATCTTTTAGCTCATGTCCTTTATCAACTTTATGAACCATGGATGGATTTGTGCTCGATCCCCCTTTTCTTTTGTTTTTACCTATTTTCTCCATTTTCAACTATGTAGTCTCCGAGACCTCAGGGATGTCTCCCTGTGGGCCAAACTTGGAACAGGTCGACCAAGTGTTGTCTCAGGGAATTAAATGGTAAAATTAGGTGACCCTGTCGGCTTGCTTTGTTTTCCTACCTAAACAAAAGTATAAAAGAAATCCTAGGCACCTCATTTTGACATCCATGAACTTCATATTGACATCCATTGACATTTATTGGAGATCCAAAAATCACATGATCAAGTTCAAGCATTCATCAAGCATTCAAGATTCAAGGATCCTTTGTGAGCATTTCCTCTTCAAGATCTAGCATTTTGTTGGCCATCAAGGAAGGAGATTTATATTGAGGCATCAATTTACATCCATGGCTCCATGATGTGGTTTTGGTAGATCTATTGCATTTGTGGAGATTTCCTACATCCTTCATTGCAAACTCAACATCTACGACATACGAGCATTACAAAATCCTTATTAACAGGGGTTTCTACAAGCAAGGAGCAGGATATCATAATTAAAACCATAGATCTGGAAACTACTTGCAGATACATTTTTGAAGAAGTTAGGGTGACTTTTCTACAATGTCCCGGGAACACAGTGACTTCATGTAAATGTGTTTGGAACATGTTGCACTAGGTCAACCTGTTCTTGGATGTTTAAGAAAAATAACATTTTATGGGTTTTCCATTGTGATTGTGAATCCACAGTCAAAAGTTCTATCATAGGTTCATATTTGCAGTTTTCATAGTAAAAAGGCATATTCCTCTACACATTTCAAGGTGAGTACTCTATCATTCATTTCACTTCTTAGTCTAGACCTATTTTCATATCTTAATTAGGTTGATTGCATACAGTTAGAATCTAGATCCATCTTACCTTTCTCATTAAATCAATTGGTTTAATTTCACATTTACATTTACACATCTTTAATCAAATCCTACATTGCATGAAATAGTACTTTCTTGTATACTTCCTTGATATAATTTGAGTTTAGCATTGACATCCCTTCATCTTCTTGGGTGTTTCTAATTTAACTTGGGTTATATTGAGAGTTATGTTTGGAAACCTCTCTTTCTCTTGTATTTCAAATATTTAGTGTTGGAATGGTTAACTAATAAACTCATCTCACATAGTTTACATTGTTAGATTCATTAGTATCCATTTCACACCTAAACAAATCTATAATCTACAAATTTGTAGAAGTTACATATATAGTATTGTTTTAATTTAAAAAGTTACAACTAATCCCATATAATCCCAATTCATCATAGTTGTGCCATTTCCCAAGATTTTCAAAATGTTAATCCCAACCCATCATAGTTGTTGTATTTCCCAAGCTTTTCAATGTGTTCATTGAGAATCACAACTTCTAAGAAATGAAAAATGACACTGAAAATATGCTAAGTTTGGAATACTAGGGATTACTCATGTTTATAAATAAGTTGGGTTTATTAATTATGATTAATAGAAACTTTATTACAATTAACCTCAACAAATACCAACCCACCATATTTGTTGTGTTGTTTCTTCAATGTTTCAAACTTGGAATCAACATTTTCTACATTGCCATATAGATCAGCCACACAATTTTAATCTTCTCTTGGACAAGGCCACCCATAGTTTGCTTCTCCTCACATAACTTAGTCCTAGTGACACAATACCATCCTTAATGTGTATTAATCTTGAGAACCCATTCACTTGTGCTTTCATGTGTGCTTGAAACTTGGCTGTGCTAAGAAATGCCATTAGGAGCATACTATGGACAAAGCAAAGAACACTTCAATCTTGATAGCAATTAAGCTCTATTGCAAGAAAGACATGTCATAGATGATAAATCAAAGTATTATATCTATGAATATAAATGGGATTTTAATGCTTTGATTTGATGTGTTATGATCCAATGATGTACTAATTGTTAAGAGATAGCTTCATTCGTATTGCTATTATTATATATATATATATATTATACAATGTTAATAATGAAGAGTTGTGATATTTATATTATACTATTATCATTATCATATTATTAATATAGTAATGATAATATTATAATGCAATGATATATATTATATTATTGTCATTATCATAGTTAATTATATATTTATTATGGTTATAGTAGACAATTATGGTTACCACCATAATTGTCATATTATATTATTATATGGTCATGACTCTTCAAGACGTGACTATTCAAAAGATATAAATATATATCAATGGCTAGTGAAAAGATCAATCACAATGGTAATCTATTTCACTACAGCAGTCACATATATTCTCTATAGGACGATCTTAATTTCACAACATGGTATCAGAGCCTAACCTATAAGAGAATAAAATACAGTTCTAGGAACAGTAAGAGCATGGAATAAGAGTGGGAGAAATTTTGTGGAAGGGTAACCAATATCAAGTAGTAGCAGTGCACAGGAGCTTCATAGAGGTTTATGATTTTTCAAAGCAATCGTGGGTTATTGTACAACGGCTTCCCTCACGAACTACTATGAGTATCGTTTTCTACAAAGGTTTATTTTTTTGTACCATGTGTGAGTACAATGTTCACGCTCAGTATGGTGTTATGGTTTTCAGCATTACAGAAGAGTGCACATGCCACATGGTGAGTATATTTTGGCCCATACCCAAAACAAATCCGCTGTGGTTAGAACCTCACCTGGTTGTACGTGGGTTGGAACTTATTATAGTAAGGCAGGATTCATTTCAATTATATTTGTGGGAGTTAGAGTATGACAATAATCTAAACACAACATTAAACCTATCGTGGAAGGATATTGCAGTGATGCCTCAAGAGGTTTTGCAGTTTGCCAATTTAGGCTTCGATGTCACAAAACATGCAAATTGTTTTCTTTACCAGGCCGATTCAAATGCTTCGTAGCAGGCAATTATATCTGTTTCAAATGCAAATTTTTTTCTTTACCAGGCCAATTCAAATGCTTCACAGCAGGCAATTATATCTGTTTCGTAAGAGAAGGCAGTGGAAATTTAGTATTCTTCAATACAGAAAATAGATCATGGAGTTGCTTTTCAGTAGTCGATAATGTAAAGCAGTGTGCCACTACTGATAATGCATATGGTTTTG
This sequence comes from Chamaecyparis obtusa, assembly GCA_027943335.1. NCBI lineage: Eukaryota > Viridiplantae > Streptophyta > Pinopsida > Cupressales > Cupressaceae > Chamaecyparis > Chamaecyparis obtusa. Next base: position 66,532 of record BSBK01003065.1, on the reverse strand, counting down.
TACCGATGACTGATCTATCAATTCCGTGATTTTCAATTTTGTATAAACTACTACTATTAGTCCTTTTTTACTTTGTAATAATTTCCACTCCCTAAGAGATGGTACTAGAAATCTAGTCTTTTTCAAGAAGCATAATAGGTCATGCAGTTGCAATAGAAAAGGATGTATCCGCCCACAACAAATGTAGGCAAAGGCATTCATGTCAATGTCATCGGGCAGACATCGACTACCAATAAACTTCAGACATTGACATGTACAGTAAAAGACTTTAATAGAGTATATCAAAGAGCAGGTTCATTCAGGCCCGCACGAAGACTCTCAAAAGATACGAAGACTGAATTCATCATTCTATTTGACACATCCGTTGAAATAGATATCAAACACATTCACGACATCCCGAAAATAATCGGAGGATGAACACGACAGAGTCAAAGGTGTCGAGTTTGTTAACATTGGAATATACTTAGTCAAATTAGCAGTATATTGTTCTTTTGGAGGTTGAGTTTTTTTTACAGTCCCCACAAACGACACACTAAATGATGAAAGTGGATACTGTTTGCGATATTTAGGAGTCTTTCATAGATTGATTGTTAATTTTATGGATCCCTTCAAAATACTACTGCACAAGTATTTGAAGACGAAGGTGAATTGTGCCAATCTATAAAGTTCAACACAATCATTGATTGCCGACTGTCGGTTGGGACAGGTACTCGGTATGATCTCTCCAATAGTTGACATTCATATTTGGTATTCTATTTGGTTAGAACTACTGATTTGTTGTTTTTAGAAAATACCTTCAAAGTATTTGTGAGAGAGTATTTTGGAAGGGTAATTTAGAGGATATTACTAATGCTGATTGAACATTGTATTGGAGCTTCTCATCGGGCTTGATAATTTACAATTCTCATATAGCAACTGAAAACTATATTTGGTTGCAATAATAGTAATTGTGATACATAGCAGACCAAAATCATCATCGAGGGATCATAAAGTATCCTGAAACTCATTTTTGGAGTCTCATAGATTAACAATTTGATGCTATATAAACATCATCATTGAACTCTAAGAGATGATTCCTTTACTTGAAGTCGTGAGTAGTTTCAGAAACAACCATTGCTTAATAGACATCAACCTAAGCATACAACTAATTGATCAAGGACAATCATGATTATTACACAGCAAGCCATAATAGAAGACTTGTCAGATAATTATGAAGAAGGCTGCAATTGCTAATGAAGACAACATCAATGTCAAGTATTCATTAATGTATGAAGTCAACATCTATTTGATTAGTAAAGAAGAAAATTAGCATACGGATCAGAATGAAACCGATATGTTATGGGTACAAGTATCATATTAATGGGCTCACCTTACAAAAGGAAACACTTGAAATTTTATAAAAGATAAGTAATTCATGTTTTATTCAAATTTGCAGTTTGTAATTCATTAAATAATAAATGTTGTATGCTTCTATCATTTTTAAGCTTGAGATAGTTTAGCCTTATGAACTATTCGTAGTCTATCTCTAACATATTTTTTCAAGATGAAAACATGTGAATTCCAGATTCAGAGGGAGACTGACATCTTCAGGAAGGTCAAGAATTTGATGAGCTTGATCATATTAATCGATATGATCATATATTAAACATATGATTCAATCAACTTACTCGATCATATTGATTGAGAGGGAGATCACTACTGAAGGTGAAATAATATGGAGGTTATAGAAGTGGAAACACGTGGATAGAATCACAGATGAGATGCACATGGATAGAATCTCTGATTGAAGTAATTCATACATCTCGAGACTATAGTTCATTAAGATTAACATCATACTAGAGGTCTTTATTATCTTCCCTCAAGTCCAAGAGGGAGTGTTAATGTTGTGGCCTTGGAAAAGATCAAAATGTTAACCTTATGACTATTCGGATTATTCGTATTGGTTCTCTCAGGAAGGAAGGTATGAAGTGACATCTTGTAGTAACACTGAGTTTAGTATATAAATAGGCTATGCCTTCGTAACAGAGGGAGAAGCTATAAGATTTGCATTAGTGGACATTTGAGGATCTTGATTCAGAGGGAGTAGACCATTGTTTGTTGGTTTGCTAGTAATCAAGAAATTATAGCAGACAGTTATGGTTATTACCATGTGAGAAGGTTATATGTCAGAAAAGAAGCTAGAAGATCAAATTAAGTTGGCACACCAGGATCTTGGTCATACAAATTCAGAGGGAGTATAACTTGTCAAAATGGTGTATACTTTGTAATCTCAGAATTCACCAAGACTATGAGATCGTGCAAACAAATGTAATTCAGTGGAGGTACATCCTCACTAAAGAACAAACAATTGATACTCTTACCAAGCGTCTTGCTAGAAAGAAGATTGTGTACCTTCAGATAACCTTGGTATGTTGAGGAATAAAAGCCTTATTAGGTGAAAAGAAGGTATCCTGAACGCTATGATTACTTGTTGTGCAATATTAAGTTGTTGGTTTCAAACTGTCATGATGTGTTCCGGACTGTATTATGTTCATGGCTAGACAACATTGAGTTGTTGGTTTTAAATTGTCATGACTGAGAGTTTGACTTGAATTTTTTTAAATAATTATTGTCTTTGATAGACAATTCTAAGGTGGAAGTCTTGATGTCCACTCTCTGGATGAGCCAGAGTAGATCCACCCTTTGAGAAGAGTCAAGGTGACTTTATGGGTTTTTTATTCATGAATAAATGTAAAAATGTATATTGCAATATTGTGTAAAAATGATCATTTGTGTGTGGGTTAACATTTCAAGTGACGATCTTGTAAATAGTTAACCAAAGTGTCAAGATAGACTACTTAAGTGTGTGTCCCGACTGTGCGGAGATCTTGACTCTTGTTATTACTGGTTGTGTAATAACGAAACCATATCATGATAGACTACTTAATTGTGTGTCCCGACTGTGCGGAGATCATGATATTCAAGTCTATTTTCATGACGAGACTACATTAACTTGTGTGTCCTGATGTGCGGATGTCATGATAGACTTTTGATATTTAATACTCACTCGCTAAGAGGGAGTGTTAAGAGATAGCTTCATTCGTATTGCTATTATTATATATATATATATATTATACAATGTTAATAATGAAGAGTTGTGATATTTATATTATACTATTATCATTATCATATTATTAATATAGTAATGATAATATTATAATGCAATGATATATATTATATTATTGTCATTATCATAGTTAATTATATATTTATTATGGTTATAGTAGACAATTATGGTTACCACCATAATTGTCATATTATATTATTATATGGTCATGACTCTTCAAGATGTGACTATTCAAAAGATATAAATATATATCAATGGCTGGTGAAAAGATCAATCACAATGGTAATCTATTTCACTACAGCAATCACATATATTCTCTATAGGACGATCTTAATTTCACAACACTAATGACCTAATGTTTGTCTTTAAATACATGTTTCAAAGTGGCCAATTAAAAGTGTGTCAAATTATTCAAAAAGATAGGCTTGGGAAAAATAAAAAAACATTTTTTAATTTGGACAAAATCATGGAGACCAATCTATCCAAGAAACATAATTACTAAAATGATACATCCATAAAAATTCTTAGCTCATTTCCACACTAGGAGAGTTATATAAAAGTGTTTTTGAAGGAAAATAAGTTTAAAAAATTTAATATATATTGACTCACTAGAGGCAAAAAAACATGAATCACTGTAGAATTTCATTTTCAAAATAAAGTTGAAGGCATTTTAAATTTTTATTAAATTTATTTAAAAAGATTTATTTTAAAAACTAATCAAGGTTTTTTTTAAATTTACAAACTAACAAGAATTCTTCTTTTAAATAATATCCCATGTAAGCTTATAATAAAAAAAAGTTGTCTGTGAGATAATAGGTTGTGTCGCATGAGAGCACAACCTACGATTCTGTGTACGATCCTTCATTTTATATAAATCTACTTAGTTAAAAGTTAATTAGATTTTTCTTTTGAATGAATGAATGAAGGATTTTAATGATGTCCACGAGACAAAACAATCTAAGGGGCCACATGATCACAACCATACACAATCTCCAGATTCCTTTCCATGTCTAACCTCCTATAATGAAGCTTGACAATCAAACTAGCAGTATGTTTGATCTTATCCTCCTTAAATAAATTGTGCATGTTGTCAACCTTTAAAATGGTTTCATACTGAGCTCAGATGTCCTTATATGTTGTACATTCCATGACAAAGTTCCAATCAGTCTCAATCGCACCTGTCTCATAGAACCTACAAATCCTCTCTTCCCACTACTCTTTGGGCCTTTTCCATCTACCCGTCTCGCATATGAGATTATGAGAACTCGTCCTCAATTGGGCTGCTAACAACCTAGCTTTCCCTTTAATAGTTTCTCCTAGGTAATCTTGATCACCATGTTCCTAGGTTGGGTTGAACACTTTGATGTAATGAGCCTTTTTTTGACCCATGTTATTCGCCCACATGACAGTCCAGAATTTTGAAAACCCTACTCAATTTTTTTATGATTAACATTTTTGTAACATATCATATTCCACACAAATAACAAATCACTTTTTCTTTAAAGAATCTTATATCATTTTAGTTTCCCAAATTCTGGCTTCATTTTTTCCATTTTAAAACCATGTAATTGAAATACATTTACAATTTTACTACATCCTATTAATTTCATATAAATGGAATACTACTATGATTAGTCCTCAACCTCAAATTGAAGTTAAGAAACTCCTCTCCCAGAATGTGTACCACTGCATCCCAGAAAGCCACATGACCAATCTTGAAGATGTTGCACATCCTTTGGATTGAAATGACCCCTGTGAAACCAAGGAGCTGGCCCGTTTTATGCAAAGAAAAATTTGCCTCCATCTCCAAGTCTCATACACCATTAACTGAGAAAATGAAGATGTTGAGCCAATTTCATCCCCACTCAAAGGCCTGACCATGCCTCAAAAATTTCTTGTACTTGTGCTAGCTATCTAGAATTCATGTATTTTGTACTCCACATGAGTCTATAGATTTTAGCAATCTGACCTTGTACTTCCCACACTCTACCTGCAATCCAATCATCCTATACATTTGCATAGGGAAAAACATATGTACAACCCTGACCTCCAAAATCATAAAACCATACCTCACTTAGGGTGGTGCTAATTAGTTCAAAGTGACACAAGAGAATTTGACAATGATAGATCTACAGATTCTAAAAATTGTAGATCCTCAAAAAGCTCATACTTTTCCGTTAAAGGCCCATTTTCTCCAATATTAGAAAGCTTGTCAGCAATTGAGTTTTCTTCCCTAAGAAAATGTGTCACTTTAAAGTCTTCAAATACCTTTAGCAGAGTTTGAATTCTCCTGACGTGTTTATTGAGGTACTAGGTTTCCATCTGGCCTTTGACAATCCCATTCACCGTAAGTTCTGAGTCACCCTCTAGATGTAATTTTTGGACCCCAAGCTACTTAGCCATCAGTACCACACCAACTGCCGCCAGACATTCAGTCGCATTGTTAGCACCATTAGACAACCTTTTAGCTCCCAACACCAAGATACAATCATTCTCATTACATGCTATGTATCTTGCACCAGACAGTCTCAGGTTGCCTCTAGAGGCCCTGTCAAAATTGAGTTTGATCCATCCATCCTCTGGCAGGCACCAAATGCACCTTAGGTCATTCTTTACAAGAGGTTTAACCCTCAAAGGCCCATTAACGGGCCAATTGAAAAATTTAAAATTATTATTATTAAATAAAAATTAATATTTAAATGCATAAAAGAAATTAAGTGATATTCAATTGGACTTGCATATCATTATTAATTAAAATTAATCATGCACTTTTAAATGCATAAAATTTAATGAAAACAATGTTGAACTTAGATTACGAGTTCAATTGTGCAATTTTACTATATTTGAGTTAAGTGATATTTAATTTGAGTTGCATATTTTATTAATTAAAATAACAATGATAAATCATGCAACTTAAAAAATACTTTATTATGAAAATCAAAACTTAACCTTTTAAAATCAAGTTGAGTCAAAGTAACTTAAGTTGAGGAAAAATTAAATAAATAAAATTTTAATTAATTAAAGTTGATAAAAATAATGTTGGAGTTAAGTTCTTATTTCTGAGATTTGTAGTTAACTATTTTATTATTTTTATCAGTTGAGTTCTATTTCTGATTAGGAGTTAAATTTTTTCGTTCTGATTGCTAGGTTTTCTATATAAGAATTCTTTTGGTCATTAATCCACACATGTTTTAGGAATTATAGGTTTTGACTCTAGATTTGGAATTGAATGAATTTTTGAAAGCTTGGATTTTTGGGTTGAGATTGGTCTTCGTTGTTTCATACCATCAATGGATTATGGTAGGGTTTTGAAATCTCTTTGCATTTTTCTTTTGAAAAGATTGCTTACATCGTGTTTGCCAGATTGTTGAGAGTTTATGGATTGATTGTTTCATAGTTTCCATTGTTTAAGGTTTTGGATTTGAAAGACTTTTTGAGTTTTATTGTGTGAGGAGATATTCTTGTTTATGTTAATAGTTGTTAAACCCTAGATCTTTAGTTGCCCGAATATATTCTTTTGGAGAAGATTATATATATATAGACACACAAACACACACACATATATGAGAATACATATATTGATATGCATATGAGCATAATTTTTTTTATAGAATTAAAAGAAAATAGGAAAGATATATTTAGTTGCATGTTATTTAAGGATGATATATTCACTTGCATGTTATTTAGAAAAGATTTATTCACTTGCATGTTATTTAAGGAAGATATATTTAGTTGCATGTTATTTAGGAAAGATATATTCAGTTGCATGTTACTTAAGACATATTAAGTTGCATGTTATTTAGAGAAGATATATTCAGTTCCATGTTATTCAATAAAAATATTCTTTTTAGAATTTGCATGCAGTGGTATTCTATTTTTAGAAAAAATTAATTAAAAAATATATATTCTTTTTACAATTTGCATGCAGCGGTATTCTATTTTTAGAAAAATATTAATTAGAAAACTATATTCTTTTTGAAATTTGCATGCAATGGCATTCTATTCTTTTAGAAATTTTAGTTTTAGAAAGAAAAAAAATGTATATAAAATAATAATAATAATTTTATTTGATGGGAGTTTAAATGTTGATGTATTTATTATTAGAGTTTTTTGTTGTGTTTGATTGTTAGTATGGGTAGCATTAAGTTGGCTAATAGGAATTGTTTTTTATTAAGGTAAAATCAGGTTTTACATGGACCCGAAACCAGAGTTTAAAACAACATAAGATAGAGCATTAACACTAAACAAAAAGGAATCCCTGCTGGAAAACCACAACAGTGAACAAAAGACAAACAGTTCAAAATATAAAACAAGAGATGAAACCTACAGCAAAATATCTACTAGCCAGAACAAGCTAATAATCTTTAATCATTTCCTCCACCTTCTTTTGGAGATCTTCCATCTTCTGGATGGTTTCTTGCAATTCCTTCAGCTCTGTAGGTTTTTCAGGAACCTTTCTCTGAGTCTGACCTCTAGTTCTCATCCTCGACCCTGTATTTCTAGTTTCCTCTTCAATAGTTATTGTAGTTCTTTCCAACATGTTTCTTTCCAGATGATTATGCAGCATTTTCAGGTTCATTACTGTCACCTTCAGACCTTCATTGCTATGATTCAGGACACCTCTTATCATGTTGTCATGGTGATTAATTTTAGTCTCTAAATTTATCATCTTTTCTTTAACTTTCTTTTTCAACTCAGCAGTACCATCCTCTATAAACTTTTTATTTTTAACCTTATCCAAAAGCTCATTTTCCATTCTTCCCATCTTGGTCTTCATGTTATAGTTTTTTCCATATCCTGAATATGGATTTCCATTTCCTACATTTCCTTCTTCCAGTCCCTGTTCTCCTCTTGGTTCTCCTCTATGTTCTTCTCCTCAAGTATATAGTTATCCTTCTAAAGGGTACCAGAATCCTCTTTGATATTGGCTTTCTCTATCATAGCCATCTCATCCTTTCCATACTCCCCTCTAGTAGTGTTCTCCTCTCCGTTGTCACTAGCAGAAGGATAGAAACCAGTCTCCTTTCCTTCATTTTCTTGGCCACCAGTAAAACCCTCCAAAGAAACATTGTCCTCTTTATTAACCTCCTCTCTGGATTTACCTTCCCCCATCTCAGGCCTGGCTTCATTTGTTTTATTCTCCAGAGGATCATTCTAATAAGAAATTACCTCCTCCATAATGTGAGTTCCAACCTCCTCTTTCTCAGCACCTTCCAAAATAACATGGGTATCTTTTGATTTTTCTTTGGAGGAGTCACCATGGGTTCCTTCTTCTTCCTCTTCCACTTCCTCCTTGTCTTCTCCTCCATCATTGCTGGTCTCCTCCTTGTCTTCATTCCCCTCCTCCAGCCACTCATTCATTTCCTCTTCTTGATAGCTTCCATAATCTTCCTCTTTCTCATTGCTTTTCTCTTCCTCTTTTGTCTCCTTCTCATTGTCTTCCACCAGAACACCCTTCCCACACAATTTAGGATTGAGCACAGACTCCTTCACAGTTGTTTCCTTATCTTCAAAAGTTGCAGAAAACTTTCCTTTTTTTATCTTTCTTTTCTTGTTGGTCTCAGGTTCCTTCTCCTCCTCAATCCTCATCTTTCTTTTCTCCTTGATTTTTTTAGGGATAGGGTCCAGAATGTTATCCCTAATGTGCTCAGAGATGAGGAGAATCAAGCCTTCATGCAGCACTGGATTAGAAGCCTTCTTTCTGTGCTTTGTAATGCTGCTATTCAGAGAGCTTAATAGGTAAAAAGGAAAGGAGATCCTCCTTTTGTGCTTGAAGTGGTTAGCAAACACAAAATGAAAATTATATATTTTCGAATACTGCCCATCCAGAGTAAAGTATTCAATCATGGCCTTCAGAATTTTAGCCCAAAATTTGTCAATGTTAGAAATGTCCACATAGTCCCCCTTCCCCTTAGTCATTAGGGATTTCTCATCCATAGTTTTGGAAAAAATAACATAGGCTTCAGTTCTGATGCAGGATCATCTCAGGCTTTGAGCAATCTTGCATCAACCAAAAACATTTCCTGATTTTTGTACTTATTTTCTGTTGTTTGCATTTTAATCTTTACATTTTTGGTTTCATGTTGTGAGAAGTTTACATGATGTTGAGAACCTATTTTGGAACCTTCTCCTATGAGCACATAAAGTTTGGATGGACTATTTCAAAGTTACAGTTGTTTTCCTTGCCGTCAGAATAGTGTTTTCCTGCAGTTTTGGTGCTGATTGTTCATGTTGTCTCTCTTGATGCATAAGGAATTTTATTTTGCACACTTAAGGGCTTCAAGGGGACCTATATTAATATCATTCCCCAAGATTTTAGCTTCTAATTCATTATGATTCAAAAGTTATGGCCTTTTTGGCACAGGACCTATTTCTTGCTAGCTTTCGGGTCTGAGCCGTTACTGCAGTTTTGGTGCTGATTGTTCATGTTGGTGACCTTGATCCATAAGGAATATTATTTTTTTCACTTAAGGAATTAAATTGGACCTAAAGTAATATCATTTCTCAAGGGTGCAAACTCCAATTCATTATGAGTAAAAAGTTATGCCCATTTTGCCTCAGGACCTATTTTTTGGCAGTTTTCGGGTGAAACGTGTGGTGTTTCTTCTTGCGATGTTCCATGTGATCAAATTGGACCTTGCAACCTTAATGGAATGTTTTTGGGTCATGTGTGGACCTAAATCCAAAGTTGCATTAATTTTTGATCATTCTTGATTAGTTTTGGTCCTTTTATTGGTCTAGACCTATATTGTAATTAAAAGCCTGACTGGCCGACTTGTGGCTTAGCTGGCTATATATTGAGGGCTTGGGTAGATGTTTAGTAGAAATTTGGATGGTAGATTGGTAGTAGGAGAGTAGCATCATATAGGCTCTTGAGGGATCTTGAAGATCAGATTATTATCTGATAGTTGTAACAACAGAGCTAGTGGTTTGCATGCTTGGAGACAAGGAGATTGCTTGGAGGCTTGCGAGCTCAAGTTCAGATCTACCTTAGTGTTTCCATCAGTTGCTGATTTGTTTCAAAAATGAACTAGCTAAGGCATAGAATAATTACTTTTGGTTGTATTTGGTCCTAACCCGGAAGGCCTTACAGCCGGGCATGTTGAATGAAATTTAATTTTGAATCATTATCTGTTGTATTCCATTGTGCTTGTTGTTCTTATAATCAGTAGTGTAGGTTTGGACTGTCCATTATTGGATCCTCCATCCCTGCCTTGCGTCAAGTGGTATCAAAGCCTGAAGATCTTGAGTGTGTGAACTAGCTGAGGTAGTTTACACCAGGACCTTATTGGTGACTTATTTCTTTGGATTTGAATCTTTGAGGATGCCTCCAAGAAGATTGGATCCTAGAGCAATTGCAGATCTTTGTGATGTTGTGGAATCAAAGATTACAGAGAAGGTGAAATTAGATTTCAGATCTGAGATGGAATTAATGAAGAATGACATGATTACTGAGATTGTAAGGACTATTGCTGGTATGCCAAGGAACCTTGGTACTGATGATGGTTATGAGGAAGTTGTTGAAGACTTTGAAGCTACTGGATCTAGTGGTGGTGACCGGAGGGATAGATTTGGTGAAGATAGAGTTGGTCAGTTACATAGATTTGGAGCTCGGTTAAGTAATCACTACCGAATGGAAGTTTCCAACTTCTCTAGTACTTTGAAACCTGAGACTTTGATTGATTGGATTGGTGAGTTAGAAGACTTCTTTGAGCTTGAAGAAATTGAAGATCCTCTTAGAGTGAAGTTGGCACAAACTAAGTTAAAAGGCCATGCTGCTCTTTGGTGGAAAGAATTACAAAGAGATAGAGAAGATGAAGGTGAAATTAAGATCAATCGATGGAGGTTGATGGTGACTAAGTTGAAGGCTAAGTTCATACCTACTGACTATGAGCTTGACTTGTTTAAGAAGTTTCAAAATTTGAAGCAAAAAGACTTGACTGTTGAAGACTATACCGAGGAGTTCTACAAACTTACTATTAGGTCTGGGCACAGAGAACTTGGTAAGGAAAAGGTAGCTCTTTATGTAAATGGTCTGAGATTCAATATTCAAGATGAGATTGGTATGATGAAGATTGATTCAGTTGAAGATGCTTATCAGTATGCTTTGAAGGCAGAAGATAAGTTGAAAAGGAGACAACATGGTAATCCCCGAGGGAAGGAGAAGATTGATCACTCAGTGAAGGACAAACCGACTACAGAGGATGAACAGAAACCTGTGGAATTGAAGAAGAAGACAGGTAGGATTATGTTTAAGGGTACTTGTTATAATTGTGGTGGAGAAGGACATAGAGCTTTTGAGTGTACACAAAAGAAGTTTGGTGATAATAGGAATGCTATGGTGGATGAAAGCATATTGAATGAGCCTGAGACAGGATCTGAGAACTTGCTGATTCGGAGAACATTACTTGGTACTAAGGTGGAACCTTGTCAAAGGAGTAACTTGTTCAGGACTCGGTGCAAGTCAAGAGGTAAAATTTGTGATGTTATTGTGGATAGTGGTAGTACTGATAACCTTGTAGCTGAGGACATGGTTTAGAAACTTGGTTTGAAGAGAATGAAGCATCCTTATCCCTATAGGATTGGTTGGTTGCAAGATGTTCATGCTCTAGAAGTAAGGGAGCAATGTCTTGTTGATTTTCAGATTGGCCAGTATAAAGATCAAGTGTTGTGTGATATTGTGAACATGAGTAGTTGTCATATATTGCTCGGTAGACCTTGGCAGTATGATTGCAAGGCTATGCATGACTGTGTCAAGAATGTGTTTACTGTTGAGAAGGGTGACAAAATTTTTTCCCTAATGCCTTTGCTAGATACAAAACTTAGTAGGAGGAACTTGAGTTTTGGTAGCCGAGTTGGGTTGACAGATCTGGAAAGGATTGGAGATCAGTATGGAGCACAAGCCTGTGTGTTGTCTAGGAAAGACTTGAAGAGTCAAAGGAAGCAGAAGTGGAAGACTTTGCAAAGTGAAGACTTGGAGGACATGTATGTGAAGAACCAATTTTGGGTTTATGTGCTAAATCCTAGAAGATGTCCTTCCAGCCATTAAGAACATCTTTTGTAACCTGGGGTGTCTGATGGAGGAGCATCTCAGGCTTTGAGCAATCTTTCATCAACCAAAAACATTTCCTGATTTTTGTACCTATTTCCTGTTGTTTGCATTTTAATCTTTACATTTTTGGTTTCATGTTGTGAGAAGTTTACATGATTTTGAGAACCTATTTTGGAACCTTCTCCTATGAGCACATAAATTTTGGATGGACTGTTTCAAAGTTACAGTTGTTTTCCTTGCCGTCGGAATAGTGTTTTCCTGCAGTTTTGGTGCTGATTGTTCATGTTGGATCTCTTGATCCATAAGGAATTTTATTTTGTGCACTTAAGGGCTTCAAGGGGACATAAATTACTATCATTCCCCAAGAGTTAAGATTCTAATTCATTATGATTCAAAAGTTATGGCCTTTTTGGCATAGGACCTATTTCCTGCCAACTTTCGGGTCTGAGCCGTTACTACAGTTTTGGTGCTGATTGTTCATGTTGGCGACCTTGATCTATAAGGAATATTCTTTTTTGAACTTAAGGAATTAAAGTGGACCTAAATTAATATCATTTCCCAAGGGCCCAAACTCCAATTCATTATGAGTAAAAATTTATGCCCATTTTTCCTCAGGACCTATTTTTTGGCAGTTTTCGGGTGAAATGTGTGGTGTTTCTTCTTGCGATGTTCCATGTGATCAAATTGGACCTTGCGACCTTAATGGAATGTTTTTGGGTCATGTGTGGACCTAAATCCAAAGGTGAATTAAGTTTTGATCATTCTTGATTAGTTTTGGTCCTTTTATTGGTCTGGACCTATATTGTAATTAAAAGCCTAACTGGCCAACTTGTGGCTTAGCTGGCTATATATTGAGGGCTTGGGTAGATGTTTAGTAGAAATTTGGATGGTAGATTGGTATTAGGAGAGTAGCATCATATAGGATCTTGAGGGATCTTGAAGATCAGATTGTTATCTGATAGCTGTAATAGCAGAGCTAGTGGTTTGCATGCTTGGAGACAAGGAGATTGCTTGGAGGCTTGCGAGCTCAAGTTCAGATCTGCCTTAGTGTTTCCATCAGTTTTTTATTTGTTTCAGAACTAAACTAGCTAAGGCATAGAATAATTACTTTTGATTGTATTTGGCCCTAACCCAGAAGGCCTTACAGCTGGGCATGTTGAATGAAATTCAATTTTGAATCATTATCTGTTGTATTCCGCTGTGCTTGTTGTTCTTATAATCAGCAGTGTAAGTTTGGACTATCCATTATTGGATCCTCCATCTTTGCCCTGCATCAAGTTCCTAGCTTATTATTGCCTCTATGAAAATGGGTACCATCAGTAGATAAACCAGTAATTTCCGCTATGCTAGAAATAGAAAGCTTGAATGACTTGCCCCAAAGAAACACCTTACCATTGTTCCAGCCCTCCGTAAACAATGTCGTGATTCTTTTGTCGTGACCATGAAGCTTCTTCATATACTGGGTCACCCCCCCTTTTTTCAGCTTCTTCCACACATCTCTGTCCTGTCTCCATTTATCACAATCAGAGGGCTCTTCCTCTTCAGACCACCTTCCATAATTTTCTTGTTTTTCATGTACTGGTTCAGCTTCTTTCCAGACTTCTCTTTACTTCTCAAGTTCACAATGTTTTTTTTGTTATCGAGATTAACCCTTTGTCCGTGCCTTATTGTCTGCGGAGTAATACTCCCACACTTTAGCTTGCATGCAAGCCACCTCGGTAAATGATTCATCCTATTCATCATTAACTTAAGTGATGTATCCTTCATTGTGATTAATTCTATCATACTTGATTAGACTGGATATCTCACTCTTGAGATTCACTTCCCCTCTCCACTTTTGGATGATGTCAGACAAAGTACCTTCATTAGCCAACCTGTTCGCCGATTTATTTCCTTCACGATATACGTGAGTGACATGGCAATCCTCAAAGGAGTTCATTAAATGTTTAATTTTGTTGATAATGTGTTCTATCATCCACGAACTGACAGAGTTCCCTTTTATGGCATTAATTATATTTAGAGAGTCCCCTTCCAGCCATAATTTCATGCAACCTAAATCTTTCACCATTATAACCAAATATAGAGCCGCCTCTACCTCTGCCATGTGGCTAGTTTGAATTCCAAGAGGGACAACAATTGCTCCTAAGAAACTTCCAGCATTATCTCTTATTATCCCTCCACCTCCAGCCCTTCCAGGATTACCTTTTGCTGAGCCATCAAAGTTCCCTTTAACCCAACCTTCTGCAGGTGCAATCCATACGACATTATCCCTAGGATTCTGGGGCTGGCTCTTCTTTAAACTTTCCCACGCAGGATGAGGGTCCCAAAGATAATTATCTTTCCTTCCCAAACTTTTGAAGTTTTCCATAATACTTCTAGCAACAGAATTCGCAACCACTGAGGGAGGAGTCTTTTTCTCTCTAAATATTATGTTGTTCCTCTCCTTCCAAATAAGCCAGGTGAAGTGTGGGAGGAAAAATTTCCAGATAATCCTTGCATTGTGGTCATTAAAAGGACTTTGCCACTGCTGAAAGAACTCCTGGATGGAGTTAGGTTTCACCCAACTGAAATCAAGGGAAGACATAGTGGAGTCCCACACCTCTCTAGTGAAAGCACAATGGATCATAAGATGGTTACAATCCTCAACTTCTTGACAACATAGGGCACATCTATTAGGCATTTGGAATCCTCTTCTCAAGAGGTTGTCCTATGTGAGGATTTTATTCTGTACAAGCAGCCAGAAAAATATGTTAATTTTAGGAGTAAGGTCCTTAACCCATACCTGCGCCCACAAAGGTTGAACCTCATTAGGGAGGAGAAGCATTGAAGCGGAAGCGACAGAGAACTTTTTAGATGTCACTGGGCCCCAGATAATTTTGTCTTCTTCATTTTCTCTTATAAACCAGTTGTTTAGTTGTTTTTTTAGATGTTTAAATCTGATATCCTTCTGTCCCAGGTCTATCGACTCTTCATTTTTCCAGTAATCATAAACCAGTTCTCCTATTGTGTTTTTACAATCTTGTATAGCATTCCCCCAATCTTCATTCTCTATTAGGGGCTTCTTTGACATCCATTTATCATTCCAAAAATGAATTTTCCTTCCATTTCCCAGCTTCCAAGTAGCACCTTTGCAAATGAGATTCTTACCTTTACTAATACTATTCCAAACAAAAGAACCCTGGATGTCATTTTGAGATTGGAGAATGCCTTCAAGATTATTTAGATGGTATTTCCTTTTCATTATCAAGTTCCATTATTTCTCCTCTTCAAATATTCTCCAGCATTGCTTTGCTAAGAGAGCTTTATTAGTGTAATTGATACTCCTTATTCCCAAACCCCCCATCTTTTTGGGCCTACAAATCTTCTCCCAGGCCACAAGACTAAGTCTCTTTTTCTCTTCCACTCCTGACCATAGGAACCTTCTCTAGATCTTCTCAATTAAGTCAGCAAATTTTTTAGGTATCCTGAATAAGCTTAAAGCATAGACCGACAAATTTTGTAAAGTAGATTTCAGCAATTGAACTTTCCCAGCTTGACTGAGAATCGCCCCTTTCCAACCTGCCAATTTCGACTGAAATCTGTCAAGAATTTCATTCCAAAAAGTAGCCTCTGGTTTCAAGCACAGAGGCAAGCCAAGATAAGAAGCCGGGAGGCTTCCTATCTTACATCCAAGTATAGAAAAAATTCTATTCATTCTAGATTTAGGGGTATTGAAGAAAAATAGAGCACTCTTCTCCCAGTTTATGATTTGACCTGTAGCATTAGCATACACATTAAGAGCTTTTTTCATATTCCTTGCTTCCTTCACAGAAGATTCTCCCATTAGGATCGTGTCGTCAACAAATTGTTCATGCGGGCAGACAATCCCTCTAAAGTCAAATGCAAACCCGTAATCAGACCTTGAGAAACCTGACGAGAAAGAGATCTTCCCAAACATTCCACCATTATAGCAAACAGAATTGGAGATATAGGATTGCCTTGACGTAGCCCTCTGGACGGTCTGAAGAAAGGAGAGGATCCCCCATTCACAATCACCGAGGAAGAGACAGTCGTGACAAGTTGCATAATGATTTTAATCACTCCCTCATCAAAACCAAAAGCCTGAAGAATTTTCATAAGAAACTCCCAATCGACCCTATCATAAGCTTTTGATAGGTCGAGTTTCATCAGGAACCCTTGCTTTTTTTATTTCTCCAGCGAATGGATATTCTCATGAACAACCATGATCGAGTCCAAAATTTTTCTTCCCAGCACAAAACCATTTTGTTGAGGAGAAATGAGGCAAGGGAGAATCTTAAGAATTATCGAAGTCAAAACTTTAGATATGATCTTGTACAACGAATTACAAAGACTAATAGTTCTAAAGCTATCAGCAGTGTTAGCTCCCGATTTCTTTGGTATCAGGGCTATAAATGTAGAGTTGAGCTCTTTAAGCAAGGATTTAGAGCCATAGAATTCTTTCACTGCACCACAAATATCATCCCCTATAATATCCTAGAAGTGTTGAAAGAAAAACATTTGAAACCCATTCGGCCCAGGGGACTTTTCTCCTTCAAAAGATTGGATAGCTTTAGTTATTTCCTCCTTTGAAGGAATAGATTTAAGAAAGAGATTATCCACAGCCACCAGTAGCGTAGGAATGGAATTCAGCAAGTTATTCTGATCATCTAGGTTAAGGCCTGGTTCTTTGGTTAGGATCGAAGCAAAGTGGCCCATCATGTCTTTCCTTATCTCTTCCTCTTTATTAAGAGTGCCCCTTTGGGTAATTAGAGAATTGATTCTATTCATAGCTTTGTGTTTCATAGCTGTAAGATGGAAAAATCTCGTATTTCTGTCACCAAATTTCAGCGAGAGAGACCTAGATCTCTGTCTCCAGAAAGTTTCTTCTTTAGTAATAATATTGTGGTACTCCGCCAGGATAATATTCTCTTCTTTTCTAGATTCTTTTGTCAATCTTGTGCTCTGTATTTTATCTTGGATCTCTTTCAAATCAATTTAAATTTTGCTTTTGATTTGGAATATATCACCAAAGACATCCCTATTCCAATGTCTAACTTTAGACTTGATGTTCGCCATTTTTTTTGCCACCTGGAACATAGCCTTTCCTTCCACTTTAATACTCCACCACTCCTCAATTTTTTTTTGAAATCAGGGTGATTCAGCCACATTTTCTCCAGTCTAAAAGGAGAATTATCTTTACCTTTGAAGTTATTAGCTATAAAGGAAATAGGAAAATGATCTGATCCAAGTTGATTAAGAGGAGAAAGAGAGCAATAGAACTTAGCAAGCCACCTAGCAGAAACAAGGGCTCTGTCAAGCTTGACCTAAATGAGGTCCACACCAACTCTCCTATTGGTCCAAGTGAAATCAATTCCTTCCAGGTCTATATCCAATACACCTTCATTAGATATAAATTCCATAAACTCAACTCTACTGTCCACTTGGGTATTGTTCCCTCCTTTCTTATCAATATCTCTCAAGGGAGTGTTAAAGTCTCCTATCATCAACTAGTTATCATCTGAGAAATCCTTTCTAAAATCTTGAATCCTTTTCCAGAGGTGAAAGCGACCAGATTTAGTATTAGGGGCGTACACATTAATCAGGGTCCAGTCAAAGTTATCCTTGATACTGCTAACTTTTACAACAAGGAAATTCTTATCTTCTTTCAATAGGACGCAAGAGAAGCTTATAGAGTTCCAGAAAATGGCCAAACCACCAGAAGCCCCAACAGCATCACTACTCAACTTGTCTCCATTCTTCAGCAGATTTAATTTAACTATCTTTTCTTTCACCATTTTGGTTTCTTGTAAAAGCAGAATATCAAGCTTAGAATCTCTAACTAGATTCCTAATCACATCATGTTTATGAGGACTATTAAGACCTCTTATGTTCCAAGATAAATTTTTCATTAAAAATTTGGAGAACAGACCTGGTCGATGGTACGTTGCCTACCATCCGCAATATTTTGTTTAGCTTCTAGTTCTCTTTGATCCTTCTCGGACGCTCTACCCCTTTCTCTTTTAGGTGTGCCTATGTCCGCCTTTTGTTGTTGACCTCTCGTCATAACTCATCCTGATTTGAGTAGGCCCCCTTTTTTATTTGATTTAGAAGCTGAGCCTCCATGTGTTGCTTTAGCTTTAGATGCTCCTGACGCAGGGGTCAAATCCTTCAGATTTTTAGGTTGAGATCCAGAGCCCGCTCCAACTGGAGACCTATTGTTCTTCTTTTTAACACTAATCCAAGGGCTTTTGTTCTCTATTTCCACTATTTCAGAGTCCTCCTTTTGATCTTTGGCTCTTTCGGGGTCAATTTTTTTGTTGATGTTTATGTGCTTATTTGTCTATGTGACGTGTATTTTTAATATTTGTGATGTTGAGTTGGTCATGATTATTCACCTAACTAGATTTGCTAAGCTCATTATTTTGTGAAGTCTTTGAGAGAGTATGTTTCTATGATGCTTTGGTTTGAGAACCAGTATGGATTAATGATGTTATGGTTTGAGAACTAGTATGCATTCATGTTGTACTAAGGAATTGATTTGAAGATCATTATTATTATTTTAATGTTATTTAAGAAAGATATATTCACTTATGTTATTTAAGGAAGATATATTTAGTTGCATGTGATTTAGGAAATATATATTCAATTGCATGTTATTTAAAAAAGATATATTCAATTGCATGTTACTTAAAGAAGATATATTCAGTTGCATGTTATTTAGGGAAGCTATATTTAGTTGCATGTTATTTAGGAAATATATATTCAGTTTCATGTTATTAAAAAAAATCTTTTTAGAATTTGCATGCAGCGATATTCTATTTTTAGAAAAAAAATTAATTAAAAAAATATTCTTTTTAGAATTTGCATGTTGTGGTATTATATTTTTTTTATATTAAGCTTATTTAAGCTCTCATTTTGGGAATCGAACACAAGATCTTTCTATTACAAAGAGAAGCAGCAACCGTTGCACTACAGGTCAATGCCTCTATGGTATTCTATTTTTAAAAAAATATTAATTTAAAATATATATTATTTTAGGGATTTGCATGTAGCGGTATTCTATTTTTATTTTTTTAAAGTGTTAGAAAGAAAAAAATATATGTAAAATAATAATAATAATTTTATTTGATGGGAGTTTAAATGTTGATGTGTTTATTATTGGAGTTTTTGGTTGTTGTGTTTGATTTTATTTATGGGTAGTATTAAGTCGGCTAAAAGGAATTGTTACTCCAAAGGCTTGGAGTTCATTTTTTTGTTGATATCCGTGTGCTTATTTGTCTATGTGACATGTGTATTTTCAGTATTTTGTGATGTTGACTTGGTCATGATTATTTTACCCAATTAGATTTTTTAAGCTCATTATTTTGTGAACTCTTTGAGAGCATATGTTTCTATGATGTTTTGGTTTGAGGACTAGTATGGATTTATGATGTTATGGTTTGAGGACCAGTATGCATTCTTGTTGTACTAAGGAATTGATTTGAGGATCATTATTATCATTTTAATGTAATGATTTTGAGAGCTAGTTGTTGTTCCTTATGATTTGTGGAGCAAAGATTTGATCATTATACTTTAATGCAACTTATGAGATTTATTCATGATTTATGAGCCTAGGTAGGTTATATAAGTGTATATATAGGGAATGGCTTGCAATGGGGGTCAAGACCTAAGAGGCTATTAGGGTAACTCATTGTAAGTTGACTTAATAAGTGATAACTTGATACATTTATTACGATAGAAATATTAATAAGATAATTGTATGCCTTGCCCATGCCTTGAGTTTTTGTAAAAAGCTAGGATGAGAGTGGGAATAGATGTTTGATTGAGGTCTTGCATAATTAGTACCTTTGCTTGTATGAGAGGTTACTAATACTGCATATGGTCACTTGAGTGTCAGGGTCCATAGAGGCTGTTAGGACGAGACTCAAGGGTTAGATGTATGTGATGACACTTCCCTATATGTATCTTAGGTCCCCTACATGTGTTGGTTGCCTATCGATTAATATGTACTACCTTTACAGTTCTATTGTAGCTTTTGAGATAGAGAGCTTTCAGGATCCCTTGCTTATTCTTGTTGTTGTGGTTGTTTTGGTGTTAGATATCCAAGTGAGGTTTGTTGTTATCTCATCAGCTTGGCAGGAGTGGACATTTGATTCCACAAGGTCGGGGGTAGTGATTCTTTTACCATTTGAGATTTTGATGTTTGTGATGGTGTTGGATGATCCTTATTGTTGTTACCTTCTTCTTGTTCTTAATTGGAGGCTTGTTCATATTTATCTTATGATGTTTATATTAGTATATTGTATCAGTGTATTAGATGTGAGATCTTTCAGGATGTTGTGTATGTACTTTATATATGATTTTTTATTACATACCTTGTGCCTTGTACAATGGATGATGGTTTTTAATGTACCTTATGTTGTATCAGTTGTATCTAAGTTGCATTTATATAATGATGTACTTGTTATTATAGGGCATTTATGAGATTGTGTACTTATGGTTGTTCTTTGTAGATTAGTTAATTTAAAAGTAGTTCTATGTCATGGAACCTTTGAGAGTTGTTAACTGTAATTGAGTTGTACTTATGTGCATGTTTATATCTTATGTTGTATTGCTTCCGCATTGTTATTCGTTATTGTTTGTAAACTCTTAAGAAAAAAATTATTCTGTAAACATAGTAACATGTTTTAGGTTAAATTCTCTTGCATTCCCTAGTGAGGCGTTACAAATGGGTTCATGGGAACCACTACTCATGAAACATGGGTCAATGAGTTTGACTCAAAAACTACACAGTTGAATCCTGATAGCATATCACAAATTATAAATTTGTAAGGAAAATGTTTTTAAATGTATAGTGGTCATGTTATTTTCTCCTAAATGACATTGTTGTGGGGTTTAAATATTAAATTTGCTTAGTACCATTATTTGGAGATTATGTGTAAGTAAAATGATGGTCACTTCCCTCTTAAGGGTTTGCAATCAACCACTAAATGGAACACAACAGTTTGGAGTACGCTTATACTAATTGGAAAGTCTCCAATAACAAACTTCATAGATGTACAAGATGGAACATATTTCTAAGAGAGTAATTTCATCACAACAGGTCACTTTGGCTGGAAGCTTCATTTAAACATTATCTACTGATAATTGCAGCTACAATCTTTGATGTTAGATGTTGTTTTAGTTTTATTATTGGTGGATGGAATATCAAATTTATTATTAGCAATCTTTGTTTATGAATTGCAATTTAAAGTTGTCAATTGTTTGCTTTAATGTTCCAAAGCGTTGTTCAATCTAGACTTCATATAATATCCTTGATATTTATTATTACAATTTAATTGGCATCATTTAGAGTTTAGAGAAATAAACATTTGAATATTTGTGATTCTAATTTTTGGAACAATAGGTTATATTATTCATTTTCTATTGTTTCCAACACTTTTGAATGTTTGCCAACTATTTATGATAGATACATAATATAAAATCTCATACACAATTGTTTAGAGTGATTATAATCATAAATTCTTCATAATAGCGTGTATGCAAAGTGTTTGGCGAAATGTCTACAGGGTAAATTTAACAATATTGAAAGTTTGGAACAAAGATTCTTGGTTGAGATCTACACAAATTCAATCTATAATTTATAAATTTGTAGAAGTTACATATATAGTATTGTTTTACTTGAAAAAGTTGCAACTAATCCCAAATCATCATAGTTGTGTCATTTCCCAAGCTTTTCAAAATGTTAATCCCAACCCATCATTGTTGTGCTATTTCCCAAGCTTTTCAAAGTGTTCATTCAGAATCGCAATTTCGAAGAAATGAAAAATGACATTGAAAATGTGCTAAGTTTGGAATACTAGGGATTACTCATGTTTCTAAATAAGTCAGGTTTATTACTTAGGATTAATAATAACTTTGTTATAATTAACCTCAAGAAATACCAACCCACCACATTTGTTGTGTTGTTTCTTTAGGGTTTCAAACTTGGAATCAACATGGTCTACATTGTCATATGGATCAGCCCAACAATTTTAATCTTCTCTTGGACAAGGCCACCCATAGTTTGGTCCCCCTCACACAATTTAGTCCTAGTGGCACAATACCATCCTCAATGTTTATTAATCTTGAGAACCTATTCACTTGTGCTTTCATGTGTGTTTGAAATTTGGTGGTGCTAAGAAACGCCATTAGGAGCCTACAATGGACAAAGAGAAAATCATTTCAATCTTGATAGCAATTAAGCTCTATTGCCAATAAACAAGATGAGAAGACGTGTCATAGATGATAAATCAAAGTATAGCATTGAGAAATGGTATTTTAATGCTTTGATATGATGTGTTCCAATGATGTACTAATGGCCTAATGTTTGTCATTAAATACAAGTTCCAAAGTGATCAATTAGAAGTGTGTCAAATTATTCAAAAGGATAGGCTTGGCAAAAAAGAAAAAGATTTTTTAAATTTGGATAGTCATGGAGATGAGTCTAACCAAAAAACATAATTAAACATGAATTTGATAACATGTTACATCCATAAAAATTCTTAGCTCATTTCCACACTAGAGTAGTTATATAAAAGTACTTTTGAGGGAAAAATAAAAGTTTTAAAAATTTAATATATCTTTATTGGCTCATTGGATGCAGAAAAACAAAATAAAGCTCAAGGCATTTTAACCTTTTATTAAGTTATTTATAATTAAAAAAAATTAAACACTAATCAAGTTTTTTTTTTTCAATTTATAAACTAACAAGGATTTTTCTTTTAAATATTATCCCCATGTAAGCTTATAGTTTAAAAAATAAACATAAGGCTGCCTTTGAAATAATAGGTCGTGCCCCATGAGAGCACAACCTACGATTATGTGCCCGGCTCTTCGTTTTTACATAAATCCACTTGGGTGAAAGTAAATTGATTTTTTTTCCATTTTAAACTCATGTAATTGAATTCTATTTACAATTTTGCTAAATTATATGACGGTTTGGTATTTTAATGTGTTGCATTTTACATTTTAAGATAATTATTAATTATGATTTTTTTTAATTTACAAATAATTTAATATTTTTTAAAATGTAAATATTTTATTTTAGTAATACATATGTAATATATTTTTTTCTAAGCAAGTTTCTAAATTCATATCTTTGAAAAATATTTTAAATCAATAATAATATACAATAAATCCTATAAAAATTTTATGTGTGTAATAGGTATGTCCATAAGATATTTGTTTAATTGTTAGTTGATAGATATAAAGTAAGAACTTGTTTGCATATATTTATTACAAACTTTTAAATATAGGATCTTGAATGGAGAATTTTGTATGCATTTTTCATCTAAAAGTAATTTTTAGAAAACATTATATCACTATGTTGAAGCATGAAAGTAGACTGTAAATATAAGTGGCAGATGATTTTTGTTTGGGAACTTTTACAAGCCATTTAATTAAAACAATTATCTTCATTCCTTTGCACAAGTAAAATTTGCCAAGTTTGTAAATATAAGTAGCAGATGATTTTTGTTTGGGAACTTTTACAAGCCATTTAATTAAAACAATTATCTTCATTCCTTTGCACAAGTAAAATTTGCCAAGTTTGTAAATATAAGTGGCAGATGATTTTTGTTTGGGAACTTTTACAAGCCATTTAATTAAAACAATTATCTTCTAAAATTGCCAAGTTTGTAAAATTACAAGTAATAATATAATAGCATCACCAAATAGAAATTATTCTTTTGTAGAATTTGTAAAACTAAATCCAAAATCTAAAATTAAAACTAATTTTTTTAAAAAAAAATCTTTAAATTAAAAATAATTCTATATTACTATTTAAAACTAAAATAAATTAAAAAATTCGAAAAAAATGTGTTAAATAAAAGAATTAAAATTAAATCAACATCTTGTCTTCCTGTGAACTTGTACCTAAGATTCCTATATCTAACATCCAAGCATCTTGCAACTCTTGAAGACAAACTGTAATCACTCACCCTAGGGAAACAAATTTGGGCTAGAATCATGTTGGATTCATAGTAGAACTGCAGTGCTTGGCCAACTAACAAGAGAGACAACTTTTCTAGGTCTGCTCAAGCCAAGGAAGGTGTTTCAAGATATCTTTGTCAGATCAATGAAAACAAATAGGCCACACTCCCTATGCATGAGGACACTCCAAAAGGCTATCACATGTCCTTCATACTTGGCGTACTGGTCTTTTAGACCAATAGATCTCTCAGAAAAATAGATTAACCAATAGATTATGATGAATCTCATATGTAAAACCTGGTTAATATCCACGTATGTTACAACTCTTACAATTTATTATTCCAACCTATAACTTGGAAACCAAAAACATGCATAACTCTCTAAAAATTGACTCACAAATGCAGGGTCTTTAAGGATATAGCAAAGACATGTAGAACTGAGTTTATACAAACTGATAAAACATAAATTATGAATGCTTTACCAGAACTTTGGATAAATGATTCATTGATTTATCATTTTTAAACATGTATTATGAATAATTTACCAGAGCTTTCGATAACTGATTTATTAATTAAAGCTTGATCAAATAGCTAAGAATAAGACAAGTGTCTTAATCCATGGGCGATAGACTCAAATCATAAAACAGTAAGCAAAAAATGTGCGCAGATCAAACTAGAACAGAGAACCAGAAATGTATATGAGATCTTGTCAATCTTGTTGTAGTTTCCCTTGAGTACAATTCAAAAACTTAAGCAACTTTACATGACTAAACATATTCTTAGTAATTGAAAAATGGACAACCCTACATAATATTAATGGAAGTTTTTACAACTGCTACAATTGTAGACTAACCAAACTAAATAAAGAGCTGGCCAATGTAACCCCAGATATTTGTCAGATCCCTTGAAATTACCAAACACCTACAGAGACAATTAGATCATGAAGATAAATCTTGTTTGCAAGCACATTCTCCCAACTTACAAAACAACGAAAAGTTCAATATGTTAGATCTCAAGCATTTTTTCTTTTTACACCCTAAAACACGAGAACAAACGACACCATGTAAATCTTGCCAAGAGACTCGTGTTTGGCCAAAAGGACCAACCCACAGACCAAGTCTTAATAAAAAGAGAAAGAAAGTAATTATAAAACATAATCCGCCCTAGATTGCATATACTTTTGTAATTTGCACCATTGCAATCACGACAAAGAGAATGAACAAAGCTTGTTTCTAGCACGTGATTTTATTCAGCCTTGATGATGACAAGAATATTTGATTTTAGTTGAGCCTCATAAAGATCTAATTTTATCTATTTGGATATATCTTCGTAAACTTCCACTTTGCTCAAGTCAGTTCAACAAATTGGTTGCAACAAACTCTCTGTTGAATCAGTTAATCCCTTTGAACATGTCACACACTCAAACAGATTTGTTTCACATCCAAACAGGGAAGCTCTTCCAATCTACACAGGTGCCTAGTTTCACTAACATCCAACAATCATTTATGGCTGGACAACCGTCCATATTCTAAGGACCTAAGTGCCATTCAATGCAAACAGGCATGAACAGGGTATGCTGGTCATTCAATTCCTATCCACCAACTCTATAAATGGCCACACAACCTCACAAATTAGATTTACATCTAGAGGGGTCCACCATGCCACAACCAAGAAATCGATGCTTTCAACTTCTCAATCTGATCTACAATTGAACTATCCTTCAGAAAACTTCCTTGTGATCCAATTTGATTATGAAAACTCAGAAAGACAACTTCAGTTGTTTAATTAGTTTAAACTTTGGTATGAGATCAATGGCCCAAGTTGAGCACTAGAAAGATCAACATCTGAGGTTGAAACAAAGAAAGGGAAACAACATGACATTATCCTATTATTTCATGGTTCACCTATGTGAGCAAAAAGTGAACTTGTCATCAAAACCATGGTATAGACTCTACCTTGACAAATGCCAAATAGTTATATCAGGGCAAAAATATTTAGCATCTAAAATCACGTGGCATACCATCATTTGGTGCCACAAAGGAACACCCCTCAAATATTCCCGTTCTGGTCTTTAAACCAGCAATCATCAATATTCAACACCGCGTCTGTTTGCATTCCCCCAAGCCCCTCTCAAACACATTATCATAGCTGTTGAAAATCAACAAGGATTGATGGCTCATGTCAATTATCATAAACTAAAAAAGGCAAACCCAAAGATGCAAGCTATCTCCCTTTATTGTTTTACATAAGCACATAGGAACACAACACATAGAGCCAAGGTCGTGGTGAAGAAATGTGCCAATCACCCATTAAATACATAATGGCATACCATGCATGTGCCACCTAATAGCTTTTTATTTGTTCTTTATAATGTGAGTCCAAGGGAGTGCTAACATATCCATTGCTCAACCATGAGACCTTGAAACACAGAAAATATTATTCAAGGAGAATTACCTGTTTAATATGTGTACCATCCACTTTATTAAACATCAGTACGATCCAACATTCCAAATTGGTTGAAGATAAAAAATGAGAGTCAAAATTGGGACAACACAAAGATTCAAGCAACTATTTTGTTGCTTTGCATTGTGTAAAACATAGCAAAGAAGCCTTTACTTGCATAAATAGAATGGACCCACCACCCTTGTGGCCCTAAACGGAATGTGATAAATATAGAGCTCTCTCAAAGGACTCTTGAAGGAAACTTTGTGTTCATGCCTAATAAATCTGACATGTCAACCCACGTCCACTTTAAGCTACATACTCACCTTTTGCACCCATGACTTGATTCATTAATGTACAACCAAATCAAACTGTCATTTTTTTATCAACACATAATCAAGGGCTAGGTGTGAACCACACGCCCAAAACATGCAAGCCCAAGCCAATGAAGATCTATCACATAGCTTCAAAGTTGTGATACAACTTTTGTTATGTATACCTACTTAATAGTCATGGTAGGCTCGCCACACTTGCCGCCTAGGAAACACATGGCACACTTTTATTTGTTTCCCTTGATGCAAGCCCAAATGGGTATCCATGCATTTTCCCTCTGTCCATGGATAAAAAGACACATGACCATGTATTATTTAAAAGCCACAGACCAATTTCACGTTCCGACACGACCAATTAAACAATGATAAAATCTGATGGCCTGCTTTGATCAAAGAAAGATCAAGAGAGAGCTTAATATTCTGCATTGTTACTTTTCACCATTTTTACCAAGATGAAAAATATTTGGACAGATCACCAGAGATCAGCAGTTATAAGGTTTTCAGAGATTAACTTTGCACTTTTTCAATCCAATTTCGCTGACCTGTGACGTGACACATTTTGATCCATGCTTCCCTCTGCAACTCTCCATCTATTCTAACCAAACCAATTCAAGACTGCTACATATCCTGTCTCCAAAATAAACTTCCACACTAGATACAACATACTAATTGATTAGGAATCCTTGCCAAGAAAGATAACCACAAAATCTGCATATGGATGCAGCACAAAATTAAACGTACTAGTGTCCAATCACTTTTATATAAAGGGAATGCTTCTTAAGTCATATGCTGTGGGCAATAGCAAGTCGCATGAAATTATAACACAAAGGTAGAGGGCAAAACAAAAGATCTCAGCCTTCAGACAGAACCTTTGAACTAGTCCACTATTAACATAAATCAAGAGCTTGACAAAGCATAAATGATGGAGGATTCACAAAGGCCAAGAGATTGACAACAAGGCATATTTGAAACATTCTTGGCAAAATTAAATGACCACATTACAAACAATGACCAAGAAAATAAACAAAAGTTCAAAAACATCACAGATAAAGGACCAAAGGATTTGTCCAAGACAACAATCTAGCTTGACAGGACAACATGAATCCTACTAAGAATATTTCAGACCGGTTACAAACAAAGGGTAACAAAGCGCTACAAGGAGCCACAAAAAATGTTATTTTCAGATCAAAGGTCAACGGTGGATCTATGTGAAGGCGTGCATCTCTTGCAAGTGTAACAAGAAACTAGAAATGTCTCTGGGACATTAGACTGGACAAAAAAACCACAGTAAAAAGAAATGGGCCAAAAACAAGAACAAAAAAAAAGATTTACAAACACAATACACACACACAAGGAAAATGCAAAAAACAAAAAACAACATATGCCAAAAAGAGGATCACCAAAATGATTAAGTCGTAGAGATTCCTTTGCAAAAATCTCCTTACCATTATATTCTAATAATGAAGTATTGCCCAACTGAAAAACAATGACATGCCTATCCTTGAGCATGTACAGAAACATAATGCAGACAAATTGCAAATATGGTTTGCATCCTTCTTCTAAATGCGACAGCTCATTAAACAACATGTATGGACCACTAATGTTAAAACTATCATAAATGTTTCCATACTTCATGTCCATAAAATGTAACTCATAATTGCAAGGACTAGCAACCTTGTCTCTGTTAATATATTGTGGCCTTGAGAAAAAGATATTAACATTACAAATAATTATTAATATTATGTCTTGGCAAAGATTAAATAAATGTTATAAGTATGCTTAGAGGGACGACTTGCATATTGGATTATAGAATATGCTATGAGGGCCGACCTGCATTAATTGAGGCGGCTGAATGAAATAATTATTAAATGCCGACTTGATACGCAAGTCGTCTGCCTTATGGCATTGCAATTACACCATCTTGAAGCATACTTATAAGGGAATGGAGTGTGCGAATTAGGTATCATAGAAAACATAACATGACTGCCTAAATTCGCACCTTCAGCAGATATATAATTCAGATCATTATTACATAATTATCATAGCAGCTTCTTGGCAATTTAGGAAGAAGGATAGCAGACCTTAAAGAGCAAATTGTGGCAGACTTAAAGAGGCGATTGGAGCAGAATAATAGCATTGGATTGAAGACTTCTTCTTACAACTTTTCAAGCAGATTTCAAACATCTAAACCGGGTATTATCTATCTTCTTTTCATCTGTATTTCAAAAAGGCCTAAATCTTAGTTCTAAAAGATCATCTATAGATTGTTATTTTCTTTCAAAGTCTGAAATATTAACAGTCCCAATTATAGGAAAATGAAAAACTTGATAATTCAGTGATTCGGCATCATTTTAATTCAGAAAATTAAGATCAAATTTGAATGAATTGTACTCACAAGATCGAGATTGACAAACCTAGCTGTCAAGCTGATCCAAGAAAAAGGTATCATCATGAAGGTCCCAATGAAAGATACGAGGTTTAAGCAAATATTTTGAACAAGATGTATCATGCTGGTCTTCATTATCCTTCATGTAAAACAACTCATCCTCTTACTCATTTGCACTCAGGTCCCAGTTAAAGCTTTCATGATCATGCTGAGGAACTTGATCATCAAGGGCAGCAACACTCTCATAGGCAGTCTTGTCCTAAGCTTAATCAAGATGTAAAGTTTCGCATTCAACATCATCCATGATATATTCTAGGATATTTGATACTCCATTTTCCAATAAACTGATCAACAATATCAATATTGGAAAATATAGAATCTTGAACTAATATCAAAATGGATGGGTTCACAATCATTTGAACCACCTGGGTAACCTAACCCATCATTAAGAATGTTAGCATAAATTCTGGAAAACTAAGACATCTTAAGTGAATATATTGGATGTTCATATTGCCATACTGAAACTTTCCACAAGTTCATCCTTACTGCAATCAGATTCATTAATAAATTTGTTAGCAAATTGATAAACAAATACTCTATACTAACTTCACTCGCAACCTCATAATCCTCTCTCAAAGCTTGCTCTATAATAGAAAATTTTGCATGGAAAATATGGCACATCTCATGCCAAGTCAACCGATCATCATATAGTGTAGCTTGGATTCTAGCATATTAAACTTTTGCAATCAATTCCTCAAACTTAAAATTCGAAGTCACATACTCAGTAGCAAGTGTACTTCTGGATATAAAATCCATCATTTTTATACCCTAAGAAACTCATCAATGTGACAACCCAACTGTAAGCCTGTTGAATACTTTTATAGGACTAATCTCTTCTAAAAAAATATTTAATTTTCAGGATCAAATGCTCCAGAATACAAAGCCAAACCCAATAGCTTATCAAGCTCTACATGCTCTGTGATATCCCTTTCAGCCTTTGCAAATCTAGTATTGATTGCATAAACAAATTCATTGCTTCTCTAAATACTGGAAACTCTTATATCAATCTTGTCACCAAACTACTTAAGAAAAATACTTTCAGTTTCTTACCAAAATGAGATAGAGTGCTCAAAGAATCCATTATTCTAGTCCCATGCGTCATCTCTCAAAGATTGCATGAATAATTCCAACCATACATCTTTATATTCCACATCATAATCATTCATTAAAATTGATGAAAGCATGAAGATGGATACTAACCAATACTGAATTCCCATCAAACTAGGCAAGTTAGTTTCTGATTTGACTAGATATGAGATTAGGGAAGCTAGGGATTCCAATGAAATCTATCTATCTATATCTATTAGCAACAACTCTAGGCTGACAAAGATAAAGGCAGCCTTTAAGGGATTCAGCACTAGTTGGGACAGCTTCTAAGATGGAATCTATTATTTAATGTCGTAAGATAGATCATGGGCATACGAGGAATCATTAAAATGGAAAACATTTCGTTGCTTAGGATAATACTCCTGGTGAGTATCAATTTTCAAGTTATTCATACTTATATGCATAAAGCATATATCCTTTCAACCATGAGATTTAAATATAAAAATAGAGAAGTCGACTTATCCATAAACCCTAAGTTACCAGTTCGAGTTCGGTTCCAAGTTCGGGTACAAAGAACCGGTTCGCAAGTTCGACAAAATTTTGAAAAGGGGTTTGGGTTTGGGTTCGAAAAAACATGCAAATTTTTTTAAAAATATATATATATATACATATTTATGAAGCCTAGAAGCATGAGTTAAAATTGGAATGTCACATAGTATCATAAAAACAACATTTAAACAACAAAAACACCATAAACTTATAATCATAGCATCATGAATTGTGATCATACCATCATATACTTCAAGTTCAACATCAAAGATTCAAAACATTAAAACTAAATCATAACATCAAGTTCAAGTATCATTGTTTCAAGTTCAACTAATGAGTTGAAAATGTATTAATCTTCATCTTCTTCTTCAACATTAGTTGACTCAGCAATAGAGCTAAGGCCAATGGGATCAGCAGCAGCAACAATAGTATTGACGTCAAAATCTTCAAAATCATCAAGTGCAAGCCGAGAAGTAGAAGCATCCAAGTCCGCAAGCTCTGCATTTACATCCCACCTCTTCATGTCCCCTTCTTTGTATTGTTTACTCTTGTGTGAGAGAAGACGCAAGTTGTAATGCACAAATACCAAGTTCTCTGCTCTTTTTTATTGCAATCTATTGCACTTCACTGAGTGGATGAAAGAATATGTGCTCCAATTTCTTTCTGATGCAGATGAACTGGAAACCTATGTAGACAAGACAAGGTAAGCATTTAAAATAAAATTATAAAAATTACTTGCTAGTCATGAAGATAAAGTAAGCTAATTTTTTTAAAAAAATTAAAATTAAACTTACTTGTGATATAATTTTTATTGCAAGGGGTTGCAATGTTTGGAATCTTTGGCCATGGAGGTACCACCAACTATGAGCATCCTTCCTAAACCGATGGCGAAGAGCATCATTACTTAGACCTCTTGCATTCACAAACTCTATAAACTCATCCGTAATCAAATCTCTCAAATCATCATCAGGAAAGAGTCTTTCAAATGCTGCCTTGTATCCATCAGGCACTTCTAAATCTCTATAGGTTGGTAACCTTCCTGGTAGATCAAGATATTGGTTGCTATAATATTTGGGCGTCAATGCATAGGCAAGCAAATGTAGAGGAGCGATCATTTTGTTCCATCGTTCTACAATAATTGCTTGCAATTGTTTGAAAAGGGTCTCTTCGAGATCTTGCTCTTTTTCATTTACAATTTGCTTGATCTTCTCAAGCGTTGAGTCTATGCCATCATAGATCTCTCCAAGGCAAGGCAAATCTATGTCAACATACCTAGGCATGCTCATAATGGGTTCGATGAACTTAATGATATATTCCACATGTTCCCACCATAAGTCATCCAATATCCTTCTCTTTATTTTGGCTGCCCTCTCACTGTTGCTTTGCTTCCATATAGCCCAATTGTTGTTGATTACCATATTGCAAAGTGCCTCTTTCACTTGCACAACTCGTCTCAAGACGATTAAATTTGATGCAAAACAAGTTTCAGCAATCTGTAACATAAATTAGAGCAAAAAAATACAACTATTAGATACATACTTTATAAAAGAATACACATTACACAATAAAAAATATGAAAATCAGAAATTGTATGATACTGATTTTAAAAAAAAAAATTAAATTACTAACTTTAGTTCAAGTTCACTTACCTTTAGTAACTCCAAACATGATAACATTCTGAATATTCCTTGAGTCATGTGATGGTTTGTGATGAACATCTGGATGTCCTCAGCCTCTGCATACACCTCCTTGATCCACTCAATTGTGTTCCCAATCTTTTGTAACATAAGATTGAGTGAATGGACTGCACAAGGTGTCCAAAAGATATGTTGATATCGCTCTTCAACCAACAAACCAGCAGCTCTACAATTCTTTGCGTTGTCTGTTATGACTTGGACAACATTACTAGCACCCACTTGTTCAATGGCAGAGATGAGAATATTAGCAATAAATGACCCATCTTTTACTTGTCCCTCACAATCCACTACTTTCAAAAACATTGCCCCTTTAGGGGACATCGCTAGGACATTGATCAAGGGACGGTTTCTAGCATCTTTCCACCCATCTGAAACAATTGATACCCCTGTCTCAATCCATGTATCCTATATGGGCTTCAATTGATCATCAATCCACTTGACCCCTTGATCCAACAAGGTGGTTCGTACTCTCTCAAAATCAGAGCCCTGATACCCTCTTGGAGCTTCATTGGCACTTTTCAACATTTGTCTCCAATATGGAGAGCAAACAACATTAAAAGACAGCCCATTTGCATACAAGCATCTTCCCACATCAATGTCGGCAATTTCCCGACTTTGATTTTGAAATGTAGTTTCTAGTGGTCCCTTTTTTGTGTGTGCAAGGCCAAGGGGTTCTTTTTCAAGCTCATGGGTAGCTGAGGTAGTAGAAAAGGGTTGGTCTTCTATCACAACATCTGTGGGGGGTTGTGTTACCCTTGCTTTTTTTTTACTTTTATTGCCAATGCCATCAGTTGAATTTTGCCTACGTTCTTCTCTCTCTTCTGCTGCCTCATGCTCTTCGATATACTTTAGTACAGTTTCATTGGGTATGGGTACACCTTTTTTTCCAGGGCATTTCTTGACTCCTCTACCAGGGTATCCACACAAATGGCATGCCACAAGAAAATATGAACTATTTCTTTCTACATCACAACCCCTATATTTCCAACAGAATGCACCACCTCCTGGAAGGGCTCTTATAATATCAACATGCTTCCACAAAGGAGAATCAGAGTGGGATTCTATTCTTTGTTCAATATTGCCTACTGAGGAAGAGGTAGATGCCATTGTAGTTCCTTTTCCTATGGCAAGAAATTTCAAATTGTATACATATTCAATATAAAACTAAAAACTTTAAAAGCAAGAGAATGAAGAATTATAGAAAAAATGGCTAAGATCTTATGGAGAATGAAAGAGAAATGAAAAAAACAAAAAAATAAAACAAAAACAAAAAATAAATGAAACAAGAACTTACCTCTACTCATTGTAAGCTTGCAAAGGTGTACGTATGAGGCACAAACACTTAAAGAAAGCTCACAAACTAATCTTCCAACTCCTCCTTGCACAACCAAGAACTTGCTCTTTTGCTCTTGCTCAAGTCAAAATAACCTACTTGCACACCACAAGTGAGAATGAGAAGCAAAAATTAGCCTTTCATAACCACCTTTTAGGGTTCCGGATGTCAAAAAAATATATTTTTTTGCAAAATTTGTCACTTAAGTGACGTCCATGGCCCGAAGTTCGGCACAGTTCACCTGGGGTTTGATTTTTTTGGACCTGATCTGCTCGGGTTTGTCCGTCCGGGCCAGAAGTTCGAACTGGGCCCGGATTTTCGAACCCTGCCCGGACCCACACACGAATCGGACCCAGACCACGGACCAGTTCGTACCCGGGCCGGTCCGGAGGGGTCTAGGGGCGAACCCGGTAACTTAGCATAAAACAAATGTATAAAGAATAAGTGCACCTGAAGATGTATATTTTCAAATGGCATGAGGCGAAACTTGCTTCAGCACCAGATACCAGGATCAACAAAGTCACCACCTTGCGAAGAGGATAGTACTTTGAGGAACCAAACTAATCCTCAAGGGAACAAATAACTAAGTTTGCACCACCAGCAGAGTCTTACCGCATACAATCAGGGAGCAAGGCAACAACTATTAAACCATGGCAACAGACTACCCTGGCAACAGCACCATTATGTTGATGCTAGTTGGTGAGCAGCCAAACTACCAACCAAACCAAAAAATAATTGACACAATCACTCACAGAACACAGCATTTACGTTTCTGCTTTCTGCCCTGATGACAGATCATAGAATTTGATCTGAAATGTTGGCAACAAAAATCTACATGGTCTAATCCAGAAGTTAGCATATTGATCATTATGGACTGTGGAAACTTTATGAATTTGAAAATTTACACTTACAAAACCTTATTATAACTACAATGGTTTACAATCAAAAATCAAGATTCATTGTCCTCAGCAACAATGCCATTTTGTTGGTGGTCTTTTATGAGATGCCAAGTTCACACAAACCAAAATGACGAAGTAACCAATCAAAAAGTACAAATGAAAAATCCAGATTCTTAAGTTCCCCAACAGCATCCTCCAACCTTTGAAGATAAACTCTAATCACTAACCCCAGATAAACAAAGTCAGGCTAAAATAATGTCAGATCCGTGTTCAAACTGCACATGGTTTTACCAACCAACAGGAGCAGGATAACTCTTCTACTCTTATACCTCTACTCAAGCCAAGGAGAATGCTCCTAGAGATCTTTGTAAGATAAATGAAAAATTTGCCACATGGCTTAACCAAGCCCTATGCATAAAACACTCCAAAGGTTGTCAGTACATGTCCTTCATACTTGACTTACCAGTCTTTTAGATCATAGATCTCTTAATGAAACTAAATAATAAATAGGTTATGATGCAACTTTGACGTAAAGCCTGGTTAATGTACCCATATGTTAAACGCTTAAAATTTCTTGCTTCACCTATAAATTTGAAATAGAAAACAAGAATAACTCTCTACAAATGATTCATGAGTGTAGGCTCTCAAAGGATATAGCAATGACATGCACAACTGAGTTTACGGAAACTGTAATTTATTAAAACCTTGGATAAAAGATTTATCACTTTAAAGCTCAATTAAGTGGTTAAGATGAAGACAGATGTCTTGATTTGTGGGGACAGAGTCAAACCATAAAGCAGTGAGAAAACATTTCCCCAAAATCCAACTAGAACTGAGAACCAAAAATGTATATGAGATCTTGTCAGTCTTGTTGCACTTCCACTCAAAGACAATTCAAAGGTCAAGATAATACTTTTAGTAATCTAAAATGGAATAGACAACCCCATATTATATTAATTGAAAGCTTTTACAACAGCTATGCTAGTAGACTAACCACAAAAATAATAAGCCAAAAAATGTATCCCTTGAGGTTGTCAGATTCCCTAGATAGTCAAAAGACACTCTGTGGAGACATTTAGATCATGGACAGGAATTCTGTGTGCAAGCACCTTCTCCTGATTTAAAAAATAATGAAAATCTCAATATGTTAGACCTGAATCTAAAAACAATTGTTAACCTATAATATCAAAGGGCAAAGGACACAGTACAAATTTTCCCAAGGGACCTGTGTTCGGTTAGGAGGACCTACCCAGAGACAAATTCCTTACATAAAGAGAGCATGTATTTACAAATAAATACATCCACCCTAGGTTGCATATATTATTCACATCTGTTTGCAATTTGCACCGTTGCATTCATGACAAGACAAATGAACATAGTTTGTTACTAGCATGTGATTTTGTTCAACCTTGATGATGATGACAATCGGAATTGATTTCAGTGAGCCACAAAATCATTTGATTTTATCTCTTTTCATCTTCCCAAACTTGCACTTTAAATCATTCATCAAATTTGTTACAACTTCTCTATTGATGTAGTTACTCTTTTAAAAATGTCACTCACTCAGATTTGATACACATCTAGACAAGGGAAGCTCTTCAAATCTACATGCAGTCCCCAGGCACCTAATTTCTGTAACATGCTAAACTATCTCAAATAAATATCAATCACAATTTTCATCATAAAAACTGATAAAATGAAACTTTCATTTTTCATTTCATTTATCACTGTAATAGAAATGAGTTCTTTTTCACATGAACATGAATACTATTCAATAACAGATTTAACTTCTT
Organism: Chamaecyparis obtusa; assembly: GCA_027943335.1. Classification (NCBI taxonomy): domain Eukaryota; kingdom Viridiplantae; phylum Streptophyta; class Pinopsida; order Cupressales; family Cupressaceae; genus Chamaecyparis; species Chamaecyparis obtusa. Next base: position 29,864 of record BSBK01003065.1, on the reverse strand, counting down.
TCAAGGGAATGGGAATGACAACTATCTAACTGATTTAACTCCTTCACATGAACTTGAATATTAATTAATTAACAGAATCAACTCCTTTATCAAGAGAGAGAAGAGAATTATCGTTCTTTCTTCCGTTCTCACATCTTGTAGCAGTCTTGATATAACTGAGAAAGGAGAGCATCATCAAGTGCTTTAGTTCCCAACCATTGACCAGTGATCCTCCGCACAACTTCCTATTGGAAGTAGCCTAGCCCTACACGAGAGGTGCAAATGCAGCACTAGGTCTGATTACCATCTGAGCCTGGTGTTTAGAACCTACATCATTCACAGTCGGTAACATGATCTAGGTTCCTCCTTAACTAGTATGACCATCTTGACTAGATGTGTATTTCTGGTTCATGTGAACTAATAGTCACATGCATCTTGCACTGCACCACCTTGGTCAAGGTTTATAAATGTGCTAGCACTAACTCATGTTGTCAGATTCCACCACCTCTACTCAACACATATAACAATTGAGCCCAATTGACTCTCTTGGTTTTAATGACCAACATCAGGTTAACTACCATTGTCTTTTGACATTAACAGTCTTCTGACCTTCAAGGGATGGTGACCCCTAACAAGCAGCTCTTGTGTAGTTAACTATCTTAGCGGTCAATGACCTTCTAGGAAAGAACCCTTCCCTACAGACATCTGTCATTCTTATTCAGAATTAGAATTGATTATGTATGATTTCATTCTTTCAGTTTCCTTCCTATGAATGAGAATAATTAACATTTCTCGTATCTGCGTGGTTATTATTTGGTTTTCTATCTTTGTTATTCTGTTTAAGTTTAGCAATGGCTCTAGATTAAAATCCCTTGTTCTTTATTTCAGATTCAGACATAGTGTCGACAAAAAGTCAAATTAGAATGAGATAGTGTCCTTTCTTATCATGTATGCTACTAAGTTCTTTAATTGCAGAGCAAATTCTAATCTTTTCAGATTCTTGATCATAAATACTTCTTGATCATTTGTTTGAACCAGTGGTTCATAAAGATTCAATAATTCATGGTATATGTAAGAGCCTTGCTGGCTCTAACTTCACTACTAGCACTGATTTTGTATAGTTTTGGAAATTTTTAGTGTTTTTGCAATTTTATGATTTTTTTAAAAATTTTCAGACATATATACTTTTTATGAATTTTTGGAATTGAATATTCGCAATGCATAAAACAAAATGTACTTCCTACTTGGCACACCAAAATATATTCTCTGAATTTTAAATGCCAGTAATTACAATGGAAACTGTCTAAGAAATGCAAAGCTATTACCCTTTCCAGAATATTTAAATGAACCTGTAACTGTTGCAAATGCTGAAATGAACCTGTAACTGTTGCAAATGCTGGAATTTCCCTTGGATTGTTGAGGGCAGCTAGGAAGACACAAGATCCTCTGCCAAAGAGAGCCAGAAGTCAACGTGGTCCTTCTATTGCTATTACTGACCTCCTGAAACTTCAACATAGCCTTCACAGCAAGAATTGATAGTCCACAATAGATTGCGGCAGCCAATGAACAATTTGCAGTCACAGAATGATGCTGCGATGTGGTAATTGCAATCATAAATTCCAATCTCAGAATTCAACTCTAAAATAAAATCACTGCTTGTCCACCCCTTTTGAAGGAGTATAAACACCTTGGATCTCTGATTAACGGCTGGAAGATGCACAATTCACTGGTTGGAGAAAAACCAATTCAAAGCGCGAACAAGCTCAGAGAATTCCCAATTCTCTGGCTCGCGGTCACTAACCCTTGTCACCAATAAGCAGAACTCTTCAAATTTCAGAAAATCACATGCAAGATGAATTCCTCCAAGCCTCTCAACCCAGCATATATCCTCCATCTTTCCAAAAATGCCTCAAGAGCTTCAACGTCAAGCCAAAAACATTAACGTGAAAGTCACGATTCCAAGCTCACAGCAATGATAAATAATTTTATCCAACATTAGGAAATGAGAAAGCTCGTTATATTACCATCATTACTATATGCCGCCAAGAAAGTTTAATAATCAAAAGGGACTTAAGATTATTAAACATAAGTCTGCTTGTTTTAGGATCGCTGCAAATGTAATAGCACTGCCTATAAAAGTATGTGTTTTCCAAATGCAGCAATCTCTTGCATTTAAATTGAGAATGAGCCAAGAAGAGACATGTCCCTTCATGGGATATGTCTATTCATTATTATGTAATTAATATAATGAAAATTAAGATTATATATATATATATATATATATATATATATATATATATCTTGAGTCATTATTATATTAATTTCTCTAATATTTACATAATAAAATATATATATATATTTAAGTATATATATACATCTCATATATACTAAATATATATCTATATATATACATATATACATATCTTCACTAGTATTGACTCAATAGTGTTTATCAGACTGAAGCTACAAAAAATCAACACTCCCTCTTAGCTAGGGAAGATAAACACATGGTTAGATATTACCTCAATGTAATATCAAGTTGGCATGATTAAGGATATCTTTGATCAAAAGATACCTACCAATTAGATATCATCTTATGATATCAGGAGTAATTGCCTCAAAATAGTAAGTTGCATGATATTCACCAAGTACTCCGAGTAATTTGGCCTCAAAATATCAAGTCTCATGATATTCACCAAATACTCAAAATGTTCATAAGGTATGTGCACACATATCCTCAATGATACTTACCAAAGGAACATTCATGGTTTGTTTAAGGAACTTAATCCACCATGCAAGTTATCATCTATCATGATCTGCTTAGACATCATAAGATGTCCATCACAATAGAAGGTCATGGTCTATTTAAGGAACTTAATCCACCATGCAAGTTATCATCTATCATGTTCTACTTAGACATCATAGGATGTCCATCATAATAGAAGATTAAGATATTGTAAGATCCTCACCTTTCAATAACTTCTGCAAATACAAGTGATAATCATTTGGAAGTCGTCACTTCCTCGTGATGTACACAGGGGGCAGGCCCATTAAAAAACATGGAGTCACACACATGACATCCATCATACCTCAGCGCAGAGGGTGGAAACAAGGGATTTCATCTCGAACTTCTCTCACAGAGAAGAACTCATTGAGAAGATATCAATCTGTTGATCTTTTCATCCAAGGTTGCTTAAGATAAACTGTCAAACTCCCTTTGAATCTGATATCAATCCTCTGAGCTCCTTGTCCAACATTACCTCTGAAGTGTCAGACTCCCTCTGAATCTGATATCAATCTTCTTTCCCTGCAAGAGCATCCCCGGAAAAGATCAAGGCAAAGAGCTCTTATAGTACATATAGAAATATCTATCACTGATTACTATTCCTGTTCATTTTGTTTGCAACTGTATTTCTATTTTCTGGTCTCTTATTCGTTACCTTCTCTATCTGATGATTCGTAAGGCTCAACATATAAAATTAAAAGGAAACTATTCTTCTCCCTTCATCCTTCCATGATGAGGATGGTTGCTCAAACAATATATTAACTGTATTATATCTAATATTCTCAATATTCGCCCTTTGTTTCTCTAATCAGATGTTCCTATTCTGATCCATATTACTCTCATGCTCTATAGCATTATAACTAACACAAGGGTTGGAAAATCATGATCACCAACTTATTCATATTCATATGTCAGAGGCCAGAATTAGCTACTGTTTAGTCTCACCAGCTTGAATGTATAATCTTGATGGTAACTGATTTATAGTAAGTCCCCTGTGATATCTTCCTCCCCAATAGCTGATGCTCCATGATGTTCCTCCATCTATCTCTTCACATATGATTGATTCTTAAGTCGCTGAATGTGTTGCCAATTTTGAAGTACATGTGCAATGTATGAACAAAACTCCATTTATATTTCCTAAACCAACTGCTTGCCTCCTTCCTCGTCCTGATATTGCAGTCGCTGGTGTATATTTGGTTGATGTTTTCAATCGTCTCCTATCTATTCTCCTCGAGATCGCATTAGAAACTCTAAGAAATCATTCTGCACCCTTTGGCAATTTGTATCTTACAATAAGTGATATCATAGTCTTCATCAAAGGATCGGGCATTTCCATGAAGTTCATTGTCAGTAACCTCATTTACGAGCAGATCAATTGCAGCAGAATTGGTCATTGATATTGTCATGACAAATCATGTTATAATGAAACTATATAATACGTATGTGGGATATATTTCTGAAATGTAGAAATATCGGAATATGATCCTTGTCATGACACATAGGAGGAAGGATAGCCGAGTACATATAATTTGTGAAGGTCCCCTGCTACTTGCGATTACAAAGAACCCAGAACCAATATCAATGACCTAAAGATTGGCAAATGTCTGAAGATTTTGCCAAATCTTATTCATTTCTTTCTTCTAGTTTCCCTTCGAGATCTGTTTCTTAAGATTTATTTCCTCCTTCCATTCCAGAGGCTGCCAAATCCAGATCTTCCAACGCTGTTTCATAGACATATGACTCTTCAGTATCACTGTATACCTATCTCATTTGCAGTCTGGCTCTGATACCATATTAAGTTTTAAGATCACTGCAAATGTAATAGCACTGCCTATAAAAGTATGTGTTTTCCAATGTAGAAATCTCTTGCATTTATATTGAGAATGAGCCAAGAAGAGACATGTCCCTTCATGGGACATGTCTATTCATTATTATGTAATTAATATATATATATATATATATAATATCTCTTGAGTCATTATTATATTAATTTCTCTAATATATATATATATATATATATATATACATCTCATGTATACTAAATATATATAATATATATACATATCTTCACTAGTATTGACTCAGTGTTTATCCGACTGAAGCTACAAAACATCAACACCGTTAAATATAATAAAGCTCCCTTTTGCAAAACATAAGACTCCGTCTTATAAATATGAGCTGCCAAATACAACATTAAGCTCATTTAAACTTAGGCTTAAATAAAGTTAGCCTCCCCATTTAAAATTAATTAAGTGAACTAAGAATAATATCCACTTAATTAAATAATAATTGATTGAGCCATTGATTCATTAATATCTCCGAGGGTATATATAAAATCCAAAGCACGCCAATTGTGTGATAAGCTCGATATTATTATTAATTAAGTAAAACTCAATTAATGATTGTAAATTTCCATCAATAGCTTATTTAATCCAAGGTGAGCAAAATCAGGGACATTACAGTATACCAGTAAATGATCAAGTTTGAGGACATAATTTCCCCTTCAAGTAGACATGCTGTCATTTCCATATAGTGAAGGTTATAGGTACCATGCAGTGGTCATGTATAAAACTAGTCAAAAGACATTGTCCATAACTAATACCTTCCGCATCATAACTATGCAGAGTTCAATCGATGTCATTGATTATAGATAACATCTTTCTCTTTTCTAATATGCAGATTCAATTGATTGACAATGAATCCAAATGATAGATATCACATTTCTAAGATGCAATCTTCAAATGAATGACAATGACTTTAGATGGAGGATATCAAATTTCTAGCATGCAGATTTCATATAAATGGCAATGGCTATAGATGACAGATATTGCATTTCAAATATGCAAATTTCAAATGGTTGACATTGATTATTGTCATCGTCTCTCATATTTCCAATATGCAAACTCAATCGAATGACTGTGATTGTCGATCATAAATTTCATGCAGATGTATATCGATTCATGATCCAATATTCAATTTCAAATGACAGTAATCATAACAGAATTAAAAATGGCAACGATCAACTTGCCAGCTCAATAAACTGAAGATGAATTCCTTGACTCGAAGATGTAGCTATGATAGATCAACCAGCGATCCTTCCCTTGATATTGCAGACATTTCTCATCTTTGAGATGGAGATTAAAGAGCCAATCAAGTAGAGACAATCCTTGAGGATCAAGCCAATGTTTGAAGTTACTGATTTTGAACAATGAGTACAGATATGAAAAAGAAAAACGATTATTTGCAAAATACTCTGCGTAAAATGCAAAACCTCTGAGATAAGAAGCTGCGAGAGCTTAAGAACCAAAGAAGACTTTCTCTCTCTTGCTCATAAACGGTGATTTCTTTTAAATTGTAGAGCTCCAACAGAGCAACTATGGAAAAGAGTAGATGTAAGGGAAAATGAATGCTTTGCAAAGCACCAAGCTGTGCTCGGTTCCAAAAGTCAACGATCAAATTAAAAAATATGATCTCGTGCTCGTTTCTCCAAGAGGAGTGAATAGGTCACGGCCCTCACTATTCTTGGTTCAAGAAACTTGAATAGAACATAGTAGTTTGAGAGAGAATAATTGCCGAAATATCTCGTTCTTGAAGAATCGACTGATAATTATGTAGTAGTCACGCTGGGTTAGAAAAGAAGAAAGAATAAAGGTAACGACAAAGTGATGAGATTGTTGTTCGAATGAGAAACCTATCCACCGATAAGACGTTCATGGTTCGATTATGAATATGGAACAAAGGAGATCCTTTTGCTATGATTTCTCCTCATTATTATTCTCTCCCGATGCCTGTCCACTCCAACATACATGGTCTTTCCCACCCTTATTGGTTGAGCTGGTAGTTACGCACAACGCCTCCTGGTAGTCTTGAGCATAAATGCTTAGTACAAGGAGACTCGGCTCTAACAGCCATTGCCAAAATCAAATTCAAATTCTTGGATTACAATTATCTTGTTATTAATAGATATAAATGTCTATATTCATGTTCTTCAAATATCTATATTAGATGCTAGTAATGATTTAAAAATTGATTGAGCAAAAAGATATTACATACTTAAGTTCATTTACTTAAAAGATTCATTTGAATTAATAGAATTCCTCAAAGTGTTAATCCAATTCTCATATATATATATATATATATATAGATTAAGATGATGGTAATTAAAATGGTTGAGTACTTAATTACACCCAACTCAGGTTCTTTATTTGATTACTTAACGTTATAAATTTTCTTCAAGGTGTTTACCTAGATTTCCAATTAATAGGATAAAAGAAGAGAAGAGTCACTCGACCAAACCTATTGGATGACTAACTTATGATCACTACTAGACCCTATGACTCTAGGTCACCTAACAACCAAAAGTTACTTATCTCTAGGTTTTAGGCTTAGATGGCAACTTTGACTTTTCCTCGCGTCTGCATCCTCTCTCCCTAATGATACTCTCCCTCCCTTATTCAAGGACAATCCAACATCCAACATCCACTTAACACATAAGGTAGTTAGACATAATCTTCTTACCCTTCTGGTATCAATAAACATTTATTGCTAGCATAATCCATTAATATTCATCAATATGCATCAATAATCATCACAATGTTTGATAAACACATTTCAACATTAACATCTCATCTCCGATTAAGTAGTCAAAACAGTTTTATGAAAGGTTCATGAAGGAGGGATGTAACAATTTCATTCATCTCTAAAAGTCATTTGTGGTTGGACATCGACCTATACTCTTAGAACTTAATTCCCATTTTAATCTATGCAAATAGGCATGAGTGGTATCTAATATTCATTCAATTCCCAATGACCAATGACCACTTCTGCAAACCGTCAAAAAGCCTTGCAAATTAGATTCGCCTCTTGAGGGGCCCACCCAATCACAACTTAAGCAATTGACGCCTTCCCTTTTCATTCTAATCTACAATTGCACTACTCTTCAGCAAACTTCCTCGAGATCCAATTTAATTTTGAAATCCAAGAGAGGTGACTTCAGTCATCTAATCAGTTTTAACTTTGGCATGAGACCAATGGCCCAAGTTGATAGATACAAGATCAACAACTAAGGGTGAAACAAAGAAAAGGAAACGGCATGGTATTATCTTTTGTCATTTCACCTATGTGAGAAAAAAATTAACATGTCACCAAAATCAAAGAATAAACCCTAGCTTGAAAAACTGTCAAATAATTATATTGGGCTCACTAAATTTGCAACCTATAACCATCAGGCATACCATCATTTTGTCGCAAAGGAAAATCCTTCAAAGATTACCCATATTGCTCTTGGTTTGCATAGATACCATCATTACATGAAAATGTAAGAGCTTTTAGTTTGCATAGTGTATGCTTTTTCTGCTCAACGTTTCGGAACACTCAATGGTCCATCATCAGGAGGAGGAAAGTGAATCATAGAATTGCAGAAATAGATATGAAGGGAAAAAGTGAGTTGGGATGAGGGGAGAGATAATTAAGCAATAAAAAATTTAAGAAAAGGAAGTACACAAAACATAACTACAAGAACCAAATAAAAGTTAAGAAAGATAATTAGTAAACCAATAGATAAAAGAATATTTAAAGAAAAGAACCAAGAAATAATAAATGAAAAGATCAAAATAAAAACAAAATAGCTAGCTATGGGACAAAGAATTAACAACCAAATTGACAAATAGACAAGTAATAAAATAAACAAAAAAAAGACTAACAAGTAGGTATAAGAGAACACAAGAAAAGACAAAACAAAGAGAGAAAAATGTAATAAATTAAAATAGGTGATATTAAATATAAATATATAACAAATCACATGAATAAATAAGATAAAATTAGAAGAAAACAAAAAAGCAAATGTAAATAAAATAAAAAAGGCACAAAGATAAGTAAAAGGAAGTAGACAAATGCGCAAACAAAGAGAAGAAGAATAAAGAGATAATGAGAAGACAACAACATAAAGATAAAAGTAAATACGAACAAATGTAATGTCCCATTTTTGAAATAGGATGTAATAATTACAAAAAATAATAAAATTATAATATAAAACAATAAAAAATTAAAATTTATATTAAAAATATTTTAAAAAATTAAATATAAACATAACAAAAATTTGGTTTAAGTTTAATAAATGGTCAAAAGGCGTGAGATGAAAAGTTGTGACTCAATCAAACATGGGATATAAAAGGGAGAAGAGAATTTCATGAAAGAGGAAAAGGAAGGAAGTGAAAAGGGAGGAGATGAATAAAAAAAAATCAATAGAGAAGAAAATAAGGAAGTGACTCCTTCAAAGGTAAAAGTTATGAAGGGTTGTGACTCTTCAAAGGGTTGCAATTATGAAAGGTTACGACTCTCCCAAGGGGTAGAAATGATTAAGGGTTATGTCTCTTTCGGAGGGTGGTAGTTGTGAAAGGTTGTGACCATTGCAAAGGGGCAAACATGATTAAGGGTGGTGACTCAAGTCTTATAAAAAGTGGTGACCCTTTCACCAATGAAGTATAAAAGAGATCATTCCAATCATTCAAGACTCACTAATCAATCATCACAAATGAATCCACAAAAGCAATCATCAATTATCAAATCAAGCAAACAATCAATCAGCAAACCACTCCATTAAATCAGCATTCATTCAATTCACCAATATACCAAACCAACACTCATTACATCATCACTCATCAATCATCTAATCAACAATCTCCAAATCATCACACACCAATACCTCAAATCATACAATTTAAAGAATTCATTCAGTCAATCAATCATTCAACAACAATCCAATTATCAAGCAAGTCAGACACATCGAAGGAGATCAGCCCTTCATCGAACAAATCATATCTGTCTTACAGCGATCTCATTCAAGCATAAAGAATCTGAATATTATCTGCAAATTGGTATGCAGTATCAGCTCTTATAATAGGCAGCATAACAGGTCTTATTTATAATTTCTTTCTTATGAATAATGTGTATGAATATGACATTATTACGTGATCTTTATTTGAAGAATACATGCAATAATGTGCAACCTTTTATATGTCTGCTGTAATCAATCACGGTAGGGATAATAAGGGAATACAAGGAGGGAGAAACTGTTATGAGGTCCTCTTCTAAGCACGCTGCCTCATGGTGGAGACAAATTGTCCCATGAGGCCAAAGGGGTGCAACAAGTGCCCCGCCCTTGATCTTAGAAGGGAAGGATGCTGCGGACACCCTATTGTAGTTTCTTCAAATCTATGCCTTGGTTAACCATTATGTTAAGGAACTCTAATCATAAGGAGGAAGATAAGGGTGGCAATGGAAGAGGGGAATGTTATGGGATTCCTCACTAGGTGCACCTCCTCATATGGATGGCAAAGGGCCACATGTTGGCCAAGAGGGATGGCATCTGCTCTTGGGCCTAGAGTAGAGGATTGTTTAAGGCGACCTAATATGCCCATTATCCTAGCTCTCCTATGGTTGATCTCCATCAATAAATTAAATATATCTTGTAATTAAATTAATGTCCCTACCCTTAGTAGGAAAGATCTATGCTTTTAATGTCTCTAATAAGGATGATCTATTTTATGGATTATGTTTTAATGATTTCCTAACATGTTGGAAGATCTAAACCAGGTACATGGGCGTTACTAATTCTATTCTATTTATTGTTCTAGTTGGAATTTGTGATTTAGAAGGGCATTTACAAGAGGGGACATTAAAAGTGGTATCAAAGCATTGATCTTGCCAGCCTGCAGGGGAAAATGATAAACTCTTGGTATCATAGAATGTTAAATGTGTGTCATGCTTCTAATCCTCACCTTAATATAAACTCTTGTCTTTGTTGTTGAAAATTATTGGGACACCCCACTTGGGAGGAAAGACAAAACCAATTGTGATTTAAATTTGCAAGTTGAGTTAATATCAGAGTTGCGCAGCAAAAGTTAATTATATCCCATGGAGGATCTAAGGATGACAAATCTCCAAGGGTTAGTTTAGGGATCCTTATGTTGAAAAGATTTGGATAAAATTGACATTGCTTGAGGACAAGCAATTTTGGGAAGGGCGAACTGTAATGTCCCATTTTTAAATAAGGATTTAATAATTTAAAAAACTAAAATTAAATATAAAAAAATAAAATAAAACATAACCATAACTAAGATTTAGTTAAGTTTAATGAATGGTCAAAAGGCATGAGATGAAAAGTTGTGACTCCCTCAAACATGAGATATCAAACAAAGAAGAGAACTTCATTTGAAAGGGGGGGAGAAAGAGAAAGGGAGGAGGTGAATCAAGAAAGGAAGTGACTCCTTCAAAAGGCAAAAGTTATGAAGGGTTGTGACTCTTCAAAGGGTTGTAATTATGAAAGGTTGTGACTCTCCCAATGGGTAGAAATGATGAAGGGTTTTGATTCTTTCAGAGAGTGGTAATTGCAAAAGGTTGTGACGATTGCAAAGGGGCAAACATGATGAAGAAATGTGACCTCTCTCTTACATTGGAAGATATAAGGGAAGAAGGTTTCATTTGAAGGAGATCAGCCCTTCATCAAACAAATCATATCTGTCTTACAGCAATCTCAATCAAGGATAGAGAATCTGAATATTATCTGCAAATTTGTATGAAGTATCAGCTCTTATAATAGGCAGCACAGTGGGTTTTATTTATAATTTCTTGCTTATGAATAATGTGTATGAATATGAATTATTATGTGATCTTTATTTGAGGAATACATGCAAATTACAATAATGTGTAACTTTTTTATGTCTGCTTTAATCAATCATGGTAGGGATGATAAGGGAATACAAGGAGGGAGAAACTGTCATGAGGTTCTCTTCTAAGCACACCACCTCATGGCGGTGACAGATTGTCCCATGAGGCCAAGGGGGGTGCAAGGAGTGTCCTGCCCTTGATCTTAGAAGGGAAGGATGCTTCGGACACCCTATTGTAGTTTCCTGAAACCTATACCTTGGTTGACCATTATGTTAAGGAACTCTAATCATAAGGAGGATAAGGGACGCAATTGAAGAAGGGAATGGCTATGGGGTTCCTCACTACGTACACCCCCTCATATGGATGGCAAAGGGCCACATAATGGCCAAGAAGGATGGCATCCGCTCTTGGGCCTAGGGTAGAGGTTTGTTTAAGGCACCCTAATATGCCCCTTATCCTAGCTCTCCTATGGTTGAACTCCATTAATAAATCAAATATATCTTATGATTAAATTAATGTCCCTACTCCTAGTAGGAAAGAGACCTGTTTTTTGTCTCTAGCAAGGAAGATCTATTTTATGGATTATGTTTCAATGATTTCAAAACATGTTGTTAGGATCTCAAACAGGTACATGGCTTTTACTACTTCTATGATATTTCTTGTTCTATTTGGAATTTGTGATTAGAGCAAAAACTAGGGCATTTACAAGAGGGGACATTACAACAAAATAAAAAGATGAATTAGTACTAAAATGGGAGAAAGAATAGAAAATTAGGAAAATAAACAAAGGCAAGAAATTCAAGAAAACAAAAATGACAAAAAAAGATATAAGACAAATAATGGGACACTATACAAGTGCCATCTAGCAACTTTTGAGAGGTTCTTCATAATGTGGGCCCAAGAGAGTGCCTTTGTATCCATCCCTCAAACAATGAGACCTCAACACATATATTGAATATTATTCAAGGTGAATTACGTATTTCACATGCTTACCAATCACTCTACTGAATATCAATAAGGTCCAATGGCCCACACTGAACAAACCAAGATCAATGGTGATGGGCAAAATGGAGCAACAAATAGATACAGGCCAAACTCTTTTAATATTTCGCTCTCATGATGAGATGTAACAAAGAAGCTCTCACTTGCATTAATAGAATGAGCCCACCACCCTTATGGCCTTGCATGGCACATAACAAATATGTGTTATTCTTGCAAAGGATCACCATGAGAAATTTTGTTATGCCTTGACTAATAAAATTAAGACACATTAAACCACGTGTCTACTTCAAGCTGCAAATTCGCCATTTGAACCCATGACTTGATTCACTAGTGTGCAACCAAATCTAATGACACTTTGTTGATCGGCACACAATCAAGGGCTAGAGTTGAAATGGCATAACCAAAACATGCAAGCAACTACCTTCCATTCTGTGCCTAAGCCAATGAAAATCAAAAGACACAGCTGCATAGCCACAAAACAGCCTTTGCTATGAACACTTGCTAAAGAATCATAGTGGACCCACCATAATTGCCAGCTAGGACACACATGGCACACCATTATTTGTTCCCTGTGATGTAGGCCCATGTGGGAATCCACACATTTACCCTCTAACCAATTAAAAAAGGACATGTCATCATGTAATATTTAAAATCCATTCACCAATTTAGTGTTGCAAACTTGCAACATAAACACTTAAAAGATGACCAAATCCAATAGCCTTCTTTGATCAAAATAATGATCACCAACCAAGGGTAAAACAATAAAGTTTCATATTGAGTGCTGCGACTTTTTACCATTTGGCATTTTGCCAAGATGAATAGGATTTGGACAGGTCACCATAGATTGATGGTTCCCAAGTCTTCAGAGATTAACTTTGCACTTGTTCAGTCCAGACTTGTGGGCATACAACACATGGCACATTTTGATCCACTCTTGCCTCCACAACTCTCCACCTGTTCTAATTGAGCAAATTAAAGATCACCACATACCTTGTCTTCAAAATTAACTCCTATATTGGATGCCGCATACTGATGACTAGGACTACTCTCTATAGGACTTCACATAAACTGCATATTGCCAGTGCACAGAATAAAAAGTACCAGTATCCAATCACTTTTATGCAAAGGGAACCCCTCTTAAGTTACATGCCATAGCCAATATGAAGTCACATTTAAATATAACAAAGGCGTAGGGAAAAACAAAGGACATCGGCCTTTTGAAAGAGTCTTCAAACAAGTCTGCCATTAACACAAACCAAGAACTTGACAAAGCATAAATAATGGAGGATTCGCACAAAAACCGAGAGATTGATGACAAGGCTTATTTGAAACATTCTTGACAAAATTAAATGACATAGTGACCACAAATATGAGGCAAAGAACAACAACATCATACATAAAGGACCAGAGATTTTTAACGAGGCAACAATCCAGCTTAACAAAAGGACAACATGAACTCTACTTAGGATAACTCAAATCAGTTATAAACAAAAGGGTGACAAAGAAATACAAGATGCCATAAAAGTGTTAATTTCGGTCAAGGGTCAACAAAACCTTTAGCAGAAAATTCTCAAATTAATGAGCATGGTTCCCTGCTATTACACTGAGAACATTTTTGTAGCTTCTCAATCTCCGCATACCTTATTTTCCACAAGATCCAGTGCCTTGCCACTGAATAATGCAAACCATAATTTTAAAAGACTAGATAAGTGATTTTTGATGAGCAAGCTTTTAGTTTCCCGTCAAATTTGATTCTCATAAAAAAATCAGTGTTAATTCTTCTAGAGATATCTAAAACAATATAAAATACAGTTTTTGCTTGAGCACTACCGTTGGACAAACCTATGAATAAGAATTATCCGAGGGAATGAATGTCATCAAAACTAGTGATAAACAAAACAAATATTTAAGGATAATTCTTGCTCCCTGGTATCTTTAATCAGTATTGTTTTCTAAGATTATTATTTTTCCCAGAAGAGTATGTACCACTCAAATCTCAAGGGCTGACAGGTGAGTTTAGACTACAAATAGCTCTGGCATTCTTCCTTTAACTGTGATAAGTTAAATAAAAACCAGGTTCCTTCATAAAGCTGAGACCATATCAGGGAAAAATAAGCCACAAACGTGTCACTTTTTCACTTTACAATATATCACAAAATGAATATAAATAATTAGACAAGCCCAAACAGCTCAACAGGGCCAACTGGAAAAAATTCTTCCAAAGTAGAAGCAGTTCTGCTGCCTTCTAATTCCAAATGATTAGAAGCTTAGTATAATATTTTCAATATATACACTGGTTTCACTCAATAATATTTTGCACCCCAGATTGTACAAAAAAACATACAGAATACAACATTAGAAATGTTACCTTGAAGAAACAATGGGAAGACAAACACTTGTAGAAGGAATCATCACCAAAGAACTGTCCCTGTTATCTGGCCTATCCCTAAATCTGCAAATAGAAGCCCAAAACAAATAGCAATCTACCTGTAGGGCAAAGCAATGTAGATAATCTGATTCAGAATTTTCGAGCTGAAAGGCAAGTAAATCAGAAATCTGTGGAGTTTGATCCCGACAAGGCACTCCGTACCAACTTTTTATGGTATCTTGTAAGAGAGCCTTCATCTTCATCATCAGATACCCCTCTCATGATACTTAATATAACTGATACTTTTTCCTTGGTTCTCACATTTCCATGCTCAGCTAACCAAACAAGAAGCTCCATTGCACCAGCCTGAATTGCTAGCGACTTGAAACGGGTATTATTGCGAGACAGTAATAATAGTGCTGCAACAGCATTCTCTTGAATCAGCTGACTGCCTTTACTTCTGTCTTTTTGGTGCTTGGCTAGAATGCCAACCAATAAGGCTGTGGCATTAGTGTCAAGGAGAGCCTTGCACCCCTCAGAAGAGGATGCAATATTACATAGGATTAACAGGGCCCTACAGGCAACATCAGATATCTCCTCTTGAGCCAAGCTCAAAAGAATTGAAACTGCACCTGCCTTCATGAGCTTAGCACGATTTACCTGCACAAAGGACAAATGGTACAAAGCCATTGCTGCATCTTTTCTTGTTCTGTCTGTAGCTGATCTGAGAATGTGGAGCAAAGGAGGAACGGCACCCAACACTCCAATAGCTGTCTTGTTATCATCATTTAAGGCAAGGCTGAAGATTGCTCCAGCCGCATGCTCTTGTGCTTCCAGATTACCCATTTTCAAAATGTCAATTAGGTAAGGAATTGCTCCCGCACGGACAATGCTCACCTTATTTGTGTTCTCCAAAGAGAGGTTCACCAATGCAGCAACAGCATTGCTCTGAATTCCTGCATATCTTGATGTCAAAAGAGGCAGAAGGGCTGAAAGCAGCTTGGGATTGCATAGAGTAGTCCTGCTCTCCACATTTGTCCGGGTCAGATTTCGAAGATCAGTCACTGCCTGCTCTTGTTCCAAGGTCTGTGATTGCTGCAACCTACAGACAAAATTCATCACTTGCTCTGGATCAGAATTAGGGTCAGATGGTTCTATCTCCACTATCTCCTGATTTTGAGATGAATAACTGCAAGGTTTAGTTGCAAGAGGAAGGGGAACACAGAAGTCTCCAGAAGATGAAGAAGAACCAAGGCTTGCATGCTGTGTATCCATATCTACTGCTGAATGAGAAAACCTAACCGATTGCTTCAAAGACAAATGTTGAAATGAGTTTGAAATACTCTCTGCGGAGTTGCTCCCAGAATAAATGGGATCAGACCTACCAGTTTTCTCAATTTCAGTCTGCGAATTCTGCTCAGAAACGTTTTCTAAGGATCTTGAATATGATCTTGGAAAATTTTCACCGGAACTCACTGTACTTGAGTCATCCCTTTGTTTGAACTCACTGCTATCACATAAAGAACTCTCTTTAAAGCTTCCATCCTCCTTGGCCATTATGCCCTGGATAAAACTTTTGGCAGCATCCTGATCAGGTGGATTTGGCTTCTGAACACCAGTAACTTCACACCAATTAGAGATTGCATTTCTCAAAGCAACATTTGCTATAAGAGTAGATGAACCAAATTCCATCCTAGTCTTGTAACAGTACGTATAACCAAGTGCCATCCAGGCTTCAATGCACGCCCTCTCATAAGATTCCCCTGAAGAAACAATCACAGGATCGGCCATCAGGGATTTGGAAATTGGACAAATAAATTCGGCAGGCCATTGCTTATCAGCCCTAGGAGAGCGCTTGAAAGTATTCTTCCATGATGAAAAACGACTCTTCCTGGAGCTCATCTGACGATTATTTAGACTATTTTCACTTGAAATTATATGCTTAACAATTCTCCGATGCCACACAACCATGCCTCCGTGCAGCCAATTGACAATCAAGCTCCCGTGCTGACAGGATGCTACTGTGCTCGGGTTGATGCATAAAATTGCTCTTTCTGATTAAGTTGCCCTCCCACTGGAGAATCCTGATCGATAACTGATCTGATATCAGAATGACAGATAAAAATAGTCCTGTTAATGACCCATCTTACAATTGATCCTTGGTGTAAAAATTTAAAGCTTGATTGAAATGGATTGATCAAGTTTAAGCAACCTGTCAGGATTTTTACCACTTAAATGTCCAAATCTGTGTGTCCAAGTATGGATAGATACTATTTTTCATTCTTACTCCTCTCCTTGAATGCCTTCCAGAGAACTGGGAAGCTTAACATTTTCTTAGACGGACAACAATGATCTAGCAATTAAATCAGTTGTCTAACAATTCATATACTGGATTGACGTGCAGAATTAAAATATTTTATGCAGACTGAACCAATATCACCCCCACAATCCCTTATATTCGCAAAATGTCGCAATTCAAGTTTTTGGAAACAAAGAAGCATAACCTTAAATTCCCGTTGAGCTTCACAAACTATAGAATAGAAAGACAACTTCTCCGTCTTTAGCCGTAAATTTCCCAAACCATAGGAATGTCTCCCTGAAAAGCTAAAAGCCCAGCACGGGCGATTATTTGAGTCATTTGACTAGAATTTTCGCCCTCGAAACACTGTACAAACCTCAAAAATCGATATTTTGGGTAAGTACCAGGAATTTTCCAGGGGCAACGATTTTCGTCCCTTCAATCTACCCTAAAAACTTTTTCTCCTGGAAATTCAAAATCTTCCACTGTCCTTTTGAAACTAAAATATTAAAAGAAACAAAGACAAGAATTAAATCACGTAGAAAATTCCTTTCCTCTACTTAAATCCTAACCAAAAATACTGATAAGGACAATGTTCTGTCCAGACATTTTTCAAAATGCAAGCAAAGTGATTGACATTGTATCCCCTAAAATTAAAGCAATTTTAACAAATTTATTAAATCCTCTACCGATCGAAACAAAGAATTTAAGTCTACCACGGCAAAAGCTACAATGTGGACTTTTTTCCATGCATACTGTACTGTTTTGACACGCAGTCTCGCCTTCATTGTTTTTTACTTAGCAATTATAAACTACTCGATTTGTTTCGTTCTCAACTTTTCCGAAAGACCATCAATCTATTCAGAATAAAAATCCCGTACCTTTGAAGCAGATTCAACGACTGCACATCACCATCGCCATTACAATCTGCGAGGCAATGGCTTGCTTCTGTAGACTGTGGAAAATGGCTAGCTAAGAAATTGACAGTATGACACCTTGGATTTCCGTGTGTTTACAGAATGCAAATGACGCAAACAAACATTCCGTTTGCTGCTAGTAATTAATTCTCAAAAGAGACTGTCTGAAGGGAGCTTGGAAACGCTGACGTAATGCTAAATGGGAACTATTCTAGACGGTTTAATATTATTTTTATTATTTTATTTTAGTATGGGAAGGGTCCCTACCGTTTCTGCTTTATATAGAAATTGAGCGTAACATTTTATTGTTGAGTGTGTTCTTTATAAGGACATAAGGGACAAATTTATAAATATCTTAGTAGCTAGTTCTTGGCATAACTTATTTACTCACGAGTACAACTTGCGAGGTGGCGATAATGTTGTGGGGATGCAAGTCAATATTAGTATGTTGAAAGTGATGGTTTTCTCCAACAAAACAAAATATAACCACCATAAGTTTTACTTTGAAGGCAGTACTCTTGAAGACGTGGCAAATTACAAAAACTTGGGAATTGACCTCAACAAATATATAAGTTGCGAAAGTTGAAGGAAGAAGGAAATTTTGGGAGGTTGGAAAATATTTTTATTTTTATTTTTCAAAATAGATGTAGAGAGACAGAGCTATGGGATTGGAAGACCATCCAAACTCTTTTTGGGGTTTTCATGCTTTTAAATGTACTCTATAGTTGTGAATTGTAGGCTAGTAGTACCTTTGACTTACAGTAGAAGGAAATTGAGAAAATAAAAAAATGCTTGATTACTAATAAGTTCACTCCCTTATGATATCATGGTAAGTGATGTCAGGGTTGCTCCTATTGAAGCAATTACTATGGTACGACTCGTAAGATATTTTTAAAAAAATAAAGAAGATGGAAGAGGGTAGATGGCCCAAGGTTGTTTTTAGTGACATATCATGCAAAAGACTTGGGTGTAACAAAATAACAAATGGTTTAGCAAATGGGATATCTACTTAAGCACATGCCTCGCGAATAGTAAAGAGATAAAGACTTTTGTTTGGATAAGTTCCACAAGTGTACTTGGTGTAAAGGGCTAGAGAGAAAGAAAAAGTATTATATTGAAGAGTTTAACCTCATTTCTAATCATTATAAAAAGGCACTACATAGGAGTCAATATCTCATAGAGAGCCAAAATTCTTATGGCTTAGTTTAGAACTAACGCCAATCAACAATTAAACCAAGTGTTGGAAAAGACCAACATAAACTTGGGATGAAAGATTGTATATTTTCTACACTTCTTGATGGAAACAAAAGAAGAAGAAAATATTTCATTTTAGTGTGATACTTTAAAGGACAACAAGGATAGTTATGTAAATACCTTGATTGTAACTCTTGGGATGATTTTTCCAGTGAGGGAACTATTGAGATTTTGGGGCACTCATCCTTATGTTACATAAGAAAAGGGTTAAAATGCAAAAAAAAATTCATGAGGCAATCTGTCCTATTAGCTATTCCTCGTGAACGTTGAAATTTCTTCTTCTCCTCCTAATCTTCCAAACAATACATTAGATTTTGTTGAATTCCTACTAGTTTTCTTCTCATGTGATTTAAGAGCTTATAATTATTATTTCAAGTTCTAAGTACAGTTATGACAAATGTGGGATGATTTGTTATTTGTGCAAGGGTGAACAAGTGATCATTTCAAGGTGATGTTAGATATATATTCTTTATTGTCTCGTTAACCATTCACTTTGATCACCACAAAATTTGCACAATTGATACAATACTTATGCACAAATGGCCTAGTGCACTATTTGACCGTTGATCCCTAATAGCCGCATGTCTAAATAAGGGCAGTCAGAAAGTTTCATAGGCATGGGACTTGTTGAGTCTTGTGAAACAACCTCCAGGATTTTAGAAGTTGGCTCTTTGTTTTTATGGGTTTTAGAAAGGGAAAATAAAAATTTCTCAAAGCGAAAGCTAAACTAAGGTGATACTCCAATGCAAAGCTTTTAGAACTCTTTAAAACCTTTCAAGCTAGGGAGATATTATTTTCTAAAAGAAAGACATAGTGCACCACAAGCCTTCATGGTTGGAAAGGAGAACAAAACATGTAAAATGGCAAGAACATAAAGTATAATATTCAAATCCTCATCGTGGGTAGCACCTACAAGAGTCTGATGAAAATACTTACAACCCTATTTTCACAATAGTTGACCATTCTGGGATCTACA
This sequence comes from Chamaecyparis obtusa, assembly GCA_027943335.1. Taxonomy (NCBI): domain Eukaryota; kingdom Viridiplantae; phylum Streptophyta; class Pinopsida; order Cupressales; family Cupressaceae; genus Chamaecyparis; species Chamaecyparis obtusa. The sequence goes on along the minus strand of BSBK01003065.1, from coordinate 9,617 downwards.
ATGACTAGTACAATTCATCATCTATTTAAAAGGAAAATAGAAGAGTAAAAGATCTACATGATCCATAATCCACCAAAATAGTCAAAAGACAAAGAGACCAACCTTAGTAAATAGGACCTTAGACACACAATAATGGCAAGAAACATGTTGACAATTAGCAAAGAAAGGCAATAGTAGCACATTTCTAATACTTTATTGAGAGAAAACGTGCTTTAAGGCTTGAATGCAAGTTGCACATTATAGAGTTAATAACAAAATACATCTCTTATTGAATACAAAGACTTTCCCAAAAGGGTAAACACTTGTATGCTCTTTCAGCCAAACTAAAAAGTATCTCTGAACTAGAACTCCCTTTTTACAGAAGGTTTGGGGCTTTTATAAATCATTCCCTTCTAATTTTCACATACTAGCAATGTGATCATTTAATCATAACAACTAATACAACCATCTTTATGCCAAAGATTCTTCATCATTAATCTTTATGCTTATGGCATGAATGTTAGTTATTCTTTTTTCAACTAATTTACCATCATGAGAAGGTAAAATACTAATTTCTCCCACAGTGAATGCCTGCATTTTTTGGGGTGACAATAATTTTCTTTTAAATAAATCCCTACAATGCCCCTCTAAAAATGACCCCTACTATTGTGTGGGCCCAAGCTATTTGAGTTTTTATGAAGATACAACCCAAACACATGGCATTCACGCGAAGAACTTTAGGAACATCCCTATGTTAATGCTTTCAAATCCTACAACGTCAACACATGTCAACATTGTGGACTTGTTTAGAAGTGAGGAATTTGCAACCTTTAGAACCCGTACAAAGATGATACATGGCTAGGAGTGTGGAAAGAAGGGATGAGGAACTTTCATTGTGAAACATTAAGTTGGGAGACCTAACTACTATAGAAGACATCTATAGATTTGGCAACTTGCATGAGACCTTTACCTACAAAAGATGAAATTTTGAATATCATTCTATAGACCAATATTTGGGAAGTCTTTCACTTCATTGATTCATGTTTGATGTCACAAGTTATATATCACCAATGAACTTGGTGAAACCAGAAGTAGGCAGCTTGACTCCACGTGAGATGCATTATCACTCTCCTAGTTTTTCTACAAGCATGAAATTTCCAAAGTAAAAAAAAACTTCAATGATTCGTTCGAAAAAGTGAAATACGAATCTTTCATTCCATGATTCACAATAGAAAAGATGTTGGTACCACAATAGGGTTGTTAACATTCAAAGTTATAGAGAGTGATAAAACAACTCGAAAGGATTCATGATAGAAAAACCCGAAACACACAATAACTAAAACCCAACAAATCCCAGTGAAAAGACAAAATGAAATCAATACTAAATGAACACACAAAATGACAAAAGGGAAATGTACCTCTAAACCAAAAAAGGAAAAATGCATTAAATGCTAAGACCAGATTAGAGATGATCTACCATGAAACTTACTTTGAAATCAAGAAATAATATGCATATGACCCCGTCTTATGAGGTATGTCAACCATTTATTCTAATTGTGTGCATATGTTTTGTTCCTTCCTTTTATAAGATAGTATGGGACAAAGTTCATTCCCTTAGTAAGCTATGTAGTTGAGTCATTCCCTCATAGAGCCTTGTTTTCAAACATACATACATAGACCCAACAAGGACATTGCCTTGGTTTTTTGTGAAGCATAGATAAACTATTAACCAAGCATCCATAGCCATGATAGAGTTACTTGCATCACTTGAATTTTAAAACAATGAAGTCCCTTTTTCCAAGCTGGAAACCAAGGTGGTAGTGAGAGGTGGTCATAATATTTTTCACTTAATAAGAGTCTAAAACTCTACCAAATACTATCTCATAAAAGTAATTAATGTGTATTTGTTATGGAAATTTGTGGAGGCTACCACTTGCACTTGATAAGACACATAATAACACCAAAATATTTATTTAAGAGTCAATATCCTAGTGAAATCAAGGTAGATCTTATGTCGTAAGCACTATTATTAAATTCATTATTTCTTTGATAAACCCAAAGAGTGTGATTATCTCTTATTTCCCTAGCTTGTCACATAATTGGTGTTAGAATAATAAGTTGTTTTCTTATTAATTAAATCATATTGATTTAATTATTAAGTCGCTTATTATCTCTTTCTACTTAAGCTAAACTTTAGACATATAATAATTAATTATTTTATTAATTATTATCATGCAACCTAGGTTTCTCCTGTTGGAAACTGCAATTGAAACAATTGTTGTATTGTCATTGATGTCAAACTTTAATTAGTAAGACTGTTGCTACTTAGGAAAGTACTATATCTATTGAATTATTGTGAAGGATTGGGGCAAGGTTGGTAACAATAGCACCTAGGGAAAGGTTGAGTTATCTTGATATTACAAAGTGTACTTGACTATGTTGTACAATGATGAGACAATGTATTGTTTATACTAGTAAGACTGAAGACTAAACGGGTAGGCTTGACCGAGCAAAGAATGGAGAAATCATGTTTAAGCCGAGTAATGTTAGTGTCGACCGAGTTAGTGTATGCCAAGCAAAATTCTAGTGTCGACCGAACAACAGCTAATTGCCGAGGAAGACAGTATAAGCCGAGGAAACATTTTTAGTAATGACCGAGCTTTCTACATGAAGACCGAGTAGTTGATCACAATATTGACCGAGCATCAGCATTTTTATATTTGAAAAGAATTTAGTTTTGGAGCCGACATTGTTGAATTCTTGGATTATGTAAAACATGCTATCAATATTTCTAAGAATTCAGTGATGCACACTAAGACCAAGCACATAGCAATCAAGTATCACTACTTGAGAGAATTAGTAAAAGATAAAGAAGTCTGAATGGAATATGTGAATACAAAAGAACAATTAGCAGACATATTCACTAAAGCTTTACCCAGAGAAGCTCACGAGTATTTGAGAAATCAATTAGGGGTCCTTCCCCTAACTGAGGCTACCTAGTCAAGCTAGGAGCACTGCATCAAATATGCTACAATAGAATATTTGACAAATTGATGCAAAAGATTGTCACACTTTAGGGCTGGCCTAGAGTTGTGAAAAGGAGCAAAGACAAGGAATCAGTCATAAGCAAGATGATAGAGGGAGAAACACTGAGTTGCATAGATATTATCTACATCTGATGGATGTATGTTTTAGTTGCTGCTTTGGCATTTTTTGTCAAAGAGGAGATGAACTGATATGATAACACATGACATTGAAAAGTAAGGGTGATGAACTAAAATGAAGGATCAGGATAGAGGGAGATCTGAATACTTCTGACGGTCACAGAAGTGAGGCTTATATGATTCTGAATCAGAATGAAGCTAAGGATATTATAAATAATTCTTTGATGAACAGATAAGTTTTTTGGATTGGTTGGTAATCCATGTGTTATTCAGGTGATATCATATGGTGTTGCCATCAATGCCAAAGAGGGAGATTGTTGGAAACTGCAATTGAAACAATTGTTGTATTGTCATTGATGTCAAACCTTAATTAGTAAGATTGTTGCTACTTTGGAAAGTACTATATCTATTGAATTGTTGTGAAGGATTGGGGCAAGGTTGGTAACAATAGCACCTAGGGAAAGGTTGAGTTATCTTGATATTACAAAGTTTACTTGACTATGTTGTACAATGATGAGACAATGTATTGTTTATACTAGTAAGACTGAAGACTAAACGGGTAGGCTTGACCGAGCAAAGAATGGAGAAATCATGTTTAAGCTAAGTAATGTTAGTGTCGACCGAGTCAGTGTATGCCGAGCAAAATTCTAGTGTCGACCGAACAACAATTAATTGCCGAGGAAGACAGTATAAGCCGAGGAAACATTTTTAGTAATGACCGAGCTTTCTACATGAAGACCGAGTAGTTGATCACAGTATTGACCAAGCATCAGCATTTTTATATTTGAAGAGAATTTAGTTTTGGAGCCGACATTGTTGAATTCTTGGATTATGTAAAACGTGTTGACTTTATTTATTGATTGTCTGAAAGCATTAAATGCACTGTAAAACATTTTATTGTAAATCTTTAAGAGATTTGAGATGATTCTAGAAATGAAGCCAAAGAACATGAAGCGGGTAGATTCAATGAATCTGACCTAACCCTAAGATCTACGAATGAGATTGAGCAGCATAAGATGAGTTAACCTAATTGAGGAAAGTATTAAGGGAACCTGCGCATTAGATATGCATGTGCATGGGTGAAAAAGAGAATGCTGAAAGATCAGAAAAGTTTTATTGACTGTATAAGCAGAAAAGGCTGAAGGAGAATTGTGGTGGTTGCTTGAAGAAAAGTTCCGAGCATATCAGAGATGGAGATGGAAAAGTTTCAAAGTCAGTAAACCAGCATTAGTGTACGGAATCAGATATGATATTTTCAAAGTGAGTTGTATGTTTTTCAGATCAATATTGTTGCTACTTTCTAACCATTGTAACAGTCAAAATCCTTTTAACAGAGGTTGACGTAACAATCATATGTTAAATCTTTTGAACAAGGTTTCATTCTAATGGAGTGTATGTAAGTCCTATAACAAGGCTCACTTTTAACAGGGTGATTGAAATCCTTTAACCAGGTCACACCTAACAGTGTGTATTGTAACCTTTGACAGGGTTGGCTTTTAACCGAGCTCACTTCAAAAGAGTGAAAATAATAGTAGCATGTTACAAAGTGGTTTTTCCCACATTGGGTTTCCACTATAAATCCTGGTGTTAATACTTGTGTGAATGTTTTGGTTTGAACATTTCTGTGTTTTACAAGCTAAGTTACAACTGGGTAATGGACTGCATTGTTATATGTTTCTATTATTGAATTAGTGATGACTGAGTTTGTTTTGGTTATTGGATCTGATTTAAGGAAAAGTTTTTAAGTTTGTCTTATACATAAGGACCTGAGAACAACTAATTCCCCCCCCCCCCCCCTGTTGTTCTAAATCATATTAACATCTCCACCCTTTATAGGGTTTTGATATCCTTTTATAGGATTGATCTCTCTTGTAATATTATTGAAATGCATTCATTTTAATTGAATTGCAACTTTTATTTGTGCACATCAAGGAATGGATCATCTCTCGTGGATCAATGCATTCAGGCCTTTTTAGCTTCTTACTTCTCTCTCTTTCTATGATAGGTGTTTGCATGCAGGTGTTCTTGGGAGCTATGGGTTGTTTTCTCATCAACTCCAACATGTGGTAGATCAGAGCTTCAGATCTTCATGCCCCTGTTCTCTTCCTGAGAGATTCGACCTTGTTCATCAGATCTATAATTTTTAAAAGATTTTTTGTCGGATTTGGGGAGTACCTCTTTTTTCTGGTCACTTTGGGCTCAAACGGACCTCACTGTTGCATTCAAAGCACCCAAGAACCCCTATTTCCATAAAAAAAAATTATCCAATTTGGACAACTTTGCATTTTGGGGCAAAAATATTTTGTACCAGGGCCATACGGCCCTAACACGCTTCCCGAAGCACATGAGCAAAAAAAAATATTAAAAAAACTAGCAATTTTTTTTAAAAAGCATGGGTACCTTTTTGGAAGTATGTTGCATGTGTAAGTACTGACATCATCATCTGTGGGCCAAAATTTGATGGCCATCAACCCGTCAATCTCTTTGATTCTTTTGTCATAAAGAGTAGCTTGAGGTTTTTTGCTCATAACTTGGGCATACGGTGTCGAAATCAAGCAAACAAGATATCGTCGGAAAGCTCTCTTCGAGCTCTAACCAAATCTGGAGGTTTGAATTTTTCATTTTTCATTTTTTATGGTGTTTTTCTATCAAATCTAGAGGTTCATTTTCACACTCTGGGAGTCACATCTTGCGCATCCGAACTCCATTTTGGGAAAATGATATATCGTTAGAAAGATTATTTTGTGATCTTTCCAATGACATGAGTCATTTTCTATATTCTGCTCCATGTATATTTTATTTAGTTTTTTGCATTTTTGCACTCTAGTGAATATCTTGGATGTTTCAAGTCCTGAGATCTCTTCCCTATAGGGGATGGCTCTTCTTTGGTTGTTCTTTTATTTTAGCAGCCTTTCGCTCTTCTTTAAGCAGTGTATACATCATTTTGTAGCATTATTTTATGCACACACACTGAGATAAAGTGTCATTCTATTGGATGTATGGGATCTTGCACATGTTCGTGCTCTTTGTAATCACACTTAATTATAAATTGCCATGGGGGGTTTGATGTTTTTATTTGTTTTCCATCTACTTTTGTCACGTGAGTGTTCCTCCAATGACATTAACCTTAGGATATCTTTATTTGTGTTTGTACTCTCTGCACCTTCGATGTTTCTGGATCTTCATCATGCAGTTCATATTGGACGTTCTTTTTAGTGTACCTGTCATTTCTCCCTTGTTAGTATTATGGGGGGTTTAACTGGTCGTTCTTCTACTACCTTAGTTTGATGAAGTGAGTTATGTATTTAGTATTTGTTCCTATGTACTAGGCAGATGCAGTGGCTGGGTACCTATGCATTTCGGTGAGATGAATTATTTACCATATGGACACTATTTCTTTCCTATTTTTGGAGGCACTCTTCCATCTTTGATTGATCAACTCTTCAAACTTTGGTGTTTTATGTCATCTGTATCTTTGACTTCAGATGTTTTCCTTTGTTTATCTCTTGATTCGAGTAGTGTCATTTTAGGGCACTCACGCAGATTACAATCTTCTTTACTTGGTCATATTTTAGTGGAGGATCTTCAGATCAACAGTTACTTCTTGACAGAGTTTGCAGCTTCTTACTTCAGTGATGTTCTACATGTTCATCCTTGTTCCTATTTTCTGGAACATTCCCTAGTTTTGGAGGCTTCTTCAATCCTTCAGACTAGTCTTTGTCTATTTTTGGAGTAGAGTTTTTCCCATGTGGTTTTCTCTATTTATCTACTTTATAGAGACTCTCTTTTGTACTTGGGTACTTGATCAGGCCTTTTGTTGTCAAGACCCATTTGCTTTCAATTTATTTTTTTCTAGGTTTGTAGCTTCTCCCAAAGTTTATCTTAAGGGGGGGTGTTAGAGTAATAATTTATTTGCTTATTAATTAAATCATGTTGATTTAATTATTAAGCCACTTATTATCTATTTCTACTTAAGCTAAACTTTAGGCATATAATAATTAATTATTTTATTAATTATTATCATGCAACCTAGGTTTCTCCACCCTTTATAGGGTTTTGATCTCCTTTTATAAGGATTGATCTCACTTGTAATATTATTGAAATACATTCATTTTAATTGAATTGCAAATTTTGTTTTTGCACATCAAGGAATGGATCCTCTCTCATGGATCAAGGCATTCAGGCCTCTGTAGCTTCTTGCTTCTCTCTCTTTCTGTGATAGGTGTTTGCATGCAAGTGTTCTTGGGAGCTCTGGGTTATTTTCTCATCAACTCCAATAGTTGGATATACAAATTGTATGTCCACCAAGAGAAGAAAATCCTTGGGAATGTTGTTCTAGTGTGTCAGGTGTCTTCTCATCATAATTACTTTCCAATTTAAAAGAAAGTTTTTACATGCAAAAAGGCATGAGTGACTATAAACTTGGCCACCTCTATTTTAGCAAATCATTCCATGTATAGCGATCCTATGTAGATTAATTAATTAGGAAATTAGTGTATTAGAAGATCAAGAGATAGTCTCCATGGATACTCCAATTAGGCTAACTACCACCAAGTCTCAAAATTTTTTCCTAGGCCACATCACTAATAGGAATCTTTCACATCTGCTAAACTCGGACAATGACATGGTTTTGGCTACAGTAAAATGGATACTCAATGAAGATTTCCTTGCTAGTGAGGATAAGTATCAAGTAAATACTGCTATAGTATCTAAGTTATTGGGTTCTTTGTTTGATTTAGGCAATCCAAAAGATGGGATTGCAAGGCTAACTTGTGGGTGGAAGACTATGTTGGCAGTGTTGACCAAGTTTTAGGGGTATCCTAGTATAAAATTATGGTTCCCCACTAACCTAATAGTCTACCTAGAAAGAGGTGATGTAGTAGCATGGCTGCCCTTTGTTTCTAATTTTTGGATAATGTCTATCAGTGCACATAATGATTTTTCTGGTTGTTCACTTGCGTACTTGAAGAGACTTACTAGCGATGATATGGATTTCAAGCATGGATATCTCCTTTGACTAGGACTTGGACTTATCAGACAACGATGAGTCATGAGAAGAGGAGTTCCTAATTATTGATTCAAAGGAGGGAGAGGAAAAAGATGATGAGGAAAATGCCCCTACAAAATACTTGAGCTCTATTGCTACCTAGTCTTTTCCCTTTTCTATTATATGATACCAAAAATAACAACAACCTTATATAATACTTTTCTCTTGAAAATAATATAGAATCATCCATATAATTGTAAAAATAAATCTTATAAATGAATATATATAGATATCCCTTTATATAAAATGCTTCTCATGCATTAAATTTATCTTTATTTTTTTCTTGCAACTTTCTTTTAAAATTATTTTTGCATATGGCTTAGAACTATGAACATGGAAAAACACCCTTTAAAAGTACATAATGATTATTTTATCAACAAACTTTCCATAGTATGTCATGCAAAGAGAAAAAAACTAATCACAACACATTGCACTTCTTTTTTACTAGAGAAAATTCTTTAACAAAAAATCATATCAAAAGGGGAATTTGTTTACTATATATAAAACCATTAGCAGATTAGAAATTTCCTATCTCCAAGAAAGAGATTTGATTTGGATCAAATGAGCCCCATTCGAGCCTTAGCATGTTTGGCTCTAACAACATATTGGACTACAAACCAAACACAAGTGCATTGAAATTTTTTAGACAAGATCACTGAATGGGATTGGAAGAGAAGATGATTGGATAAGATGAGATTGAAAAACATGGAAGGGGAATAAATGGATTGGATTAGAAAATAAATAGATTTGATAGACAAGATACTTTGAGTAAGATGAAAGGATGATTAAGGGATTGGATAGGATGGAAGAGAAAAAAAATGATAATTGGATTGGGACCAATGATAAGGGATAACCAAGGAATGATAGAGGATGGAAGGATGAAGAGATGTTTGGTTAGAAAATGAATGGATGGAAGGGATGGATTGGATAGGAGATAGATGGAATTAATGGATAGGCAAGGTTAGGATATGAAAGACTATAGGATGGAAGATATAGGAATGGAGATCCAAGAACTATGTGGAAAAGGAGTTAAATGCCCCACACTAGAAGGATGAGAATGAAGGATGGAAAGATGAAGGATAAAAATGTATAGAATGGAAGGCTGGTGTGTAAGGGATATGAGGGGAGGAAAGTGATATGGTGTGGAGGATGAAGGATGGAGAGATGATGGATAAAGTATGTATGAAGTGGATGGATAATGCAGAAAGGATATTTATGGAGGAAGTAAAGGCTTGTGTTGTCCAAAGCATGCAAGGATATTTTCTTTGTATTTTAGTACCTCTAATTTTTTATGAAGGGAAAAGATTGAAAGTGAGAAGTGGATGAATAAGGGATATGAGATGGAGGGTGTGAATAGGATAGGGGATATGATATGGAAGGCATATATGGGATTGGATAATAGATAATGGATGGAGGAAAATGCATGG